>PVIU01001565.1:0-205704 GCA_004026605.1 Ondatra zibethicus | reverse complement strand
TCATTCTTGACCACTGAGCCGTCTCCAGCTCTGCGTTCCTTGTTTTGAAGTTCACCTTTCGTTTTCTCTTTTATCTTGTCATCTACGTGTGTTTTTAAAAGTTGTTTCTGAAACTCTGAATGGGATAATATGCGGCTCACGACTGATCTCCTTTCTTCTGCTTTTCTTTCTAGATAGAGGAGTTCCGAAGGCTGAGGACACATGTGAAGGGGGCAGAGCTTGTAGAAGGCTGCGATGGGATCCTGGGAGACAATTTCCGACCCACCCAGCCCCTGAGCGACAGAGTCATTCGAGCTGCATTCCAGTAGCCAGAGAGACTGTGGTCAAGCCCGTCTGCATCGGGGTATGTGAGATTAGACAGAGTTACCTTAACCCAGCATCCCGAGGTCACTCTGTAGACTGCTGGAATATGCTTCATTTCAATACATTTATGATGCATTCTCACATCCTATTATAGGTCACCACCTATCAGGTGGTCCTTTTCATTTCATGCAATATTTTCTTTAAAAGATATTGAACATCCTTACCCCCACTTTCTGCTTTAATAGTGGCTTTCATAAGGAAAGACATGTGGGGTGCAGAGGCACAGAGGCATAGTGGTCACTTTTGTATTCACTTTCTCATCTCCTGAAGATGCAGCAGTTACTTCCTGTGATCAGGAACATGAACGGAAGCCAAAAAACAAAACAAAACAAAAACAAAAGAACAAAAAAACCCAAGCCATCCTATATATCACCTTGTAGGGTCATCTTGCTCATTGGTGTTATAGGTGATTGCGCATATGGTGGGCTGATCTAGCAGGAGCGAAAGTCCTGTGTCCTGTAGGAATGTTTTTATTAGCACATCTTGCTTGTACAATGGATTTGTGTGTGACATTTTTATACACATGACATACTTTGGTCATGTCACTTCTGTCCCATTACTCTCTTTTGTTTGTTTCTTAGAAGTGCTTTTTATTTGCAAAGTCAAGTAACATATGTCAGCTATTTTTAACATTGTGCATTATGTTATTATTTATTTACTGTACTTTATATTGAATTCAGCATATTTATTACTTAACTTTAGGGAGCTCACAAGCATGGGAAAGATAAAAGTATGCTAAGATTACTGTGTATTGGAATCTTTCTTTACCTTGTAAGCCACCTCAGTGTGCATAGATCAGAGACACTGTAGCAGGGAGCTGCTTCCCATAACGGGGGCTTGCCTGCTGGAGCAGTCCCTGGAGAAGCAGGGTGTAGTGAGGACTGATGATGAGCTATGATACGACATGTGAGCTGTACTCGGGACTAGGAAGTCAGAGCTGAGTGCAAAGCTCAGACCTTGAGTAGCTCTCAGTTTCATGACTGTTGACGGAGCTCTCAAAAGGGGACGGTCTTTCGTCATGTGTTCTTCAGTCTTCTTTTCTTGTCTCCGTGGTTACTCTACACAGTAGAATCTTATTTTCTGCATATGCTTTGCTCACTCCATACTGTGCACCCTTTCTCTTAATGACCCCTTAGCTGCCTGAGGCTCAGCTCAGACACTGGCTTCAATAGGTATCCTCTGCTTTTCTCTTAAAGCAGACTTCATTTTGTGACCCCTTTCCATTTGGGTATTTATATTTCATATTTTTTATAGTATTTCAGAGTTCTAAGGGTCAAAACTGTTTTGTTTCACTACGAATCCACTATAACACATCATGTGTTATACTTGGCTTGGCTTTAGGGTGACTGGAAGATTCTCAGAACTGCACCCGTGAAGCAGTCAGACTCTGTTCTTCTTTCTCAGCTGACCAGTGTAGTTCGTCTTCTGCTTCCTCGGACTTGAGATGATGAAGGTCCAGCAAATCCATCATTGTTAGGAATGGGAAAGAAGTATACAGTGATTTAGATGTTAAAAAGAGAAATTCCAATGGTAATTTAGGCCAAACTTGAAAATAGATGATCTGAAGATCTAAAAGTAACTGAGTCCAAAATCACTATTGAGAACATTTTCTGACTGATTGTGGGGGTACCCAGGAAAGGCATTCATGGTTTCTGCCCCCCATAGATGCTAGGGTCTGAGGTGAGAAGTCTGACAGCAGAGAAATAGTACCCAAAAATACACAGTTACAAATGGCAATATATTATGTGAATGAAAAGAACTAAGGACATACCAAAGGAACTTCTAGGAAGAGAAATATCTGCAAGGGCCTCAAGGCACACTTGCTGTGAAGGAGGGTGCGTTGAGGTCCCTGTAGGAAAGCCTGGTTCATTTTGAGTATAGAAATAAAGGGTGAAGTAGCTAAGACCCGAGTGGCAGATGTTATCAGTCACACTAAACTATCTTTACATTATTGTGTACATATCATGAACCTGTGCAGACTTTGACTGAGTTTATTCTGTCTCTCCCTCCCTCTCTTCCCTCTCTCTCTCTCTCTCCCTCCCTCTCCCCTCTGTCTCTCTCTCTCTCTTGAATTTTTGTTTAAAGACAGGGTTTCTCTGTGGAGCTTTGGAACCTGTCCTGGAACTTACTTTGTAGACCAGGCTGGCTTCAAACTCAAAGAGATCCACCTGCCTCTGCCTCCCGAATGCTGGTATCAAAGGCGTGCACCACCACCTCCTGGCCTCATGTCTCTTTTTAATAGCACACTCTAGGAAGAAATTGAATAGACTGAATTAAAGTGGACTAGAGCAGGGTTAAAAGATAGAAATCGGTTGGGTAGCCAAAATGAAAGACATGGAGTCTTGTATCTTAGGTGATAGAGAGTAGGTAATGCATAAGAAATAGAAATTGTAAGTGCTATCCAGTGATGAACTGGGTAAGGGAGGTGGGAAATGGAATTGTCAGTTAAATGTTGAGGTTTGGACCTTAGGAAACCATGAGTAGGATGCCATTGTGTAACAACAAGAAAGCTGGAGGAGGTTGTTTTGGGATCAGGAAGACGGAGTTGGAGTTGGAGCACATTGGAAAAGAGACACTGTCTGTCATTGTAGTGAGCTGGTAGGAAGGTTGCTAAAATTTCAGGGGTAGAGATGCGGAGATGCATTGGGTAGTGTTCTCATTGCTCAGAACAAGTATCCAACAGGAACAACTGTTTTAGCTTAGAGTTTCAAAGAGTTCAGTCTATGGTTGTTCCTTTGTAACTTGAGGTTTCTCTCCCGCTTGCTGGTTCCCGAATAACTGTTTTGCCTATTTACTCAGGCTTATTATTAACTACCTGTTACAACTTAAATCAACCCATTTCTATTATTCTATATATTACCACGAGGCTCATGGCTTGTTACCTCATATCTTGCTACCCCAGCAGCTGCTGGCATCTTCCAGATCCTACCTTCTGTCTGTCTCCCTGTATCACTTCTTGGATTTCCCGCCTGGCTCTATTTTGCCTGGCTATTGGCCAAATCAGCTTCTTTATTATCCAATGGTAATAAAACATATTCAGAGCATACAGAGAGACATCCCACATCACTCCTTTCTTTCTTTTCGGGCAGAACATGATGGTACTGGAGCCTTGTGATAGAGGACCTTCATGGGAGACAGGAAGCACACATAAAGAAGACTCAGAAAGAGGTCAGGACAGGATCTCTCCCTTTCTCCATCAAAGCTAACATATTCTGAATCTACCAAAGGGTTAATCCATTGGCTAGGTCTAAGCCCCCAAGGTCTAGTTGTCTGCAAACACCTTCACGTGCACACCCAGTGGTGATCTCTACTCATCAAGTTGAAAGTCATAATTAAGCATCAGAAAATTAGTCTGTGTCAAATATGGAATTATTTGGCCTAGAGGAAGGATATATAAGGCATTCAAATGTATCAGACAGATTATTTCTCTGCTTGTGAACTCTTACATGGGGCTTTCCACTATAGTTAATCAAAAGACAGCAACTTCAGGCCATTCATTGCCTAAAGCAATCCATTTCTTAGACAGTGAAGCCGAAACGTTGATGCACACAGCTGGAACAGGAGACTCCTTTCTCTTAGCAGCACCTGGGCTCAATTCAAAGCGGTCTCCACCCTGGCGGTATGAGTGACTTGGCAATGGAGGGAACCTGTTGCCACGACTGAAGTTAATAGGGGGCTGTGCTGCAAGTCCCACACCCTGGACACTTTTCAAATGGGTGTTTAACTTTACAAATGGCTACCCAGTAGTTTCTCCTCTCAGTCCCCTCAGAAGGGAAAGCTACAGTCCTTTTAGCCACTACAACCGCCCTGCTTTGTAGATCTCCCTAAAAGAGCTATCCACATGTCAAGTGCACAGATTAACAGTAGTCACTGTGGCATTTTATACAGACATACCTTATAGATTTATCACGATCAGCTGGGTTGGGTGAGGCAGAATGCTTAGATAGACTTTACTTTGAGCACAAGAAATACCAGAAGTTGTCTGTGTGTATGGGCAAGGAACAGAGTGTGCAGTTGAGCAGTTTGTTCTTGGGGACATATCTTGATACTGAAGACTTTGGAAGAGCACAACCCTGAGCACATTCAGAGACCAGTTTCGTTCAGAGTAGGTGTTTTGCGTGCTCCAAGAGGAGGGAAGAAGGAAGTCCAGATTTATAGACTGGATCCGTTTGTGCCTTGCTTTTGTTTTTAAATCAGGAGTAGGTTAGTAGTCACGAGGGTAAGAGTGGTGGCTAAGACCCCAGTGGAGGAGAGGATTGGACCATACAGAGAGGCCCCATAAGAGGGTCGTAGAGAGGTACGGGGGGTGGGGTGGGGGTGGTGGTGAGCAGTAACTTAAGAGATTTTCTAGATCATAGTTAGCATTCTTTTGTGAATGTAATTATCTGTAAATGACACCTTTAGTGACAGAATTTTATTGCCTTGGATGTTTGATTCATAGCTTGTCTAGACCAGAGTTGCTTCTGAGTATCTAAACAATTGTCACTATTCTCTGTGTGTCCTTTGTCCCTCTGTCTGCCTTTCTCATACACAGATACAGAAATCTCATACTGTTTAGGAGATTATGTGTATTCCAGATCCTTAATTATTTGACAGAAAAGTGATGTTTACTTTTTTTAGGTTTTTAACTAATTACAATTGAGATATCTTTTTTCAAAGGGGAAAACCCTTCAAAATTTCTAATTCTGATTTTGTCCTTTATGAATATATTTTATCCCTTTGTCTTGAAATGTATAATACAAATGTATTCATAATTCTACATAAAATTATATTGGGAAATCAGATTTATGGATATGTTCTTTTTATTTGATATTTAATAATGCCCTAAGGCATGTAATTCAAATTTTTATTAAAGTGAAGTTATTTGACAGTCAGCCTTTGAATTTAATGCATGAATGTTTCATTTAGGCTCTTGGAACTAAAGAGGGGGAAATTCCATGGTAGTTGTTCTCTTAAAAATGTCTAAAATAATTCAGATTTATTTCAGCAGTGCTTTTGGAAATAGCTTTAGTTTTGGAGTTAAAATGACAGGTTTTAAAAAATGTGAAAATTCTGAACATCTGGAGGGCCTTGATAAGAGGAATTATTATTCCCATGAGGAATCTGAGACCTTTTAATATTAGCATTTAAGAAGTGCGAATTAGGATTTGGTAGTTGTTTATGGAATTAGCACGAAACTCACCGAGGCGCCAGGAATCCTCTGGTTCAGCAGCGCTGGCTCACATTTCAGGCAGACAATCGCAATTAAGAGGTCCATTGTTTACTGAAGTTTTAAAGAATATTTACTTTTATTTTTATTTATGTATTTGTGTGAGCACATGCCACATATGTGCAGTTGCCCATGGAAGCCAGAAGATGGCATCAGATTTCCAGGAACTGCCATTACCGGAATGTGTGGGCATTCCGGTGCGGGTGCAGGAAACCAAACACAGGTCCTCTGGAAAATCAAAAAGTTAATTGCTGAACCATCTCTCCGATTTTAATTAATCTTTGAATTTTTTAAAATAGGATTCCGGAAAACCAAGTCTTAATAACAGAAATAAATAGGTTTGGGGTCCCGTTCACACATAATGCATTATATCATAATATTGGTACATAATATTTGCCTGTTTTATTAACTGTTAGCTCAATTTAGAAGCTATTTGGACTGGCCACCAAGCAGCTCACCCAAGACTCATACAACATTAGTCCATGCACAGGTTTTCGCTAACTGCAATAAACAAATGCTTTGCTTTCTGCAAACACTGATTATTCACGTTTCTTTAAATAACTTTCTTTTCCCTCCTTAAAAACAAAAGCAACAACAACAAACAGAAAAATAAAGAAGGAAGGACCAGCAAACATCCCAGAATAATCCTTTGTCAGAATTGCTGCTGTTTTTCTTTCCGAATTTTTGAAGCCATCTTTGACTGTGTTGAACTTTTCCCAAAATGTACTTTTGCAGTTCATGATTTTGCCTTCTTATCTTTGATGAGGAAATTTCATATCTGTTTTCTCTTGGAACCTGAAAGAATTCTAGGCTAGAAAAACACAGAGCATGATGGGAAAGGAAGGCCTCTGTGAGGAAGGGGAGGACTGGCTCACTGTGGAAGCCTACCCATTATCTCTCCAGGGTGAATGAAAGCTGAGAGGCAGGTTTTCAGCCAGCAGCACTTGGACTTGAACAACAACACGGTGTCCAGCATTAGCAAGAGGATCAAGCACTCCACAGACAGGGTTGTTTCCTATTCTCTGGATCCTCTAGAATTCCCTCAGAATGAAATAGATTGTCCAAAGTTTACAGGATAATTTCAGGAAAATGCCTAAATACCAGGGATGCCTAAACCATCTCTTAGGTTTTGATTATGTAGTATAAAATTATTATTAGCCCGAGAGTGGAAAATATCAGAACTACATAGGCTCTCTTCAGGATTCCTGCACTATGCAAGCAATTCCTGCATTGAAATGTGTCCCTTTGCCTTTTTATATTTTAGAAATGTTAATAATTTGTTGTGTATGAAAATTCTGAAGTGATTTATTTTTTTCTCACCTGAGAATTCATAAAAGAGGTAGCTTGAGAAGAAGTAAAGAAAGATTTTGCAGCCAAGAACCAATGTGTTGTTGACTGTATGTTCTGATCCCTGAAATATAGTCAATTTCATGAATTTTAACACCAAAGAATTTTTTTCAGATGAAACCATCATGGCTGTGACCAGTGTATGTGGTCTAAATATGTTCTGCGTGTCTGTTGCCCTTTGCTCAAAGGATGTATGTTGACATAAAAATAGCTTTAAATAGGCAGCTAAGAGGACATACATCAGCTAGGGGAAGAATTTACTTCTAGGAGTGGTAAGGCAGACTTTTCCTATAGATCTGTAGATCAGAGCTTAGATTAGGCTTTTGGGCTGTGGTGGGATAGAACCCTCTCAGTTCCTGAGGGTTGTTGATGCTGGCTGCATGAGCTTATCCCAGCCTACCACTTGGGTGCCTTTAACTTCTGTGCCCATGTGGTGGACATGCTTGCTTCTGCCTCAACTAACTTTACCATGGCAAAGGCCAAAGAGAGGATAGGCAGCAGGGAACTGGGAAGGGGTCGAAGTTAATAAGGGTTCATTGTAAGTCTCCAGCTAGAAAGGTAAAAGCTAAAAATAAAATTTGGGGAAGCTGCCAAAAATGAGTGCAGAAATAGCATGTTCTTTATTTGTGATTTTAAGAAGATGTTTTCTCTTATTTCCTGCAGGAGTCTGTATTCCGCTTCTTGTAGCAGAGTGCACTGTAGAAGTACAACCACATAGTGTTGTGCCATTTCCACGCTAGTGTTTCATCCTGAGTGAAAGCTTTAAAGGGAAAATATAATCTGTAGTCAAACTCTTCTTTGTCCTGCCAGCCACCTCCCATATAATGACATAGAGATGTCTTATTAATTATGAAAGTTTGGCATTTAGCTTATGCTTGTCCCACTAGCTCTTATAACTTAATTTACCTCTTCCTAGTAATCTACATTTGCCTCAGGTTTTTTTTTTAACCTCTCTTTCATTCTGTATGTCTACTCTCCTGCTTCCTCAGTGGCTGGCTGGCCCCTGGCATCTCTCTGGTGTCTCCCTCTGTCTCCCACAAGCCTAGATTCCTCCTCCTACTTATTTTCTCTGCCCTCCAGCCCCGCCTATCCCTCCTCTGCCTAGTTATTGGCCATTCAGCTTTTTATTAGACCAATCAGGTACCTTAGGCAGGCAAGGTGAAACAGCAACACATCTTTACATAGTTAAACAAATATTCCACAACATAATCAATGTAGGATTAGTTAATTTGCTTAAAATTTTTCTCAATTAGAAAAAAAAAAAACAGAGAATTTCCAAGAATGTCGGATTGGCTGTTTGCAACTTAGCCTGCTCCTGAGTAAGGTTAAATAGCTATAGGAATGGCTAGGCTGCCCTCCACTCCACCTCCACAACCAGGAATTTCCCACTGGGAAGTCCTGAGTATTCTACTGGCTTCTGACTATTTAATAATGGTTTGTATTTGAGGGACCCCAGTTTTCTTCCATCAAGTCTTTCCCAAGTAAATTGGCCTTACTAGCCTTTCTGTACTTACTGGAGTTTAGATCCTCATTCATTTAACTTTTAGTTAACTTCCATCTTCTAATAATATGGTTAGCAGTAAGTGTTATTCTCCATTTATTTCACTGATGTATGAATTCCTGTGTACCGGAATTAAGCCCATTTATAACTGCCTTAGGCTAGTTTTCTTTCCGTAAGACTTCCAAGAATCTTTATTATGTCAAGACAGTCTACAATAGTAAACAGCCCTGCAAAGGTTTAGCCAGAGAACAGTGACAGTACGTGTATGGGGACCCAAAACATTCTTTGTGGTTCTGGAAGGCCTAAAGTGGTGATGATAAGCAGATCTAGCAGACATGGGCACTGGACCCCTCCCCCTTTCTTCTCTAGGAAAGGAAGGGCAGGTCTAGGGTGTGCTCTTTTCACTTGGGTGTGTCAAAGGCTTCATGGACTCAGGAATTATATTCACAATCCCTTTATCGTGGCTTGGCTCTCTGCTGGCTCATCTTCAATGGTGGGCTGTGTAGACCTGGCTGCCTCACTTTGCCCACATCTCTAACCTATCATCTGTTTCTGCACGTTTTCCTTCTGATAGCTTTCAGGGCCATCTAGTAGCTCCACATCTGCCACCAGCACCTGCAAAGTCAGCATCTGCTTCCGTACAGCTGCTGTGCACTGCCTTCATCAAGCTGCTGAGGACAGAGGCACAGACAACAGACAGCGCTCAGACTCATGTCAACTCCAGCTGGTTGGCAGTAGCTGTCGGGAGAGTGTTAATAATTCTGAACTCACCCGGGAGTGTGGTGGGAAAAAGTAATGGGACTGCCTGCTAATGCCTGTCCTTGATGGGGAGGGGTTTTCTACTCTTTGTTGCAGCCCATAATGAAAGGTAACATTATTATCATGTGACGTTAATGTTCTAGCTGCTAACTAAGGAACCTTTTGAAATGGGCTTTGGAAAATTGATCTGATTAGCTAGTGCTATGTTGGTTTGTGTTAGCCATTACTGAAGAAGTAGAGAAAGAAGTCTAAATGGTTGAGTCCCTGATTTACAGTATTTTCATCATTTATGTTAAGGGCACTAACCCCTACCCCTCCAATGCTCTGCTTCCTAATAATATATAGCATATTGCTTACAAGCACAGAGTGCTTGAGAAACCTGAAGTCTCAGGGCTGGATGGACAGCTCAGCCATTAAAGGCCAAGGCTCATAACCTAAAGGTCACGAGCCTGAAGCCTCAGGGAAAACAAGAAATGACTTCAGTATCAGCAAGGAAAGAATAGTAGCCTGGAAGGGCAGAGGGATTCACTCAGATCCCTCTGTTTAGGGGGAGAAGTCCTCTCCTGAAGGTGGGAAAGGCTCAATAGGTGCCTTCTGTTTGGGCCTCTGTGGCAAAGCCCGGGGAGTGGGGCTAGCTTCTCAACAACAGAAGTGGCTTCCTTAGAGTTGGAGACTTATCTCAAGACAAGGAGACAAAAGACTGCCTGGGAGGGCTCATTCCTGAGCAGAGAAGGCGCTCCCTAGGTTTGAGGCGTCCCCTTCCTGAGTGAGCTCATGCCAGCTGCATGGTCTCTGTCTCTGCGATCTAATCAGGTCCCAGTCATGTGGGTCCTTTCTCCAGAATCTAACCTCCCCTCCAAGGCTCTGCTTCCTGATACCAACCCTGTAAGAACTGGGTGATTGGTGGGAGAGAGGACATAACCATTTAGACCATTCAAGTATGCATAGGACAAGTCTTGCTAGAGGAAAATGGAGGCTGACGTGATTCTCCCAAGGCAAAGCAGCCATCTACCTGAAGATATTTTTAATTGGAATAGAACCAGAGACAGATGGTTGCTTTTAACTGTTAAGTTTTAGGAAAAAATTTTTTTAAATAGTATATACACATAGGTCTGCTTAACTCTCTGGCTATTTTAATTTTACTTAAACATCCCAGTTAGTTATTCTCATAACAGAACTACAGCACTCTCTACCTAGTACTTTTGACAGACTCTGACATATTTATTATGATTATATAGAGATTTCTCCTGTCGAGAAATATGCCAAAAGATAACAGCTCCTCAAAATAAATTACTAGAATTGTGAAGCCGTGACAACTTCAGATAAAGTTATTTTCCATTCCCGTGCTTATTAACACAAACTCTGCGAGTGCTCTGTGTTCTTACTGTCCTCATCTCTGAGTTCTCATCATTCCGTCTACGATGGGTTTTATCAGGAGCTTAAGGTCTCCAATGTGCGTCTATAGAATAAAGAATGCTCTCAGCGACATCTGAAGATCCCAGTCCTGAGCTGGACCTTAAGACACTCTCTAACCCAGTCTTTCGCCTGAGAGGTCCTTGACTAACTTAGTCCAAATGGTTACTCACCATACGTAGAAAAGCATAAGGCTTTGCTCCCTGCAGATGCCCCCTTCAGCTTTTATACCAGCATAATATCCATGGGTACAGCCCATCACCTTCATGCAGTACTGTGCCTACTGCTCACTGCTGGGATGCTGTCTGGATGGTGGTGCGCTTCGTAAGTACGGATTTCTGATGGACATAAATGGCTGTATTTTAAGCGTTCTTAGATTCACATCATCCCCCGTTGACATGCAATGATTTCTACACCTGTGTGCTGCAAAAAGCAGCAGTGATTATTTTTTTTGCAGGCCTGCAAGTTCGTTCTGATTTTTCAAGAGCCCACCATGTCTCTTTAATGTCATTTTTTTTCTCGAAGGAGTGATTATAATTAGTGGATCACAGCAACAAAGTTACTGTAAAGCTAAAGAAAGGAAACAAGAATAACAATGTTGCTAATAATCAAAATTAGTGGCACATTTTGGTACCTGAAATATTTACATAAGAAATAAGGTGAAAACCCATCTCACTTACAAAAGAACAGAGTGCAAACAAACCTTTACTTATAGTAGCTGCCCAAATCCCAATTCAACTTCATTTCATTGACTTTGATTTGGGGACTAAAAGAATTAAGCCTGAACTAGTGAAAAATGAAGAATATGTGGTTTCAATTAAGAAGTAATTAGACACTCAATCACCCTTACAACCCACCAGGGAGTACAGAAGAAGGAAGAAAATGTGACTCGCTGTCATGTATAAAATGGTTTTGGTAATTAGTTGAGTGCTAATTGAGACTGAGAAAGTGTCACAATAGCACATAGGTTTACTCGTGAATAATTTTACAAGCTAAGTTGAGTGTTTTCTAACCCCAGTGCTGAATAATGTGGAGATTATTAAGCAGTAAGGTTCATTCTACAGAGTGGGTAAAAGTTTCTGTGGAGATGCTTGTGAGTGATGCAGAGGTCTGTGCTCTTGTCTTTATTTTAGAGACAAAACAAAACAAAAAACCAGCAGAGAAGCTCTGAACAGCTCCCTTAAGAGGTCACAACCACTAAAACCATTCAGCTGCCTGTAGGATTAGCTCCTGGCTGTGAGCTATTTAACTGCACCTCTTGGATCTCTGCCTCCTCATCCCTTTTAGATAATGCCCTGGGAATGAGATTATCTGAAGAGGTGGGGAGAATGTGTGTGCTTTCACTTTGTGGGACACATTGTTAATTCCTCTGAAGGTCCACGAAGTCACATACGCCCATCATGTGAATGTTATATAGAATGAGGTTTTGCCATCCAGTCTGCCTCCACCTTTGGTTCAACCCTTTTCCTCCCTAGTCTGGGCTGTAACAGTTAACCTAATGTTTCTTTGCTTTCTGTTTCCATGTCTCCAAATATAATTGTTAAATATTCATGGTGAAAATTTCAAGCAACACAGCACTCAATGAAGCTAAGGCACACCTCTCTGGAACTCCACCGCCTGCGACAGCCATCACCAGTCCCACGTGTCCTGGCGTGGGTTGAGGTCGTACAGTATTTACATGAGGGTAGCATGAGTCCATTGGCGTGGCCATGACAGAGTTACATGTCTTTTTCCCTCATGTAAAGAAGGCTGGTGGGGAGGCTAAAATGAGAAAATGGAATCTACCTGTTTAACGTCATTTGTTCTGCAAGAGAAGTACGTCAGAAACATTAGTTGTGTGCATTCGATCTATGTATGCATCTCCAAATGGAGTTATTCTGTTCATGCCGTCTACAGACTTGATGCTATGTCTTCTTGCAGGTCAGAGTGTTAAGTGTTTGTTAAGTGTAGGTCAGTTTTTGAAATTTTAAAGATTTATTTATCTTATTTTATGTGTGTGTGTGTGAGTGTTTTACCTGCATGTATGTGTGTACCATGTGTGTGCTTGGTGTTCATTGTTGAATTCCCATGGAACTGGAGAAAAGGCTGTTTGTGAACTGTCCAGTGGGTACTTGGAACTGAACCCAGATCCTTTGGGAGAGCAGCAAGTGCTCTTGACCACCACATAATCTCTCCATCTCTGGCATGCTACTTTTAACTGTTATGAAACTTATTTATACTTTGGTCATTTCCAGTCTTCTGCTATAATCAACCATACTATGGGCTAGTTAGTAATGAATTTTCTTAAAATACTCTTAGCAATGCAATTATCAGAGCTTTATTTTAACTCAGAGAGAAAAAAAAATACTGTCCTCAAGAGTTGCGTCAATTCATGCCCCAACTAGCCACAGGTCTAACTCTGGCTCCTCTTTACTTTTATGAGAGTCCTTAGGGAATTCTAGTCATTACCATTCTGCACAAGGATGACTTTTTTGATTACAGCAAGTTCTGTGGCCCTTGGCTCATTCCTGACTTCCTGTTCTGTTCCCTCGTTTTGTCTAGTGATGTCACTAAGCACAGTGCTTGTGACATTAGTGTGGACAAGGCTCCTTACCAGTCTATTCTGGCTGTTCTCACATGTTTAAAATTTCCAGATAAACTAGAGAATCATTTTAGCAGAAGAATAGAAGTAACAAACTACAACGAGAAAAAGGAAGAGAAGAATATCACTATAATGCATGATTTGTATTGCGTATCAGTTAAGGGACTTTGCTTCTTTATAATATTGAGGGACAGAGGGTAGATATTTGTTTAGTACAGTTACTATAATTTTTATGTCATTCATATATTTTAAGACTGTATTTCATACATTTTTGTCCCTTCCTTGAAGTTACTCTGGGTGGCATATTTGGGCAGAGCCAACTGGGGTGTGGCTTGATAGTAAACACGGTGATGGCGGATGCCAAACCTCCCCTGGGTCTTCAATTTGGGCAAATTGTCAGGAGTCATTCAGCCTTTGCGTCCTCATAAATGAAATGGAGACAGTGGGTGTTTTAGGTTCCCAGAGCTGTTCGAGGACCCGTGAGGTGATGTCAAGCAGACGGTTAGCATTCACGAAGCACAAGTACTCCCTGTTGCTGTGGTGGCTGTGGCGGTCCATATTGACTGCCGTATTTTTCCAATTTTCATATTGATTAATGTTTTGTGGAAACATAATGCATTAGGTCGGTCCCTGCTATTTTAATGGTTCTTTCATGTAGCTCCAATGACTTTCATTTGCTTATTTTGAGTTTACTAGCTACATCATAGTAGCATTTGTCAATAGTAACAATTTGATGTCTTTCTAATTTGAATAATTCTTCCCCCATTGCACCAATGAGTACTTCTATGAACTTTAAATAATTCACTGTGGTGACTGCTGTACTTATTTCTGATGTTTGGATCTCTAAGCCCAGAGGCTTGTCTCTCTTATCTTTCCTTGGAGTATTCGAGAACGACTGTTGCTCCTGGTCTCTCCCTTTTTCTTCTTTGGTGTTCTTTGTTTTCCTTTCTGTGAATAGTGGCTATGTGGGAACAGTAAGTAGCTTGTTATGTGCCCTTGGTTATACTAGGATCGTGTTGAATTTCAACCTCTTTATTTTGTGTGTGGCTGTTCTGAGCTGTCTGCAGTAGCTTTCAGCCTAAAGCTAAGGCAGGTGTTCACAGCTATGTCCAAGTCAAGGGAACTTGTGCAACCTACCCCAATGATGTGCAACCTACCCCAATGATGTGCCCCTAGTGTCCAGGGAAAAACGGTCAACCCACCCCAAGGATGTGTCACTAGTGCCCGGGGAAAACAGGCAGCCCACCCCAGGGGCGTGCCTCTAGTGTCTGTGACAATGTCCAACCCACCCCAGGGACGTGCCTCTAGTGCCTCTGACAATGTCCAACCCACCCCAAGTACCTGGGAAACAGCCAGCCTGGTTTTAAAACTGTTGTCATTCTTAACACATCACTATTTCTTTTTTTCTTTTTTTTTTAAGTTAAATTTTTTTTTTAGCTTTTATTGTATGTGCTCGAGTGTTTAGCCTACATGTATGTGTGTGTACTATGTGTGACCCTGATACTTTGGATGTCAGAAGAGGAATTTGGATTCCCTGAACTGAAGTTTGGAATGGTTGTGAGGCACCATGTTCTGGGTGCTGGGAGCAAACCCAGGTCCTCTGCAAGAGCCAGTGCCCTTGAGTGCTGAGCCATCTCTAGCCCCATGTTACCGTTATTGTTTGTTTGTTTATTCTTCCCTCATATGTTACATCCCCACGCAGTTCCTCCCTTTCCTCCCAGACCCACCCCCACTTCCCCTCTTTCCCAGATCCACTCTTCTTTCATTCCCCAAGAGTATCAACCAAACATGACATAACGATTCACAATAAGACTAGACATGTACCCTCGAACCAAGGCTGGATGAGACACGTAGGAGGAAAGGGTCCCAAAAGCAAGCAGAAGAGTCAGAGACAGCCCCTACTCCCTCTGTTAGGAGTTCTGCTGGGGGAACTCCTTCAGCCAATGGCCTTTGAGATGCTGGCCCATGTTGGGTGTGGTCGTGGGTCCTATAATATACAGTAGAGGCATGGGTTCCTGTTTGCCCCTCATGCAGAGTCTATCTCTAAATAAAGAGACCTTTATTATACTCCATTCTGAGCTAGTGTGGGACTATATTGTAATTGACTATGTCATTTCACAAGGACATCAAGCTTCATGATCATAATATCTATGCAGAGGACCTAGCTCAGACTCCGATAGGCTTCCTGATCATCAGTTCAGGCTCTGTGAGCCCCTATGAGTTCTGTTTAGTTGATTCTGTGGGCCATGCTGTAGTAGATAGTCAAGTTAGCTGAATAAGATTTCTTGTCCCTGACATCAGCCTCTGACCTTCGCAGTCTCTGAGGGGCAGGATATGCGCACGCGTGTGCTTGTATGGTTGGCAGCTTTTCAGGAAATTCTCTGAAGGGGTCTGAATTGAACGCATTCCCTGGAGTCCCTTCATTGAAGACAAATTAAGGTTCAAAATAGGCATATGAAAGATAACATCTGTTATAATTATATTAAAAAGAATTGGTGATTTAACAGACTCTTTAGAATGTGGTCATGCTTCAAGGTTATTGTTGTGAATAACACTCATTGCAGAACAGAAAACTCACTCTACATTTAAGCTCTCCTGTTTATATTTAGACAAATGAGTACTTGGAAAAGGAGAATACGAGCCTGACCACCTTTGTTAATTTGTCCTTTCTTTAGATTGTTTTATCAAACAGATTCACGTACTGATGACCCGATGACATGGTTTTCAGAAAGAGTTTAGGAAAATACACAGAATGCATCAAAAGGAATGTTTGTCACCAGTCCCGATCACTGATTGAGCATTGACAATTTTGTCTCTACCACAAATCACATTAAAATAACAGAAAAGGGAACTTTGTTCAATGTACAAACTCACAAGGATGAGAAAGCGAGAGGACAGACAAAGAACCTTAGAAGCTGGAAGCACAGGGCGGGCGGCGCAGTGATTGAGGGGCAGATATTGTGATGGCTCTCAGAGTCCGGGAAATTTGCAACAGATGTTTCTGGACGTTGGAAGGCAAAGAAGCCAGTGCTGTCTGTATTGGTTGAATGCTGTTTGAGAAGCAGGTACACTTTAACTGGCAAAAACCTGGAAGCACTTACCTTGTGGAGAGGACTCAAAACAGTTGATAATAGGGAATTAGGCTGCCTCACTAGAATAGGGTGGAGGGACCACTTCCTGAGAACTTACGGTCCCTGGTCTCTTCCTTCCCACCCAGTCTCTGGTGCAGTGTCAAAAAGACAGTCTACTTCCCAGCTGACCCACAACGGAAACGCTTAGGACGGCAGTGGAGTGGGATCCCAGATACAGACATTAGTCAGTGCAGATGTGGTTGAATTGAATATGAGCTTCTAAAAAGGTTTCTGCAGAGATGCAAATGCAAAGACAGGGGCTCACTGTATAACCTGGCAGGATTTGAACTTGCTATGTAGGCCAGACTGGCCTTGAACTCAAGGAGATCTACCTACCTATGGTCTCATAAGTGTTGGGTTTAAAGGTGTGTTCCACTCTACCAAGCCACAAGATATGTCTTCACTTCTTGAACAAGTAGGATAATTGGTAGGTAGTATTGGATTGATAGGTAGTAATTGAATTAATCATGAAAAAAACCTAAGATTCTCATTTAACTCAGAGAAAACAACATTCAAGAAAGAAAAAAATCAAGTGAAATCCATAGTTTCATTCTGAATATTATTTATCATTACTGTAATGTAAAATAATTGATTCAACCAAAATTACAGGATAAATATTTGCAGGGTGGGACGGTAATTAAGGTTGATGCACTTGTCTTGGATGGTGTGGGGGCTGTGGAAGGGCTGACTAGGGCATAGAACTTCAGATCTTCCCTTGCCACTGGGACAGACAACACCTAATACCTAAGCAAATTGGAGGCGTGCTTAGGACCATGTGATGTTCATGAAATCATCCGTGGAAAGAATTGATTAGAAAGTTGCTGACCTGTGAGAGAGAAGAGAGGCAGTCTTCATAGTAAACGCTTTTACTTCTTTAATTTGTTAAATGGTCTCTGTAATTTTCACAGAAATAGAAAAGTAAAATAGGAACCCCTGCTGCTATCATTTTACCGTACCCAAGTGTGTACAGACACGTGTGTGCAGTGTGCACACAAGTGCATGTGCACTCTTCCTTGGAGCGTTTGCTTTCAGTCAGGTCGCACGCTGGGCCTACATCATCATGGCGGGGAGCATGGCAGCAGCCAGGCTGGCATGGCACTGGAGCAGTAGCTAAGATCTTATACCTTAACACACAGCCATGAGGCAGAGAGGTCCTGGGAATGGCCTCGGCTTTTAAGACTTCAAAGTCTGCCCCAGTGGCACACCTCCACATACCTCCTAATGCTTCCCAAAGAGTTTCTCCAACTGGGAACCAAATATTCAAACATGTGAACCTGTGGGGGCCATTCTGATTCACCACATTGGGAAACCTGTGGATTGTTACACCACAAAAACAATGTGCCGTGTGTTAGTCTACATTTAACTGTGTAATTAGTAGGACCTTTAAGATGCTTTCAGACCAGGAGGAAGTGGTTATTATCCAGCTGTGATCATTACATATAAAACAGACAGCAATTGAAAGCTTCATTTTTATTTTTTAGACCTGGCATGTAAGTATTTAATTTATAATATAGCCCAAGTATTAATTTGGTTGACAGTGTCTGTGGCTGTGACACTGAACTCATTTCTGACACAGAAGTAAAATTACGATGGAAAATTACAAAGGTATTTTTGAGATTTGTGAAGATACTTTAAAATTTCCACTTTCCATCATGTTTAATGTTTGCTGTCTTTAGCTGGACTCTAGAAAGGCTGTAGGCTGTGGAAGGGTACCTGTGATCTGACTACTTCATTTTCTTGCCTGAAGGAGGAAGACAGTGGTCCCATGGAGCCTTCGGATGAGGAGTGGAGACTCCTGAGTGGCAGCGTTGTTTTAACCCTCCAGCCTGCATCGTCTTCAGCTGCTCCGGCTTTGATGGACATCTGTGACCATTGTCTGCATACACACTATTATGAAATAGTAGAAGTGGCTATTCAATGTAAAGAAACTCAGTGTGTGTGCACACACACCACAGCTTCTGGTATTCAGACGTTTGCACATACTGTTTCTTGCTTATGTGTAGAAAGAATGAAAGTAGTTTTCAGACCTATTAATATGACTGTGCCATATATCAATATGAGACAAAAGAAACCCTCCACATTTCCAGAGCCAAGTTGTTCATTTCCTGTCTGTATTAAAAAATATTCCCATCCCTAACCTAGTGTCATTCGTGATAATAAAATAAAAGTTTTGGTCTACAACAGCCTAGAACTTCAAAATACAACATGAAGGAGTCATAAAAATTATCTTGTGTGTTTTTTCTAACAATCATACCAAATTTAATATCAAAATGGTTTGTTACAGAAAACAATTTTGGAATTAATGCAAAAACACTTTATACATTATTTTTTAAAAAATTTAATTGAATCTAATATAGTTAGAGCATATATGAAACTATGGCTTCTGCGAAGTTAAGAATAACTTAAGAAGTAAATAGGAAGGAAGATGGGCACAGCAATAGCTTTGTTTCCATAATAGAATTCAATGGTATACTAGTATTGGACACTTTGTATGTCTTCAAAATACTTTATTCTATAGATTGCACTTCTGTGTTGAGGTAAGAGGACTGACCATGTCCTGTTTGTAAGAGTGGCTGTCTGTTAAGCACATCTTCAGTCATAATTCAATGTGACAGAATGGTATAAAGCAGGAGAGATACTGAAAGAAAGCAGGAACTTAAGACATAAGTGTTATTGGTGGTTATACTTCTTGAAAAGCCAAATGGCTTCACTAACAATCTCAGTTTGGAGGAATTTGTTGGTGGTAGGTAGAATAAGGTCCTCTTCAGGGGTTTTAGATCTGTCTGGTAGAGGCTGCATTAATGGAAACAATACAAATAAAACAGTACAAGAGACCTCCCAGAAAACAGAAGCAAAGAAAGTTCAATGTAGAGTCCCAGGCAAGAAGGAAGAGCAGAGCCATGGTCCTGAGGAAAGTGGGAGAGGAGAAGGCTTAGTAGACCCAGAACACAGCAGAGTAGCTCCAGGCAGGGCCTCCTATGGTACAGAGAGGCCCCGGATACTTTCTTTTTGCAGCTTTTAGTATTTGCTAAAGTCGAAATGGCAAAGTATAGGTTAAATCAGCAAACAAACAGAACAACCCTGCAATCCAAACCTTTGCATTGTTCAGGCTGGCGTTTGAGACATGTTCAGCCATAGCTGCAGGGATGTCATGGTTAATGGACTGGATCTAAAGGCTTTCATGCTTCAGTCAAAGAGCACACCTGGTGCTTCTTTGCTAGATCAGTGCCTGGGACACAATCTTGCATAGGCATCAGCGTCTCCACTCCAACAGGACAGACTTGGACTTGAGTTCTCGGTTTTCATGTCTCATACTTCCTGCAGTCTCTACCCTTCTGACCCCACAACGTATAAGGTGGAAAATGTAATAACAAAAACTAATATAATTGACTTCCAGAGTGATACCTAGCTGTCTCATGTTTATCCTCTAGTGCAAGTAAGAATGTCATAAAGCAACCAAATTGATTTTCTGAGTATTTTTTTTAAATGACCACTTAAGATTAGTACCCATGGCTTAATACTCTTTAATTTTTTTCTTTCTCTTTTTAATATGTTTATTTATTTTGAGAGAAGTTCTCACTGTCTAGTCTTGACTGTCCTGGGTGTCTCTGTGTCAATCAGACTGGCCTTATTCTCACAGAGATTCACCTGACTCTGCTGGAATTAAAGGTGTGTGCCGCTAAACCCAACCAATTTTTTCACGTATAAAGAATACCTTCAAGCACTAATTGCCATTGATTCAGAATAGAAACACTCCTGTGTTTGTATAAATGGATTTGAAAGTCTAATTTGTTCATCAATAAAACTGTCAGTAAATGTTATCAGATCTATATTACTCTGATGGTGAGTGGGGAAGAAAATCAAAAGTTACACCATGGGACCTGCAGTTGGAGGGGGCCTTCTGGAGCAGAAATGAAGGCAGGCGTTAACCTGGAATATACGGTGAATTTCACTCATCTTAAGGTTTAGAGTTAAGGCAACAAGCTGAAGTGCCTCGCTAGAGCTTTCACATCTGACTTGTGGTCATTCATCAACCTAATGGCGTGTGAGTGGATACTGATCTCAGAAGGTTTGTCAGCTAAGATAATGTCAGTGTTGCACTTGGAAAAAATGCATGTGTTTGCACGTGTGTGGGTACGCACATGTCACAGCGTGCATGTGCAGCAACTTAGATGAACAGACTCTTTCCACTGTGTGGATCCTGAGGAGGGGATCGAGCTTAGGTCATTAGGCTTGGCTGCAAGCGCCACCACCACTGAACCCGTTCGTTGTTGCTCAGTCTATCCGACGGCTTACCAATGCTATTCATTCTTCCAAAGAACCCAAGTTTGATTTTGCTGTTTTTCTCTATTGTGCTTTTGTCGTAATCTTTATTTTCCTTCATTACTTGATGCTTACTGTGGATTATAAGCTCTGCTTTTTCCATTATCTTAAGGGCTAAGATCAAATTATTTATTTGAGATATTTCTGTTTTAAATCAAGACATTACTGTACTGAGTTCCCCTTGAGCACTTTTAGCAGCAGCTATAGATTCTGAAATGATACTTGTACATGTTCACTCACTTCAATGTATTCTCTCCAATTTGCACTTTTATGTTGAACCTAATTGTCATTTAGAAGTGTGGAGAGAGAGAGACGAACCGGAAGTAGAAGGGAGAGATATTCAGGTAGAGTTTGAGGTTGTTTTTTTATTTTTTTTAGAAGGCATAGGAGAAGGAGGCAGGCTTCAGAGATGTCCGATGAGGAGGGAGGTCAGTCGAGTGCTTTCTTTGCCTTTCTGAGCTAGCAGGCTCTCACCCTAGTCTATGGCTCCTGAGTCTTTATTGGTAAATCGAATGATTGAGATTTTGTTAAATACAATATTTTCTCTGTTTTTGTTTTTGTTTTAAGTCCACAAGTCTCACATGGCTATTGTGGATATAGTTTTCTATGATTTAATATAGTAAATTATTTTAAATATTATGTGAGCAGTGCCCCTTTGAATTTTTCAAGTGAGTAAGCACATTTTTATTTTATTTATTTTTTTAAAATATTTCTTATCGTTTATTTAACTTTATTTTATTTGCATTGGTGTGAAGGTGTCAGATCCCCTGGAACTGGATTTTCAGACAGTTGTGAGCTGCCATGTGGGTGCTGGGAATTGAACCCGGGTCCTCTGGAAGAGCAGTCAGTGCTCTTAACCGCTGAGCCATCTCTCCAGCCCCCGTCAAGTGAGTAAGCACATATTTTAATAAGTCTTCTTCAAATATCATTATGAATGAATGTGTGAGAATAGATGGTATATATGCACACTTTTATTCAGCCACAAAGAAGAATGCAATTTTTCCATTTGCCTGAAAATGACTGGAATTGAAGACTATCATGTTAAACACAATAAGCTGGGCCTTCCAAAGAAAAGTGTCCCATGATTGATTTCTTTCATATGTGGCATCTGGACATGAGTCAAGGAAGCTTCTTGGGAATGTGGAAGGGGAAGAAGATAGTGGGAGGTGAAAGGGTAATAGAAGGGTGAACATGATCCAAATCCTTTATCTGCAGGTACAACAGTGTCAGAATTAACTCATCAATCTGTGTAATTAACATGCATAAAATAAAAAGGAATGTTTATTAAAATGAAAAGAATTTTGGAGTAATCTAATATCAGTTATTACCTTATTGCAGTAATTACTCTAAAATCTTATTTTTCCACTTTATTTCTCTATTTTAAGTAGTTAATTAGAAGTGGCTAATTGGTAAGGAATGATTAATGATTTTCAAGTCTTAACTACAGCAACATAATCCCAAGAAGGTACTTACAAAAATTGGCGATCAGAAAATCTATTTTCTTGAGAATTTTGTGCACACACTTCTCTTGGAATATAGTAATATAGCAAACATTTAAATGACAGAAGTAACCTATATTAATTGAATAGATATTATCTTGTTTCAAAAGACACAGAACTATGGAAAAGATGAGGTGTTGCTCAGCAACAGGAGATGGGGCTTTAAGACTGTGCACCATTGCAGTGTTTCGGATGGCACCACACCTGCCATTCACTAATATAGTGAGGTAGAGTTGTGGCTGACCCTTCAAACATTTTTAAGAAAGACAAAAACAAAATAGAAGAAAGAATTTTAAGTGTGACATCTCATCCTGTGTCCCATGCAGGTGCTTAAATATGGCATCCTAGGGGCCGTATCTCTCAATCTATACTGGCAAGTTCATTTGGAAATGCTGTTTCAGGGTTGCAAGAAAATTCTGTTTCTGAAAAATGAGACATTTTTCACCCACTGAAGCTGCGTTTAGTGGTTTGGTAGAACCCAGGAAAGTTCTTAGAGATGGTTCCAAGTCCTACATCTACTTGGTACTCTTGTTCTACTTCCTTTTGGCCTGGCTTATTTATAACTACTGAACAATTTCTTGGATAAAATTTCATTGCTTTCAAATTATATTGGAATTCAGCCAACCTCAATGGAAACTTTCCTATGAAATTCTATTCAAATTTGGCTCCAAGAAATTTAAAAAACTGTGTCAAGCTATTATAGGAAAAGTGATTTAAATAATACAGTTGACCTCTTCACGGTGATCAAGAAAGCTACTCTCTTCTAGCCAGCCTCTGGATCAAAACCGAGCCCTCTGAACTTTACTCATATTTAATAGTTTTTCTTTCAAACTCTTGTTTGAAAAAAATAGAATAAACTGCCTAAACTGTCTTTGATTGAAATACTCTTTATAAAATTGATACTATATATAGTTTAGTATTCAATAAATATATTTAAATATTTAGAAAGAGAAAAGAAAGGGGAATGGAGGGAGAGAGAGAGAAAGACAGAGAGGGAGGAAGGGAGAGGGAGAGAGAAAGAGAATATAGACCCAAGTTTAGGGAAGTCTTTGTCACAAGAAGGGAACTGTTTCTGCTTTTAGGCATAACAGTCATGAAGCTAAGCTCAACCTCATACATACTCAGAAATGCAAAAGCTGTTTGGAAAAGCAGGCTGAAGTAAGTAGGCAAAGTCTTGCAGCCCTTTGCTTTCGTTTGGGGTCCATGAGGGGGATGCATGCATGGGTCTTGCTGTGAGTAAATTGGCCTTCCCAAGGGCAGGACTGAAGGATTCTGGAGGACAAGGAGCTGTTTCTCCTAGCAAGAACGTGGAGATAATCTGAGCAGCTCTGTTAGGACACAACAGCATGTGAGCAGGCCACGCTGAGGGGCAGGCCACGCTGAGGGGAAGCGCACATCGCCTATCTGTCTGTGCTCTATGCGCTACCATACAGTTCCCGAGCTTCGGGCAAGGGGCTGGAGGTTGAAACACACAAAGACACACAGAGACAGCACAGACAGACAGACAGAGACACAGACCTCTAGTCATTGGTAAGAAGCCCTTTATTCAATAGCACCATGGAGGCTTATATACCCAACAGTCAGGTGGGCCAACAGGTGAAAACCTTATCCTCTGATCCTCAAGGCAACACGGGCTCGTGAAGCAGAGCTGGTAAACAACTTTGACACAGCTTTCAATAACTCAAATCAGAAGGAAAGGAAAGATCTCTAGCAGGGAAAAGCAGCTGGAGGCCAGGACTCCAAATGATCCCAACACTGAGGGGTAGGACACGCTAAGGGGCAGGACACCCTGAGGGGCAGGACACGCTGAGGGGCAGGACACCCTGAGGGGCAGCACACCATGTACAGGCTGGGACAGCTGTCATCATTGTGTCTCCACAGGGTAGCACACCGTGTATGGGCTGGGACAGCTGTCATCACTGTGTCTCCACAGGGTAGCACACAGTATATGGGCTGGGACAGTTGTCATTGTGTCTCCACAGGGCAGCACACAGTGTATGGGCTGGGACAGTTGTCATTGTGTCTCCACAGGGCAGCACACCGTGTATGGGCTGGGACGGTTGTCATTGTGTCTCCACAGGGCAGCACACAGTGTATGGGCTGGGACAGTTGTCATTGTGTCTCCACAAACTGTATATTGGAAGCATGTTATGTCAATTGATAGTCCCATTTATTTATCAATATAGTTCGAACCCTTAGCTTTCAGCTTTGCATTCTACAGATTTTGGAACCTCCTTGAGGATCAATTTCATCTTTATTGCTATTGTCTTTAGCAAAATGACACTATCATTGGTGGCCTTACATGTTTTTATTGCTGACTGTATTTATATTTATAAAATTATTTTCCACCATATTATGAAAATTAGTTCAAAGGGAATAGACACTGTGTGAGGCAGAATTTTCTTTCTTTCTAAAACTCATAAGATCGGATGACAGAGTGGGAAACAGGGAATTTATTTCTCTTGCTTCTTAATGTAAATATTTTTGGAGGGTTTCATACACAGATACTGTATTTACATCATCTGCACCCTTTCTCAGCATCTTCAACTTACCTCATCCTCCCCACTCCATCTCAAATTCATGATTTCTTCTTCATTATTGTTGTGCATGCATGCACACGAGCCCACTGAGTTCCCTTAGTATTTCTCAAATGCACATGTGTTTGGTATTTAATAACTTCCTGGGGTTCCTTTTTAAAAATTTAGAAGCCATTTTATTCATTTTTATTATGATTACTGTCATAATTATTATTATTATAAGTATGTGTGTGTGGTATGTGACTGAATGTGGGTACTCTAGTATCATAGCACACATGTGCAGGTTAAAGGGTAGCTTTACTGGAGTTAGCTCACCCCTTCCACCTTGTGTCATAGCAGGGTCTCTCTTGTTTCTGTTTTCCAGGCTAGTTGGCCTATAAATTTCTAGGCATCTCTCCTGTCTCTGCCTTCCCTCTCACAATAGGAGTGCTGTGATTACAGACACATGTTGTTGTATCTGGATGTTTCTATGTGGGTTCTAGGAATCAAACTCTTGTTGTCAGGCTTTCCCAAGCAAATGCTCTACCTACGGAGACATCTTTGCCAGCCTGGATTTCTTAATCCAAGGCTCTGATTTGGTCAGGGGAAACTTTTTCCTTTTCTGACCAAAATAAAAATGTATAAAATGGATGTGTGTTCAAAGAAGAAGGGTTTGTATTTTTGAAGTCTATGGGTCATGCAGTACTGTAAACGAAACAATCTTTTCCCAGTATCATTAGCTCCTATTGTCATCTTGTGAGGCAAAAAGACAAGTAACAGGAAGAAATGGCCTACTCTCCCTGTCTGTATGCTGTCTCAGCACTGCCTACTGGAAAGCCAAAGGCACCCTCAGCAGAAAACCATCTGTAATAAGAATATGTATCTGCTGTAGAAACAAAAACAAAAGCTCTGAGAATGTCGCCAAAGGAACGGAGGCTTTTAACACAGCCTGATGCCCAGATGAGTAAGGAGTGAGGATGGTCCATACGGTTGATGAACTGAGGTGGGACTTGTAAAACTTCTCTGGGCACAGGTTTGTGAGTCATATCAGGTACTATGGCCATGTGGTCAACCTTTTCTTGGAAATAGGAGTTATGGTTAATCTCTGTTGTCAACTTGATTGGTGTGGAAGTGCCATGAGTTTGGTAAAGCAGACCTCTGTGTGTGTTATGAAGAAAGAAGAAGAGGAGGAGGGGAAGGAGAAGGTGGAGGAAGAAGGAGAAAGAAGGAGGAAGGAGGAAGAGGAGGATGGAGGAGGAGGAAGAAGAAGAAGGAGGAGGAGGAAGAAGACATTTCCAGAGAGGCCAAAGGATGGGGAAGGCCCATACTGAATTCAGTAGTAGGTAGTGCTGGGGTAGGATAAAAGTAGGGAAAGAGAAAACCACTTCATAGGGTTTTCTCTCTCTGTCCTCTGACTGCCATGGTGTGAATGCTATGTTTCACCATGCTCTCCTCAACATGAGCAACTAAAACATTTGACACCATGAACCAAAACACATCTGCCCCCAACTCAGGCTGTGCTGGTTATGTATTTTGTCATAGTAATGAACAACTAGTACAACAGACAAGAGATTCAAGGCAAAGACTGTAGTCAGACTGTGTGTGTGTGAGCGAGTGCATGTGATGTGTAAGAGTATGTGTGTGTGAGTATGTGTACATGTGGTATGTGTGTATGAGAGAGAATGTGTGTGGTGTGTGTGTATGATATGTGGGTGTTGCGGTGTGTGTGAGTATATGTATGTGTATGCGTGACAGTGTGTGTGTTCTGTGGTGTGTGTGTGTGACATATGGAACTCAGAGGTCAATGTATTCCTTCACCACTTTTCCACGTTATTTTTGACATAGTGTATTTCCACGGAAAACTCGAGTTTTCTGTTTCTGTTAGACTGGATGGCCAATGAGCCCCTGAGATTTATCCTTTGTCAGGAATATAGATGTGCATAACCATATCTGGTTCTTATGTGAGTGCTGGGGATCCAAACTGTGGTCCTTATTCTTGCATAGCAAGCATTTTACCCACTGAGCCCTCTCCCCAGCCCCTGAAGCCAGACCTGCTGATTCCAAGCCTGGCTCTGATTCCAGCCGGGAGTGTGTGGTTCTTGGCATTGTACTTAATCCCACTGGGCCTCAGTTTCTGCATCTTTAAACTCAAAACATAAATAGTAAGTTGTTTTTTTTTAAATTTCATAGTCAAAAGGATATCCGAGTAGATGCTTGCTGTTTTCTGCTCTGCTATTCACACTGGCAGTTAAACAGCAGAGGGACCCTGCCCATGAGGTTGTGATTTGCCAGTTTGCAATGAACTCAACAACTGTGTGTTAAATCCTATTAGCAGTTCCAGGTATTTTGCTATGTAAAGAGAACTATCACACGAAAAGGCAACTTGTGATGCACAGAGCATGAGAGCAAAGCCTTCTTTGAGCCATAGTGAAGATGACTACCTGCAAAGACGGCGCAGATTCTAGCTGCCCTGAGCAAGTGTTTCATACATGGCACTCAGGGGTTCTAGTTTTATAGACCAGCAACAACAGCAACAAGAAATCCAGGAAGAAAAAGAAACAAAAGCAAATAAGTAGGAGGTTGCCTGCTACAACTGAACTAGTTGACAGGAATAGCATGTTTATTAGTTATCATCCATTTACATAATTGGGACGCCATTGCCAACATATTACTACTTTGAGATAAACTGAAGGGGTTAAATGCTAAATTAGCTTAATCTGCAGACTTTGGAATTTGGAAGTGTCTGCATTTTACAACTCTTGCCTCCCAGGCCTCAGGCGGTGCCTTCAGACAAATAAATGCATCTTTATAATGTAGGGATGAACAAGGTTGACCCAACCCTGAGCCCTGTGGAGTGGCCAGAGCTTAGGTGCACTGCCTGCATGGTGTTGAACTGCTCACCTATGCTGTGCTCCTCCTGGTATCTCGGTGTCTACAGTGCTCTGTGGCAGCCCCTCAGGAGCCCAGATTCTATTCCACAAAACCCCATTTTCTTCTTTCTTCCGAGATCTCATTTCCCGTGTAAATGGATGGACGATGCTGGCATACAGTTGCAGCTTTAGAACACCAGAAGAGTCTTTTCCCTACTCATAGCAGTAAATCACATTTAGCAAAGCCGTGGACTCAGGCCCTGGAATAGCCATAGACGGAAAAACTGACTAGCGCTTACCTTGCCCCCGCTCCCCCCCCTCCCCGTGCTTAAAATCTGTTATGAGGACCGATGAGCCACCAGCCACTATGGCACGGGAGCATACACGATTCTCTCAGGGGCTTTCTTTGTAAGGCTATGGGGACTTTCTGCTCACCAAGTGTCAGCTCCTGTTGCTTGTGATTCCTCTGGAGAGGCACATTCAGGCCTTGTGTGCTGTCTCATTACCATCCGTGTCTGTGAGGCATTTTTAGGACCAGAGGAATGACACCAAATTCTTCCCTCTCCCTTCTCCATTGAGAAGTTAGATCTTCATGCTGACTGAGCTACTAAAGCAAGTACATGCGTAGACTATCTCCTCCACCTTCACGTGTGTGGACCAGTGCTTCTGCCCTCAACCCCAGCAGAGGGGAGATTTTCCAGTTGCTTTTCAATCACCAAACACACAAGGCTAAAAAACTTCTCAAAGATTTCCCCTAAAACCACTAGCAGGAGAATGTGGACAGATGAAACAAACAATATTTGAATGCATATGAGCATACACTGATGATTGAAGGTCATTTTTGCGTGTTTAAGTCTGAAGTTTTGTTTTATCTAGACTTTAGACTGTTTTCCCTGCCTTTGAAACACTCAGCGATTACTTAATGACTGACTGCAGCGTGAGGAAATGGGTAGGGCTCTTTGCAGCAGCACACGGAGTACCGGACTAAATGACGAGGAGGCTTAATGGTCACCTAGGGATTAAAAGTCTCATTTCCTTACACAGGACAAGTTCCTCTTTGGACAGGATGCTGGTTTGTAAGAGGTGATTTAGAAAATAAGCGTTAGCTCACGCTCACATTTGTCCCTTCAATTCTGTCCCCTGGGCATTACTAATTAATCCCACCCTACTGGACAATGCTGCATTATTTTACAATGAAGCACGGGATATTGTCCTATTTTTAGAGATGCAGAGATCTCTGAAGAGCAGGCTCCTGGGTGGGGCTCTATGATTGACAGAAGGTCTTCCTGCTCACTGAGATGCTCCTATAGTTGTACTGAAACAGTAAACGGGATACAGTTTGGTTTGCATGATGTTTGGGGCCAGAAAAACTTTATGATGATCTTACCCAATACATACCATATACATTGCTGTTGCCTTTAACATGTGGACAGTCTGACATGGGTTTATGCTTTAGTGTGCAGATTTGTGTCATCCAGTGGAGGGGCTGTTGGACAACAAAAAGGTTATATAGTCAGTGAAGATGCATGAAGTGGGAAGAGCTACTGCTTCCCACGGAATGTCAAACTGCTTCTGTTGCTGGATGCTAAATGGTACAGTTAATTTTCTGACATTTCCTTGGAAGGGCAGGGCATGAATACAGTGCTATCTGTAATTTATTCAGCAAATGATTGTTGGGTTCTGACTATGTTTCAATTGCTGTATTGATGCTAAAGTCAAAAAACACCTAACATGCAAACTTAAGGACCTGAGTTTGGATTCATAGAACTCACATAAAAACCAAGAGGATGTGTCTGCAATCTTAGTGTTGGAGAGACAGAAACGGGTCTCTGGGGGCTTGCTGTTAATCCAGTCTAGTCAAATCTGTGAGCTTCGGTTTCAGTGAGAGAACATGTCTCAAAATGTAAGGTGGCGAGCCAAAACCACCTCTGGGCTCCATAGACAGGAACACACGGGGGCATACTCCTCACCCACACACTCATGTGCAAACACATTCACGAGGATCCACTCCTTGTTCTAAGAACACCCCGTTATAATCCAGGTTGTTTTCTTAAAGCCACATGAATAGAACGAACTTCATGTTCAAGCAAATAACATTTTGAGGCATGGGAGGCTTTTTAGCCTAGACCTTGCAAGTTAAAGAAAGGAGGCATAGTGAAAGATGGGGTGAAAGGATCCAGATATGAGAATACCAAGAGAAACGCTGTGGCAGGGAGGCTGCCCGCTTGACGCTGAGGATGAATGGACCCTGTTAGCCTATGCCAACTATGCCTAGGAAGAGTGCGGAGAGGCTAGGGAACAAGGAAGATGGGACACTTTGAACGCTGAGCTATTAAACCTTGAATCTATCGGCACAGATAAGGGACACATTTGTTAAGTTAACAAAGGAGCACTTGAGTAGTTGCCACTGTGACAGGCAGTGGAGACCCTGGAGGCTGAATAAGACATAGCTGTGGAGCCCAAACAGCAGCAGCAAGGCCCACACATTGACCTCAGTGGATATCGTCTGGAGATGGGGTCTGTATTTTATTCGGGGTGGATTGGAATGGTGGAAACCAGTGTTGGGAAGTCCCGGCTCTCATCCAGGTGTGTGGAGGGAATGCCCAACTCCCTGGGTTCTACAGATGCCCCTTCCACACATGCCTAGGAGCTGGCCCCTGAGCCTGGTTAGCGACTTACACAGGGAGTAGATGAAGGAGCAGTTTTCTGTGTGTGAGAGAGTTATTTGCTAATTTTTAATCTGAATCCGCTTGTTTGGCTTCTCAGGCAGTGTTTAAGCTCCACCAAGATAAGGACTAGTTTTTCACCCCCACAACGGACTATTCCTCCATACACTGACTTTATTAGGAGACACAAACTCCAGTTACAGCGAAATGCAAACTTACAGCTGGGAATGTAAAGCAGTATTTGTCTGTTCCTGTGGGTGCTGATATCCCCATTCCTCATCTTTTCTCATAAATCCTTGTTGAATCCATGCCTTTATGATAAGAATATTTGTAATATGAAAAATACCCAGCAATTTCGCAGCCTTCAAGACTGTCTTAAAACCTCATCTCCCTCCTTTCCACTTTCAGCCAGCAGGCAAAGGGTCACTGCTGGTCAAGCACTCAGGATGGGAGTGTCGTCTTGATTGAAAGTGGTTGCCCTGTGGTTGCCCTTGGTCCTGGTTTCTAAGAGTGTTTCCTAGGAGGATGCATGGGTCAGTTGTAGCACACCCAGCGCCTCCGTCGTGCTCCCTTAGCTTCTCACAGTTCTGCAGGCCTCCACCTTCACCGACCCACATTTGGGGCCGGGAAGATGGCTTAGTGGATAAGGAGCTTGCCTTGCAAGCTTAAGGAGCTGAGTTTGACTCCCAGATCCCTCTATGGAGGTTGTTCTCAGCCTTCCTAATGCTGCAACCCTTTAACATAATTCCTTCTGTTGTGGTGAACTCCAGCTGAAGGGACTCTAGCCAGCCTGGGCCTGGCAAACATGGCTCTGGCAGGCCTTCCCTGTCTCCCCAGTGCCTTGTTAAAAACTGTTAGCTTATATTCCTAAAGCTAGCTTCTAAGGGCTATTCCCTTCTTTGGCCACTTCCTTCTGAGGCCGACTACCAATGTTCAGCTATCAAAGTACTGAAGTCTAGTAAACAAAAGCCCCCTTTGGCTCACCTAATTAACATGCCCAATTAAAATTAAACACCTCATTCTAACACAGGGTTTTCCCTTTACCTTTATAAACTGCTGTTTGCCTATGTGCCGGTCTGTCTCCTCTCTATCCAGAGGCAGTGCCCCCAAATCCCCCTTTCCCTCTCTACTTTGTTCCCGTCCCCGACTTTACCTGTCTTCTATCTTTGTTCCTTATCTCTGTCCTCTGTCCCTTTGTGGCAAATAAATCTCATTTGTGCTGAGAACTTGGTCTTGGGGTGTATTGAGATGACTTCGAGGTTCCCTATACCAACAGCAAAATTATTTCATCGCTACTTCATAACTATAATTTTGCTACTGTTATGAATCATTATCATAAATATCTGATATGCAGGATATATGATATGTGACCCCTGCAAAAGAGTCGTTCAATCCAAAGGTTGAGAACCACAGGCTGAAAAGCTCTGCTCTGGAACAAGCTGAGTGTGGGCACACACTCATAACCCCATCACTGGGGGTGCACACTCATAACCCCATCGCTAGGGGTGCACACTCATAAGCCCGTCACTGGGAAGGTACAGATAGGCGGATCCCTGGGGCTCACTGCTCAGCCATCTTAGCCTGATGTATGAGACCCTGGCTCATGGGAGACCCTTTGGCAAAAGCCAAGGTGAATAGCACCTGTTGTTTGGTTTGGTCTTTTCATGTGTGCACACACATAAATATACAATAAATATGCAAGCTCTCTCTCTCTCTCTCTCTCTCTCCCTCTCTCTCTCTCTCTCACACACACACACACACGCACAGAGAGAGACAGAGACAGAGAAAGACAGAGATAGAGCGACAGAGAGAGAGACAGAGAGAAAGAGAGAGAGAGATTAGTTCTGTTTTTTTTTTGTTGTTGTTGTTAAATATAGGAGAAACGTCTGCCCAGACCAGCTTGTTGGGTCCACATATTTCAGGGGGTTTTCTTTTTACAGACACAAGAGCAGGACTGTTATTTTGCTTCTGCTTTGAAGCTACCAGTCAAGAAGACAGATCCTCAAGTTGCTTTTTCAATTAGCAGAGTCTCTCTTGTCACAAGAAAGGTTCGAACAAGAGGGCTGCCTGAAAGCTTTCACCCTCCATGCCGGAGCGACAGCCCGTGCAGGCTGCTGCATTTCCAGAACTGTCCTCTGTCCCAGCATTCTGAAGTGACTAGATGGATGGAGCATCTTAAAGGGCAGCCTACTGTGCTGCATAATCCAAGTGCAGCCACCGGGAGCACAGCTGCGGAAATCAGAAGGGCTCTTCCAGCTTTGTGTAGATCGTCATTCAAGCATTTAAAAACCCGGAGTGTGTTCTTTCTATGTGAAATGCTCCCATTAATGCTAATGAAAGCCACACATGTACCTCAAAGCCAGAAATGATGCCTCAATCCTTCCCCCAGGAATCCTAGATGATAAGAAAAGATCTGGCCTCCCTTCCCTTTTGTAGTGAGGCAGGATGGAATCCTGGAGCCTGGGCAGAATCTCGGGTGGCTTAATATAAACTCTCCATTGACGGACACTGGGGAAATTCTACTGTCAGAGAATACACACAAGTTCCAGTCCATGCTTCATGCTTTTCTGATTTGTCTTTTTACCCCCACTCTGAAAGGACAGTAAAAAATCATTTTTATTATAAAAGTTATGATAGATTAAAGTTTTCTTTCTTTCTTCCTTCCTTCCTTTCTTTTTTCTCTCTCCATCCTTTCTTTCTTTTCTTTTTCTTTCTTTCTTTTTCTCTCCCTCCCTCCCTCCTTCTCTTTCTTTCTCTTCTCCCCCCCCACGCATCAGTCATTAATTCCATAACTAGCTCAAATCCAGAGTCTACACAGGCTGGGCTATGAGGAGAGGTTAGGAGGCAACATAGCACATAAGAAAGACACACACACACACACACACACACACACACACACATCTCCCTGTTTCTCATCTGTAGAGGAAGGGCATTTTCATGTTCAGGTTGAGCCAGAATGCTTCCAAAGTTGGTGGCTTGAGTACAGTCCTCAGCTTTAGTTCCCAAGTGTTGTCAAGTGCACCAGCTGAGTCCTCAACATCAAGAGTGATAGAAGCCACCGTGATAATGGGATATCAGGAAGAAGAATGGTTTTTTTGTTTCAATTTTTTAAATTAGTCTATATGGTGACCCCATTTTGAGAATTTTAAGGTAGTTTTAGATTTTTTGCTCCAAAAGTGGAGCTTTGTGTGTGTCAGGGAGAACACGGGCATGGCTGCTGAGAACACAGGCTCAGATGATTTAGCCTGTAGGTTAAGGTCCCAAGAGCTCAGCCTCCTGGCTATGTGACTTTTGTGCATTGGTTTTCTTTTGCTGAACTGTGCTAATGAAGGATATCTTACATTTAGTTTGCTGCTACACAGCCCAGGCTCCACAGCACTCTGAAATCCCTTCAGGCCCAACTTGAGATGCAGGTATGTTATAGGATGATCATTTTGTACACTGTAAAGATGTGTCTTTGCCAAGGCACCTTTTGATTGATTTAATAAAAGAGCTGACTGGCCTGTAGCTAGGCAGGAGATATAGGCAGAGACAGCAAGACACAGAGGATACTGGGAAGAAGAAGGGCAGCGTCTGAGGAGTCTCGAGAAGAAGGAAGCAAGTTGAATCTACTGTGTTGAAAGAATTACTGCCACGTAGCAGAGAGCTGATAGGATATATGGGTTAATTTAAAGTGTTTAGCTAGTAGCAAGCCTGAGCTATTGGGCGAGCATTTATAATTAAGTCTCCATGTCAGGTATATGGGAGCAGCTGCTGGGACATACAGAAACTCACCTGCACAGGCACATCTCAGCTGACCGGCCTGGCTTACCACTCCTTCTCAGGATCTCAGTTCAAACACAGTATTGCAAATTGCACAACATTCTTGCAGCATATTCTTATTTTATCATCATTTTGAACAATAATTTTTATTAATTTAAAATTTAGAGAAAATGCAAATGATAAAGTTAAAAACACCCGTTTTTCCACCACCAAAGTATCAACCTTAAGACAAAATGTCCTAATTGCTTACCTGTTAAAGAAGTGACTGTAACAGAAACTAAAGCCCATTAACCACATTTCCCAGTTATGTCATCTGGAATCGACTAGCTGGGGGCAGGTATTGAGAGGAGTGGACAGTTTGACACTTCACTGGAATGCACCGTTTGTGACGATGCATTACTGCTTTGTGTATCTCCAGTCTATCATTTATTGCAATCTACATACCATTTGATCGTTCGTTTTTCCCCAACAGGAGTCCCTCAGGAGCACTATCCTACTTTATGCTTAAAATTCATTTAGTCCTGGTTTAATGCTCATTTAGATTGTTTCCATTAGATGTGGGGGGCGTCTTTTAACTTGTCTCCAAATTTTGTTATACACACAGCTTTGTTTCTGATACAATGTTGGAAGCTGCCAGTCTTCCTGGGATAGTGATACATTTTCCAAAATATCTCTTCAGTTTTCTTGCATAGGGAGCACAATTTTGTTTGGCTACATTTTCAAACTTTCCTCTGTGCCTCCTTCAGTCATCATGGCTCAACCTTGTATCACCCTCTAAGTGTTCACCCAACCAGCACTGTGTTCCACCTGTGCATTCTAGTTACTCCGCTAATATTTGTTTCCCATAGCACTTTCCTCAGAAATAACACAAGCAAATCTCATAGGAAGAAAGCACAGGAAAAATCTATTTTTTAAAATGTCAGCTTCCAGGGCATTCATGAATGGCTGTGGCTGAAGAAGTGGCAAGTAGAGAGAGCACTGTAATTTGGGAGCAGAAATTGCCACTCAGTGACCTCTGGTCACCCAGGCCATTGCAGATATGACTGCATAATTATTTCCTAAATGGGGGTGGCAGACAAATTTATTCCATCATGAGTTGAACCTCACCATTGAATATTGTAAGACTGTAGCCAGGGAACTCTACAAATATTTAAAGTTGCCAAAGGTATGATAAAGGCATCTGTGCCTATTACCAGTGATAGGTGAGGGAGGAGAAAGGCCTGGATGGTCACAGTTCTTGTGATACAATTCGATCAGATTACAACTACCTGTTGACAGAGGTTTGTGTCCTGCCTAGTCCCACAGCCATTCAGTTCCAAAGAAACACACAGAGGTCTTTTATCAGTGAGGCATTCTCATCTTGCTTCCTCTGTGTCTGGGTGGTAATTGCAGACTGAGTCTTTCCTCTTCCTAGAATTCTCCTGTTCTGGTTGCCCTGTCTATACTTCCTGCTTGGCTTTAGCATTTTATTAAACCAGTACAAGTGACAAATCTTTACAGAGTACAAGACATTGTCCCACAGCACTCCCCTCTTTTTTTCAAAACAAGAACTCTGAATCTAATTTTCACTGTTTAGCTTTTTTCCTGACCATTATCCATAACAACTTGTAACCAACACTCTAAACAAAGACAAACATCCATAATCAATTTGGGGGGAATGTAGGCTACTTCCTCCTGATTGGTGGTGCTGATAACCTTATGGGGACCTAAAGAAAATTTAGAATTATAGTCAAGTCCTATCTGGAGTATTCTGTGAGCCTGGATCATCTCAGCCAGCAGTCTTGAGGCTGTTCTGGATGTAGAACTCAGATGTCTGGGCCATCTGCTCCTATCAGAGATTACTCAGGGGTTCTTCCTTGATCAAACCTGATTTTTCTTAATCCAGAATGAATCCACAGCCTCTCATTTCCCGTGGAAACAAAAGCAAAACCTTTTCTCCAAAGTAACATATCTTTTGACTTATATTTTAAAGTCAAGGCATTTTCAAAATATATATGTTGTATTAATTCAGCAGCATTTATAATCAAATGTCTTTTAGCAGCTGTTGCTCCTTCCTCAGCCATCAAACAATTTAAAGACAACACAATAACATATAGTATCCAGATTCTCTGTGCATTTTCCAACATTATGTGACTTTATTTTAAACTCTCTTTCTTTTATTTTTATTTTTTGGTATTTTGAGACAGGGTATTTCTGTGTATCTTTGGCTGTCCTGAAACTTACTTGGTAGACCAGGCTGTCCTTGAACACACAGAGATCCACCTGCCTCTGCCTCCCAAGGGCTGGAATTAAAGGTGTGTGCCACCACACCCAACTACTCTTTCTTTTTCTTTTTCTTTTTTTTAAGGACTTTACCCTTTTTTTTCTCTCCCAAGCCTACATATATTTTTAAACACACTCTAAACCTCTTAGAGGTGTTTTTTTTTGTCTGAATCTATTTTTACTATATCTCTCTCTTTTTCTGATCACATAAATCTGTAATTTGCTAAGCTATATGTCTAGGATTAAAGCTGTGGCTTTGACAGCTGGATCCACCCCATTCTTTAGGTTTCTCAGAATCTAGCTTCATGGCAGAGGTACTGGTGGGAGCCATGTTTATTGCCACAACTCTATGGAGTTTCAAAGTCCCTGCCACCACAAAGAGGCATGCTGTCGGCTATTCATAAACACCATTTAAGTGTTTTGTGGTGGGGTCTCTTAAAAGGGCTTCAAGATTTTTGTAGCTAAAGCTGAGTCAGAAAGCCTCTCTTAAATGAGATGTGCTTGCCTCTAGCAATCAGAGCCACTCAAGAAAATGCTGCTATCAAGAAGCCATGTTCTTTTGTGTCTAGAATTACTTCCCAAGCTCTTTCAGGTTTTATGTGGATGCAGTTGTCCACGTTGCTCCAAAGGTCTATAGTAAAAGGTGTGCTTCTCCAGGTGACAGTATTGAAAGGTGCTGAGAACCTATAAGAGGGGGACCATGTGGAGGGACTTTAATTCTTTGTGGGTGTGCTCCTGAAGGGAACCATGGAACCCTACCTGCCTTCTCTCTCTGCTTCCTGGCTTATGATGATGGGCCTTTCCATTCTACCATGTGTTCCTGCCATTGTCATCTATAGCCTTGGCAATCTTTGGCTTGATTGGCTTCGTGGTAAATTAAACAATGCTTTCTTTTTATGTTACTTGTCTCAGGTATTTTGTTGTAGCAATATGAAGTTGGCATCCTGGAGTATGCCTTTCATTCTAAACAGTCCTCTACCTTCATCTTACAGCAGCAATTTACCCTTCCTTGGTAATGGAAGTTAATCACTGCTGCCAAAAGACTTAAAATTTTCAAAAGAGTGAATCTTTTGGTTCAATAACTCTTAAGAAAGAAGGTAGAATGGACAAGTGGAAATTTTAGTGATACCATTATTATGTGGTCACATGGAAGCATTACATCTAGGAAATTGGTGTCAAAGTTCTATAATCAATAGATTGTTAAAAATAAAAGAAAATAGAGGCATTTTCAGATCAAGAGAAACTATCTTTTTTACTTTCGTTTATTCAGATGTCACTCAAATGTGTCATTTATAGTCATTTATAGTTATAGTTAACATTTTATTCATGGGTTATTTTACAAATACTTTTTAATTTTTTGCCCTTTTACAACTGTAAGTACAGGTATGCATGCATTTTTTTTTTACATTTTGATGTTTGGTATTAATTAGTATTCATAAGCACGCACTATAGTGTGAAGGTTTTGCTGATATTGTTATTATTGTTTGTTTTGAATGACAGTGTGTAGTCCAGGCTGGCCTCAAACTTGGCACCACCTTGTTTCTGCCTCTTAACTCTAGGCAACGTGTGTACCCCTGCAGCTGACTTTGGAGCAGACTGTCAATGTCTCCCATGGGCCCATGTATTGAGGTTTTCCAAGACAAGTGTTGTCAGAAGTGGTGGGGACTTTAAGGGGCGGAGCTACCTGAGAGTTCCTTAAGTCACAGTAGGTGATAGGGAGGAGTGTGCCTGTGCACAGTCCCCTGCACCCCGTGTGCGTGCGTGTGTGTGTGTGTGTGTGTGTGTGTGTGTGTGTGTGTGTGTGCGCGCGCCTTTGAGATGATTGTGGGACTGCTGTCCCCTCTTCTTCCTGTCTTCCTCTAGCTAGCTGTAAGGTTTACAATTCTGCTGTGTCATGTGCTCTTATTACGATGTGCCTACCTCTGCTTTTTATTTAAAAAGCATGTTAATTATCTTCTCGGTTCTCCACACTTCATTTAGGTAGTCTTACCTAATCTGTCTTGCTGATTCAATTGGTTGTAATTTAAACTCTTCCACTTAGCTCTTAATTTTAGTTACTGTATTTTTCTACTTTACACCTTCTGTTGGATGGTCTCCAACTCACCAATTCTACTTTTCAACACTTTCTATTTTACCAATGAGAATTTGAAGCTTTGCTTTTGCCTCCAAGGTTAATAATTTGAGTTGTTCTACGGTCTACCCTGCAACTGCTCATTCTGCAGAATTTTCGAGAGTTTATTTTTGTCTTCTGTTGTTTCTTCTGATTCTTTTCCATAGAGTCTTATTTTTATGTGCCCTGGGTTACCTCTCCCATCACTGGATAGGAAAATTATAGCTGGTATAATCATCTCTTCAGTATTTTCGTGCTTCTTGTAAGCTGAGTGATACTATAGTATTTATCTGAAGTGATTAGTGAGCTATAAATTAATGAGATCCAATTGTTTTGTTGAGATACATACATACAGAGTGACTTTTATTTATTTACATCATTAAATGTTTTAACTTGAGGAAACTACCTTGATCTAATAGATACCTTTGGACTGGGCATTTATAGTTTTAGCTTTTGCATATTTGAGTAAAATGATATTAGCAAATATTCTGTTTACTCTTTATGCTCCATGTGAAACATTAAAGCCGTCTAGAAAAGTCTATATTTAACATTCAACATATTAACATTTTTACTGTAAACTTTAAATTTTTTTAGTCAGTATGTCCACATGCTTGAATTTAAAAACCACACTTGTTTTCTTTTCAAGTGGTTCTAAGTATGACATCTCTTTATTCCTACTACTTTACATGACATAAGTGCCACTATGGGACAATGTCAACACTTTCTTTTTCACAAGCACAACCGTACAGATTTTTTGTGTGATTTGTCCTGATTACATTGCTGGCATCTCACAGATTCAGTGGCTGACTGCAGTGACATTGTCTCGAGCTCTGCTGTGACTCCTTTCCGATGCCACTGGAAGCTTCAGATAAAAGAAAATATATATTAAAAATTACCTTTAAATGTGCATATTAATCACTGTGCATAGAAACATAGTATTTTTCTAAGAACTTATAACTGTGCCTCCTTGAATTTGATATTCATTCCACCGAGAAGTCTAAATTGCAGTCAGTCATAAGAACCCTTCTTTCCGCTTCCCTCCCATCTCTAGCCAGACACCAATCCTAGTTTGCTCTGTTTTCAGCTTTATTGTGTCTTAGCACGAACATTTTCCAGTTAGCCATCTGATTATAAAATTGTTCCGTTGGGGAAAATGCGACTTTGAATTATACTATTTCTCCCCCCAAATGCTTCCAGAACTGAATATACAATATTACTCAAATAATATACGTATCAGCTTACTTAAAATGTATTTCTTTTGAAACACAGGAGCAAACACTGTCTCTTTGTAAATGAACCACCAGCTATATTTCTTCTTCACCTCAGGGAACAAACATCATACCCAGGATTTAGATAGAAAGGCAGAATATATTTACATGGGAGAATTAAAATCATTTTGAATCTATTACCTTCTTTCCTATTCCCCAGCTCTGTAGCCCATCAAATTACATTCTCCTTAAAGACATTCTGTTAGAAAACAAAACAAAACAGAGATAGTACAAGTAGAAGCAAAATTTTCTTTCATTAATATATCAAAATGTATCATATTTTGGGTTACCTTAGAGAGAGACTAGAGCTTTCTTTCCTCTAGTTATTCATGGTCAGAAGACTGCTCCCCTGCGGATACTGCTCCTACTTGATTTACTAAGTCTGTCTCCTTGATCTTGCTGTATACCATATCCTGCCTACTTGTTCAGCGTACGCAGTTACCCGGCCTCTCTCTTTAATTCTGATAAACACACAGAAATTACGGGCTACTGAGGTTTCTTCATCAAAGAGTGCAATCCACCCCACCCAGCTTTTCTGTGTGTCTGTCTTTTTTTTTTATTCCCTTGCTACCTGTCATCTCTCTTTAGCCATGCTGGACATGGGATTATTAGACACCGTGGCCTTATAGAATTTTTGCCTACAGAAGGTCTGGTACAGATTTTGATGGTATTACACCTGCAGCCACATTTCAGGAACTGGGGGACTAGGTGAGTTCTGAGCCTCAAAGTTGTGCTTGTCTTGACTCCAGGAGTTATTGAGCTGGCCTGTCTGACAGGTTAAAAATCAACCAACTTGGAATTCTTTGAGTACTTTAACCAAACGTTATGATTCCAAATGAGTTTTGGAAGATTCTAATCAATTTGGTTAAGTTTTATTATGGTGTCTGAATCAGTTGACTCAATCAAAATATAAAATTAAGGGCTGGATTGATGGCTCAGTGGTTAAGAGCACTGACTGCTCTTCCAGAGGACCTGGGTTGGATTCTCAGCACCCACATGGTGGTTCACAACTGTTACTCCAATTCCAGGGGATCTGACACCCTCTGCTGGTCTCTGTGGATATGAGGCGCACACATGGTACACAGGCATACATGCGAAAAATACTAATACACATAAAATTACAATAAAAAATTAAAATCCATAGACTTTTCTTTTAAAAAGGATTTTTCTTGTTCAGTATGTGTGTTGAGTCCCCTGGGACAGTAGTTACAGGCTGCTGTGAGCTGCTTACAGGGGTGGTAACCCTGGCTCTGGAGGACCAACAAGCCCTCTTAGATGCTGAACCCTGCCAAGAGAAAAGCGACAAACCCCTTCACTCTGTGGAAGGAATACTGTTTTCGTTTTCCCTTTTTTGATCAGCCTTCGGGAATCATGCTTGTCATGCTTGAAGGCCGTGTTTCTTCCTCCCTCACACTGGGACTGGAAGGCAGGTGGGCACCTCCAGTCACAGCCTTCTAGTTCATTCTGAGTACACTTAACAGTTCTCGATTTGCCGATGTTGACCATGGTTGCTGTTGTCATAGCCTCCTCATGCCTTTTGTCTTCACGTCTGTATACATCATTTCTTCTGTCTGCCATGTTAGAGGATTAACAAGTAGGTAAGGAATGAGCTTTACGCTTAGAAGCCCCTTTGGAAATTCTATCTCAAATATAGCTATGGAGGGGTATCCTACTCTATTCATGGCTTTGGCGCTGAAAGGGCTACAGAGGAATATGAGAAGCTTCTAGAAGATAGAGAAGTAGTGAATTCTCCCCCAGAAATTCCCAGAAAGAAATGTAATTCTCCCGGTGCCATGATTTTACTCACTGGACCCTTGGCAGATATTGGGATTCAGTGGGTACGCACCTGAATTTCCGAATTGTTTTCTCCCAGGCAAAGTTCTGGGCTGCAGCAGACACAGGGATGGATGGTTCAGAACGTGGGCACTTTCGAGGGAGAAATGGGCTGAAGTAGGAAGAAGGCTGAAAGCATTATGGAGCCTGTTCCATAAATGTCTGGGACTTTTACGCATCATTTGCATAATGCAGGCTTTCCTGCGTGCTCTTAACTGTTACTTGTCCGCCTTTGGATGGGAGAGTCTAGTCTTCTTTGTGAACTGGTTTCTTTCATATGCTAATTACACAGCCTTTGTGTGAGGCCTTTGGACCTCACTCACTGCCTTATTCTCTAGCTTCACAGTGAGACCCATTTCAGACTTGTGAATTACAGAACCAAAAGATAATATATTCATATGGTGTCAAGTTGCCAAGTGTGTGCTCATTTGTTGCACAAGGGTAGAAAATTAATTCAGCATCCTTATTAATCTCACCCTTCATTCGGGAACCAGGAAACTTATGATGAAGTAGATAAAGCATTCATTTCAAGTTATTTTATGATCATTTATACCTATAGTCAGGGAGACACTATCCACCATCCAAATACCCTAGCTAGGCATTTGCTAACTTAGACATTTTAGGTGATACTAGAGAACTATTTGGGATTTAAATGCTTTAATATGATGTTTTGATTTCTGCCTCTGGAGTGTCCATGGGTTATTTAGATATTTTTACATTTAAATTTTAACTATACAACTTAAGAAAGAAGATAGACTAGAGCTAAGGAAGGGTAAGGCTTTGAAGAGAGTGTTACATTTTGGGGAATGTTTGGAGCAGTGAAATCATCCATGGTGGGTATATTTACTCTCCAAAAGTCACCTGGCACATCAAAGGGCTAGCCAGTCAGTCACTCAACCTCCTGCATTAGAAAGCTTGCCTCACCATCCACCTTTGAGTTTACTTACTGCTGTCTAGGTGGTACTTATAATCCATATTACTTTCTACGTAATATGCATGCACATAAAAAATTTGGTGGTGTATTTACATACTTAAATTTTATTTAAAATCATTGCATATATTTACATATGTTTTGGTTCACAGAATGATTTTGCAGTATTTCTCCTCTTTATTGTTTTAAAGCATTAACAATAAACTTACTGTGTTACAGCTTGTGTTTCTTTCTTCTAAAAACATTTGGGAAATTGACCATGTTAGCACGTATTAATCTTCCTGGTTCTAATGCTATAGTTACTATTGTACCAATTGCATGCATGTAGCACACACATACTATCACAGCATTTCACCTGTAATAATGCCTGTAATGAATTAGGTTGCTACAATGAATAACTAGGCCAGCTCAAGAATAACAATTATATTTTAATGGTTATAAGGGGAAAAACTCACACTACAAGAGTGGGAGGTCTGACTCCCTATCTGTTCAGTGGGCACCATGCAAAGAGAGCACGCACCTGAGTTCTCTGGTTTTTCCTCGCCTTAATTAGATGTGATTGGTTTATAGAGTTTCCACATCATCTCCCCCTTTTGTCTAAACAAGATTGATCCAAACCCAATACAACTATATACAATAGGAACAGATGCCAAATATAAAATTACAAACAATAAACAATATCAAGCAAGGAATGCATAACAAAAGTTTTACTAAACATTCTATTTCAAGGAGTCTAAATATTGCATTGAAATTAAACTTGGCTAAATCATGAGGAAGGTAACTACAATTATCTAATCTTCAATTCTATCAAGATCTGAGAAGGGAAACAATATTACTTGAGTGAACAGGAAGTGCAATCGAGAAACTTCCAAAATGTGCAAAAAATGACAGAGACAACTGACTACCTGGGCAATCACTCAAAGTCTCATTTCCAATGTTGAAGCAACCAACTTAGACTAAGGCCTAACGTAACTGACATACCATTTTCAAAGGCAAGAAACTTTTTAAAACTATCTTACCCTGTCTTGGCAGGATATTACAGTCCTGTTTTATCCATTTATGGATACTCTGTATCTCTGTCAGTGATTGAGGTATGGCATTTCTTTGCCCAAAGGCCAGTTCTGCCAAGAAGAAAGGCTCCAGGTGGAGTGTCTTTGGTGCTCAACATTCTCTCAGGAATAGATTGGTGTTGCCAGGAGTGATTGTGTCTCACTACCCCAGAACTGTAAGTTAGATTAAAGGCCATTTTCTACAGTTCTTTGAAGAGGTTGAAGATTATCTATCTATACTGAATATATTCTCTATGTATCTAAAGAACCTAATTAGTCTAATTATAAATATGACAAAAATAGATGACTATTGATCTTTAATTCTCAATACCTATCTAACTTAAAGACAAAGACAATAAACAACTGTGTAATAAATGAGGACAATGACCTTCAAATGTAAACAATGTATAAGTATCTTGATCAGAGGTAGTAAAGTACACTGCAATATGGTAAATATATATATATCAACACATAAACAATATTTTAAACAGAGGTAGAAGCATACATGCATACAATATTCAATATAATTTAACTTTGTATCAATATGCAAGAATTGATACCAATATAATTGTCTAAAAACAATAACTCACAAGTACCAATCTACTATCCCATCATCCAATTATCCCTCTTTTTTTTTCCAAAAGATCCCTGAGCCTATAAAATTCCTCCCCCATCCCTCAACCATATACCAATTATAATCAACCCCTAAATGATGTCCCTAAGCCTGAGGGCAAACTTTGCTGGGAAAGGGGATGTTGGCGGCCCGGGGGAGCTGGGATAGTCTATGCCCAAATTAATGCAGTGTGGCCGCGGCTGGCCAGAGTCCCTAGCGGCCCCTCTGCACGGCAGCAGCTGGCCAGAGCCGCAAGAGGCTCTAAAAGCCCCACATTGGGCGCCAAGTATAACAAATTAGGTTGGTACAATGAATAACTAGGCCAGCTCAAGAATAACAATTATATTTTAATGGTTATAAGGGGAAAAACTCACACTACAAGAGTGGGAGGTCCTACTTCCTATCTGTCCAGTGGGCACTGAGCAGAGAGAGCACACACCTGAGTTCTCTGTTTTTTTCTCCTCCACTGCAGGTAGCCACATCTTAATTAGATGTGATTGGTTGACAGAGTTTCTCCATCAGTTGCCCTACTTGTAAATGTGTGTATGGTTTTACAGTTTTTGTTACAAAAGACAGTGTTTCTGATGCCAAAAGTGGCTGAGATGAAGAGTATTTGGATAGCTGAATGTAAGCATGCGTGATTTCAATGTATGGCACTCATGAGGTTGCTGCAGAGACTGTGCTGTCAGCCTTTCCAGCAGCGTGACAGTGTGGATTCTCCAGTTCTGACTAGTGGGGTCAGTTTCTAATTTGCTGACACACTGGCTGGGAGGTCCACATTAAGCCTCATTGACCAGTACTCAGCCTTCCTGTCAGTCCATGTTCACTCTAACTTTATACATGTTCCAGTTTATTTGGATGCTTTTCACACTTCCCTAGTTTTCAAATAATTTTTAAAACCCAGAATACGTAGGCTAACACTGATATTAATGTTTTGATTTTATGTTGCAATTTTTCTCCTAAATTATCCCTTGATTGTTTTAAAATCATTTTAGTATCATGTTTGTAGCTTCTCCAACTTTTGGCCAAGACCAAATATAGAAGTGTGTTCAGTTTAAAGAATATTTACAGGGAAATACATATGTTTCTTTGAAATCCTTACCCAGTTTCTCCCAGAACAAATGAGCAAATACAGATACGTCATGGATGAAGTCCATGCTTGATCTGTATCTTATTATTTTTTCCAGCATCATTTTCCTTTTACATTTTTATTTAAACTTGTGCATGGTAACATGTGTGTGAACAGGTCTGTGTGCATGTGGAGGTCTGGGGTAAACACCAGTGTCTTCCTCTGTTGTTTTCTACCTTGTTCATGTGTGTGAGCAGGTATGTGTGCATGCTAACATATGTGTGAACAGATATGTGTGCATGATAACATGTGTGTGAACAGATCTGTATGCATGTGGAGGCTCGGAATCAATACTAGTGTCTTCCTCTGTTGTTCTCCACCTTGTTCATGTGTGTGAGCAGGTGTATGTGCATGCTAACATGTGTGAGCAGGGTGTGTGCATGCTAACATGTGTGTGAACAGGTCTGTGTGCATGTGGAGGTTCAGGATCAACACCAGCATCTTCTTCTGTTATTTTCCACCTTGTTTATTTGTGTGAACAGGTATGTGTGCATGCTAACACGTGTGTGAGGAGGTATGTTTGAAAGCTAACATGTGTGTGAACAGGGAATAGAACCAGCCCAAGAGAGAAAGTGTGTTGCAGTCAACAAAGCTGAAAGGAGTTGGATGTATATCCTGTGCCATTATATGTTGGAATCATGCAATCTATTTTTTGGTTTTGATTTTGCAGATGATTACAGTTAAGAGATTGCTTAGATCTCAGAGGAGACTTTGAATGTTGAACATTGTTGAAACTGTGATAGAGTACGGAGACAACAGAGGAAGATGCTAATGTTGACCCTGGCCTCAACATACACACACACCTCCTCACACACGTTAGCATGCACACATACATGCTCACACACATGTTAGCCAACATATAATGGCACAGGATATACATTACCATTCCAAAACATATAGAAGGAATCATAGGGAAGCAAAGACCAGAAACCATCTGGGCAAACTCCAAACTCTTCATCTTCATGTCTGTTGTCAAAGTACTCTTTGGATCTCCAACTCCTTTCAGCTTTGTTGACTGCAACACACTTTCTCTCTTGGGCTGGTTCTATTCCCTGTTAGCAGCTCTCCTCAACAAGTATCCCATGGCTCTGACATCTCTAACATATTGGGTTCTCCAAGGCAACCCAGGCTTCGACTTCACAGCTTCACTCAATGGCCTCTCTATTAGGCCACCATTCAAGGGGTACATAACACATGCCTGTGTAGCATGAGGGCTGGCTTGTTGGGGTTTCTGTCCTGCCCAGTTCCCACAGCCAGCAAGTCCCAAAGAAATTACACGGAGAGTCTATATTAATGATAAACTGATTGGCCCATTAACTCAGGCTTCTTATTAGCTCTTGTAAGTCATATTAACCCATTATCCTTATCTATGTTAGCCACATGGCTCAGTACCTTTTCTCAGCAGGGCAGGTCACATCTTGCTTTTTCGGTGGTCTGAGCAAGAGTCAAAAAAGAGGGGAAGTGGTGCGGGAGAATTGTCTGTATTCTGTCAATCATGATTTAAATAAAAGCTGATTGGCCACTAGCCAGGATGTATAGGTGGGACAACCAGAAGTAGAGGCGGAGCAAGGAGAATAGAATTCTGGGAAGAAGGAAGTTCTTTCCTCATTCCTTCCCAGAATACTCCTGTTCTTCTTGCCTCACCTCTACTTCCTGTCTGGTTTTCCCGCCTATACTTCCTGCCTGGCTATTGGCCAATCAGTGTTTATTTAAAACATGATTGACAGAATACAGACAATTCTCCTGCACCATGCCTGGCCTCAGCAGCTTCCTTCAAGCACAGAGGCAAATTTCATAACCCCTTTCTTCTATCCTTAACTATAAAGCGAGAGCCATGTGGCTGAAGCTGCCAAGTTCTGCTGCTTGCTGGGACTGGGACATGGTCCCCTCGTTCAATTACATCTTCACCAGCTTTCTGTCTTTCACTGCCTAAGCTTGGCTGTCCTGAAACTCACTCTGTAAACCAGGCTGGCCTCAAACTCAGAGATCTGCCAGCTTCTGTCTTCCAAGTGCTGGGATTAAAGGTGTGGCAAACCACACACGAGGCTCAGCTTTTCTTTAGTTTCTTTCCACAAGCTGGAGACTTAGCTGACTGGGATTGTGCCCTGAGGTCACCATTTCCTTTATTCCATTTCTGGACCTGTTAATCTCCTTGAACACAGGATTGGCTCCACCCCACTCGCTGGTGTTCTTTTTCTCCTCAAAATTGACATTTTGTATTTTACCCTGCTCACCTTTCTCCTTTTCATTATAAACCTTCATTAGAGCTACCACAAGTATCTACATGAAAGAGTCTATGGTAGGCTGTTTTGAGATTTTTTTCCTGTCAACAGAATGAATCCAAAAACTCTTCAGTTTAGCTTCAGGCAGACTCCTTGACAGGCACAAAAAGTAGCCACATTTTTCACCAAAGTATCACAAGTCTAGTCTTTAGCCACATACTAGCAGTCTCCTTCTCTGAAACCTCATGATCTTCACAGTTCGTCAAATCACACTTGGCAACATTGTCCTCCATGTTCCTACAGAATAGCCCATTGATCAGTGCTGAAAGCATTGCATTGCTTTCTTAACCTAAAGTACCAAAGCCCAAATTCCTCCAACAAAAACATAGTCAGGCTCGTCCCAACAATTCCCTAGTCCCTGGTGCCAACTTCTGTCTTAGTCATGGTTTTTATCACTGTGAAGAGATAGCATGACTACAACAACTCTTATAAAGGAAACTTTTAATTGGGGTGGCTTGCTTATAGTATCAGAGATGCAGTCCATTATCATCATCATGATGGGGAGCATGGCAGCCTGCAGGCAGATGTGGTGCTGGAGGAGCAGAGAGTCCTACATCTTGTAGGCAACAGGAAATCAACTGGCACATTGGGCAGTATCCTGAGCATAGAAAACTCAAAGCCCGCCCCCACAGTGACAAATGCCCTCCATCAAGGCCATTCATCCTCCAACAAAGCCACACCTCCTACTAGTACCACCCACTATGAGATTATGGGGCCAATTACAAACTACCACATGGAAGAACCTTACAAACCATATACCCACTTACATCTGTTCTCAAGTTATATTTGGCATACATGTTGCATTATAAATATCCCACAATGAGGTATAATTGTGCTTTGAACAGTATTACAAATTTCAATGAATAGGAACTGTCTTTAAAGGTGCTTAGACATCACTACCATTTCAAATGCTTTTTTTCAATTCTCAAAGGTCTGAATTTCCTCATGTTGTGGTTTCTCTTCTCTGATTTCTTCAGTTAACTTTAACGTTCAGCACTAGAGTTGCAACTTTTGTTTTCTTTCCCCCTTATATGTTGTGTCTTGAAAGAAACTCATTTCCAATGGTGTTTTCATCTAATATACATTCTGGGTTGATGGGGTTTCAAGAAATCTTTCTTTTGCTCAGTGTTTTGCAGACTTTCCATGGTTCCCCACATAAGAATTAGATGGCCCTTCCAGTCACTGCTCCTCTGTCACAGGCCAAGTTTCTGTCTTTTTTCATGAGTATCGTTTTTGCAACCTCCCTATTATTTGATTCTGATGTGTTGGGTTGGATATTAATTTCCTGAATTTATCTTACTAGTTGAGGTTGTTGAGTCTATATACCTGAACATACACATATGTACACCTATGTGATTTCTATAAACTCTGAGAGGGATTTTTTGGTCAGTATTTCCTGCTTTTTCTTTTCTCCCCTCTGCCATTATCTTACTCTTCACTCTGTGTAGACTACATGTGTCAGTGTGTTGGATCTTTTGAAACTGTGTTCCATTCTTAGAAGTTCTCTTCATAAAAAAATGTTTTCTCTTGTTCAGATTGAGAAAGCAATAACTTTTGTTGTTTTTATTCTTATTTTTAGTACAGTCAATAAAATATCCAGTTCTAGCACTATTTTTCAGCTGTAAAATTTGTCTTTGGTTCTTATTCAGGGTTTGTGCTTCTTTTCTAACATTCAATTTCTTTTGATTTACAAAGATATTTCTTTGAGCACAATTATAATAGATACTTTAACAGTTTTTCCTTATGACTCCAACATTGGGTCACTCTGACTTTCATGATAGTTCCAGTGCCTGTAATCCACAAGAACATCTGGAAACGGCAAGCTGTAGCTTAGCCTTGGCAAGCAGGGGGTACATAGCATCCTTTAGACAGGGCTGCCTGAGCCAGACCTTTATTTCTTTTTTTTGATGTTGCTTTGGTACTGTTATTTTCCTCATTAGTAGTCTGGCTGCCATAAATCTGAAATAAAATCTTGTATGCCTTCTGAATCTGTCCATTTTGAATAAGCTCCTGAAGACTTTACGCATAAAAAGGATAAAAAATATACGTACCAATACTGTACTGCGGGTCCTATCATGAATATTCCCTCTTGATTTAATAATATTTTCATAGCACTTATATTTGTATCTTGTGACATTACTTTTAAGAGATTGAAATGCCCATAGTAACTTCTCACACAGTAGGTAGTTAGCATATATTTACAAAATGGCACAAAACACTATGCATCTATCTAAATTTTCAATGCTAGCAGAACAGAAAAGACCTGTGCTTCAGACACATACTGTGGTGTATTATACAGTGAACCTGGATCACATAGCACTACAGACTTACATGTACTGTGATTTCTTACAGACAAACTTTTTGTTAATGTGGTGTTAACTTGGCTTTCTTTTCTGGAAAAACCTTAAGTCCAGAGCTAAAGAACACACCTTCCCTTGCTTTGAATGAAGTGGATAGCTCAAGCAACTGTCAGAAATATTTGAATGCCTTCAATGTAGGATTGTCTAACATTTTTTCCCCACAGTTTTACTGGGGTTGTAATTTGGGGAACAATCATAACATTAAAATACTATTATATTAGTAACATTTAAGAGGTCCATATCATTGTTTCTGTACTGTAACAAAACACTTGTGACAACTTAGAAAGAGGAGAAGTTTATTTTGCTCATGGTTTTATAGCTAACGGCCTATGGTCAGTTAGTTCTGTGGCTTGTAGGCTTGTAGTATTGTTTTACATCACGGCAGAGGTTGTGGTAGAGGAAGCCTATTCAGATCATGGCTGGCATGAGAGAGTGAGAAAGGGCGGGATCCTCTTCAAGGATGCTCCACTGCTCCGAGGCTTTTCAGTCGGGTTCTTCCCATAGGTTTCAGCACCCCTGATGGCACCAAGTTGAGGACTAAGTCTTTAGCTTGTGGGCCTTGGGGGGACATCCCGGATTCAAACAGTAACAGGTATTTTTATCACGACACTTGGTGATGTTTCATCATTGAAGAAGAGAATTTTTGAAACAGGAAGTGTCACATGACTCATGGACTTGGACTCACAGGTCTGCTTTTCACTTTTTTTGGACACATTAAATGAAATTTGAGCAAGAGATTGACACCAAAAGACATATGTGTGTGTGTGTGTATGTGTGTGTGTATACATATATATATATATATAATGGGATTTATTTAATAAGCATAAATAAATAAATTTTAAATATTTAAAGTCTATAATTTTTATGAGTTTATTTAGAAAATGAAGGTTTTGCCCAGGGAGATTGAACTTGTTCAGTATTCTCTGAGGTTCTTTGGTAAGGAAGGAATGGGGTTTTTTTGATAGTTTTGTTTGTTAATAGTATAATATGTAATATAATATTAGATAAACATATTAAAGAATAATAGAGCACATGATATATTTATATTAATATGAATTTTCAATTCCATCTAATGACTTGAATTAAATAAAGTCTATTAAATTATTCAAATTGTTCTTCAGTATAAATTATGCCGTTGATTAGCTTTATGGCGGTAACTACTGGAGGTAAGCTAAATATTGTGACATTATTTAATTGAAATAAATGTCTATACTTCAATTCGTGGTAATTTTTAGATCATTAACTCTAGGAATTCATTTTTATAGTCTATAACAAATTTTCAATAAAAGGAACTGAGCTATAGGCAGCATGATTGATAGAAAGAAAAACCAATGCCATCAAATGAGATAACTTTTCTGACTTAATGGTGATCAGGAACCATGCAAAGAAGTGAAAAAAATCTATATGTGTCTCTTTTGAGTCTTTTATGTCAACTCTTCTGCTTCTCAAGGAGTGGCTTGTGAGGCCTCATTTGGGCACTGGTGTCACTGTACAGGTTCTTGCCTGCCCTTGGAGGAAAGAGCATCATGGCTGTAAAGTGCTCAGAGCCCTTCTGAGTGCTTATCCCATCACTTCAGCTATATTTAAAGGGTAAACATCTTTGGAGGACACTGAACAATATTGATGTCTAAACAATAGTTCCCAAATATTGGCTAAGGACTAACTTCAAAATTACCTTGAGCACACATTCAAATGTAGCCCCTGAACAAGGTGCTTGGTCCTGGGGAAACCATAGCATATTTTCTAACTCTTTAAGCATCTATGTGCAAACCAAAGCCTGGAATCTACTGGAATAAAGAATCCCATCTTATTTGTAATGTTTAAGGGTGATTGACAGTGAACACATGGAGGACATAATTAGATAAGTCTTCCTACCAAATACAAGATCGGTGGGGAGCTCTTCAGTGTCTGCAGTTATAATCTTGCAAACAGATTGCCCTCCCTCTGTCCCTCTTCTATTTTTGGCTATTGACGGTGTCACATTTGGCCTTGCAGTTATACCCCTGTAGTATCAGACTGTGGGCTCCTATGGGTAAGATATTTTGCAGCTTCACCTTCATATCTCACAGTACATTCAAGATTTTTGGACACATAAATATTTTATTATTTAATTAGAAAAACAATTAGCTAGTTAAATTGAAGTAAACCATAACTGCTGGTTTCGATTTGTGTTATTATCGGGCTCACTGATATATTATGGCAAGTGGTGCTGAGAGCAACAATTGTTGACAAGGATTTCTGTCCCACCTGGTCCTGTAGCCGTTCAGTCCCAAAGAAATGCACAGAGGTCTATATTAATTATATACTGGTTGGCCTATTATCTCAGGCTTCTTATTAACTAATTCTTACATCTTAAATTGACCCATTGTTCTTGTCTATGTTAGCCACGTGGCTCGGTACCTTTTTCCTCATTCTCATCTTGCTTCCTCTGCGTCTGGGTGATGACTACAGACTGACTCTATTCTCTTCCCAGAATTCTCCTGTCCTCATCACCCCACCTCTACTTCCTGCCTGGTTGCCCTGCTTATACTTCTTGCCTGGCTTTTGGCCAATCAGTGTTTAATTAAAATACAAGTGACACATCTTTACAAAGTACAAAAACCATTCTCCCACATCCAACAAGTATGATTTCAGGTGTGTAGAAATTAATAATTGTTTTTCCCAGGTAATTTCAGTCTTACCATTTCTGGCAGACATCTGAAAAATTAAACAAGCCCAAGTTATAAATTGTGTCCAGCTCCTCAGAAGATATGTGCCACTTAAGCATTAAAAACAAAATGGAATATTTAGAAACACAAAAATCAAACAAGCCAAAACATTTGAAGTCTGCACAAAAAGGATTTTAAATTAAGTTACCTGGTCCACAGTTCCTATTGCTTCTAATTGACAATGGAGTAAAGAGGATCAAATGAGTGAATGGGCAGGTGGCCAAGGGCTAGGTGATGGTTTAACTGTCATTCTTTCTGGCTACCCAGCATCCGCTCTCTTATGCTTCATCCAATTTGTCTGTACAAACATGCTTCTCCTCCACTGTGCCAACGTGTACCTCCCCATGATGGGGCAGTGGTTTGGGTACCTGCTCTGCCCAGAGGGAAGCCAGGGTAATCACTGCATCCTCTCCCTTGGATCAAAGTGGGGAGGTCTGGGAGCTATTAGTACATCTCCTTGACTTTCCCAAGCAGGGTTCTTCAGACTTCCTCTAGCATCGGGTGCTTCCCTATGCTTTTAGCATATATTGCTCTATGCTTCATGGGGGCAGTTTGGCTTTGGTTTTCTTGCAATTTAAGACTCTACCAACTAGTTAAAAAGGTAAGTGGTAGAGAGGGTTTCGTTGTCTCAGGCAAAATGCTGCTCATCTTCTTAGTTCCAAATATTGTTCAGGATACTTCTGTCTCTATTACAGCGTTGCTGTATTAAAAAAATTGTGGTCTTAGCTTTAAGGTTGTCATTCAGAAAGCGTGCACGTATTTACCTTCCTTATACCCTAAAGGAGGCATTTGCGAAGTCATAATTCCTGTAGCCGATGTCTCTGGAAGCCAGGTGACCTTAAAATGTTATAATTAGCATAACATTCAACAGATATTCATATGTCGCCTCCTTTAAACTTCACATTAATCACAATAATTAAAGAAATTAGCGACAGAAGCCAGCCTCATTAGATTTAATTCACTGTGGGGTATGTAATAAAACACAAAGAACACGTGGCCTGTGGGGGAGGCCTGCTTCCAACACTGCTTGTTACTGGTATGAATGAATACTGATTCACATTTAATTCACAGGTTTGTCACAAAGGCTTAATTAATTTGTAACCGACACGTTAGCCTTCCCATCGCAGAGAGCATATTGTAGTTTACCGAGTCTTACAATCGACCATTAGTCCTCCATCCTTCTGAATAAGGAGTTTGAGGGTTTGGAGCAAGACCCTGAAGACTGCAGTCCCAGGAAAGCAGCCCGCCTTGCAGTTTCTAAACCTGTCTTTGTCTCCATCAGCTTTCTTTAGACAAACTGTCAACACTAGGCGATCTGAGCCTCTTTAAAGTTTGGAAAGAGGTATCTCCCGTGAGCCTTTGCCTCTCTAAAGCTACCTGCCATTTCCAGTGCTCAGATTATCTCTGAGCAAGAAAACAGAGGCGAGAAGCCCCTTGGGGAGAGCAGAGGGAAGCTGGTGTTTGTCTTGAGAGCAGCCTTCTATGCCTTTGCTGCTGGCAAAGCTTCTCTTGGCTGGAAGCTGGTCTGGTCCAGACACTGGCAATCCCCGCTGTGGCCACCAGAGGATGTTCATCGCCCGGCTTTGCAGAGCAAGTCTGGTTGACTGAAACAGCCGGTCCTTCCCACAGAGCAGGCAGGCAGCTCAGAGGACAAAAAATCTCCAGACCGACCTTAGCTCCCCAAAGGAAAGAACACCACCACCGGTTCAGAAGAGCCGAGGCCTTCAGCGTAACTGTCCTCCATGCGTTAAGACCTTCGCCGATGACAGGAGAAGACATCTCCGAAATCCGTCGTCGGGTTCAGTCCTTGACTGCTACAGGACCATTCTTGTCCAGTTTCAGTAAAGCAGTCATTTTGACTGATAGATTTTAAAAAATAGGTTTATTATTATTACTGTAAGTCTGGCGGCAATACCAAAAAAGGACGGCTTTAATGGGCAGTTTGGTTTAGTGTTCCTCAAGGAAGGGGGCAGCTGGATATGTATCAAGGACACCTGTTGTTCATAGAGATTTAAAACTGCTACAGTATGGCAAGGCCCTCCGCCAAATGCCAAGCGGCAAACTAGGAGAGATGGGCGTAAGTGTTATATAAAGTTGAGTGGATCAGGAGGTGGGTAGGATCTGGGATGGGTTCAGGGAGGAGAAAATATAAAACCTCAAATAAGTTTAAAAAGTAAGAACATAACTTTAAGGGGGAAAAACAGTCAGATCACTATCCGTTTACCTATTTATATTAATTACATTCTTTCTGTCTGGTCCAAGACACATGACAACAGGCAACGTATTTTAAAACCAATAGCAGTAATACATTAAAGGCAAACCTCTTTGTGTGTGTGTGTGTGTGTGTGTGTGTGTGTGTGTGTCTATATATTTGTATGCACGTGAATTGAATATCATGGAACATGTTTTCACATTTAAGGGTTCATCTTTCATGTGGATGCATATTTTTTTAAGAGTATGAATATAGTTTATTCAGTGGGTTATGGAAGGAAAGAAAGGGAGGGGAAAGAGAGACAGAGAGAGAGAGAGACAGAGAGAGACAGAGAGGAGAGAGTATAGATACATATTTTAAATGGCATTTTCTGCCTTCAATTAAAGAAGGATAAAGACTACCCCCCAGTCCTTTGCAATCAGCCCTTTGTTATAAGCTGTCTCTCTGAGTTTGACGATCTTGCACACTTCATACAGAGTAGTGTCTGCCTTCGTGTGACTGGCTTATTTCACTTAGCATAACGTCTTCAAGATTGGATCATTTCACCTTTTGCAAACTCCCCTGCCCATTTTCGAGGATGGGATAAGGGGTGAGGAGATGGCTCAGTGGGTAAATTGCTTGGTGAGCAAGCTTGAAGATCTGCCCCTGTACATCTGTGACCCTAGTGCTAGGGAACCATCCCACCCAGCCAAGTCAAGACAGAGCTCTGGGTTCAGTGAGAGACTCTACCTAAAATAAGGTGGAGAGTGGTAGAGGAAGACACCAAACACTGGACTGTGGCTGCCACATGTTCATTTATGGATGAGTGCAACTGCACATAATGTGTGTGTGCACAAGCACAACACACACACACACACACACAAACAAAAAAGCAAAGAAAAAGATAATACCCATTGTCTATTTCTTCAGCACATCCTCTATCCATCCGTTCATCTTTCAATGGGTGTTTAGGTTGCTTCCACATCTTGGCTATTGGTTGCATGTAATGCAATATATTTATTTTTATTATGTTCTCATTTATTTATCCATTTAAATTTATTATGTGTGTGTGCATGTGTGTACCATTGGTGTATATGTGGAGGTCAGGGGACAATGTTGAGGGGTCAATTCTCCTTCAACCTTTATGTGTGTTCCAGAGATTAAACTTAGGTCTACATTTTCATGTGCCCAGTTGTCTTGTTTAATTTTTGTAGTCTCTTACTAGAATAGCAAATACTTGGTGTTCATTTTGGTGAAAGTTGAAATTCTTTTTCATTTTCTTTTAATTTTTCCATTTCTAATGTGTGTGTATGCGATGCATACGTGTACGCGTGTGGTTTATCTGTGCTGGCACATGTTTTACACGTATTTATGTGCATTTGGAGGCCTGATATTGACGATGGGAATCATCCTTTATCGATATTTCATTGTATTCATTGAATCAAAGCTTGTCAATCAAAACCAGGGCTTACCCTATCTCCACCTTTTGTAACTGAATCTGAATCAGGCCACCAAGTCCACTGGCATTTACTTGAGTTCCTTGCATCCAAAGTTAACATGGCAAACTCTGTAACCACTGAGCAATCTCTCCAACTTGGACATTGCAATTCTTGTAACAAGATCATTGGTGAACAGACACCTTCATGCATGGAATACAGCACGCATGGGGTATGCATGTCTATATATGTGTGCTCACCCGTGAACACACACGTTGAGGTCAGAGGCCAATATTTGGAGTTTTCTCCTACTGCTTCGCACCTTACTTTTGAGGCAGGATCTCTCAGCTGGATCTACTGTTCTTGGTTTCCACTTGGCTGATCTGTCTGTCTCTCCAGCATTAGAGGAACAGATGTGTAACACCACTCTAGGCTTTTTTGATGTAGAAGCTAGTGATACAAATAAAGAAAAGCATTGACGTAGGTCAAGTTCATGTTACTGTCCCCTGGGACCAGGCAGGCTGTGCAAGACCCTAAAGATGTAGAACTTGAATTTCTGTCTTCAAGTACATTTCCTTCTGCCATTGGCTTGTTACAGGACTTGAAGCCATCTAGGAGAGTATAGTCATTCATATTGTTATTGTGAAATAAGAAATGCTTTGTGTAAGGTGAACAGCCGATGACTGGCCTGTAAGTTGGCATTTGGTAAATGTTAATTATTTTTATTTTATTGCTATAGTTTCAATTGCAAAAGTCACATTTGGAAAGCCCCAAATAGGCTAATTTTTTTGGGGTGTGTGTGTGTAGGATATTCTGGACATTAGAAACTTTGAAAAACCACATGGCATGTCTGGAGAGAAAGCCTCATAAGATGCATCTGGCCAGAATAATCAGGGAATCAATCCCAATGCTTGGGGATGGGCTGGTTCTCATTGACGGCAGGAGGGTGGGGCCAGTGATAGCAAACCTGACTTACTGGGACAGGTGGGGAAAAGCCCAGGGATCACAGGATCTAGTTGGCTCATCTGGAACGTGAGTTTCAGGCAGCGACGATTAGAATAGCCTGTCAAATGCTTCAACGTCCCATGTGAAAGAAGGGAAAGAGCCAGGTGATGGAAGAAATGATAGAGGAGTAGCCTTTTGCCTGTTGCTAGTCTGGCATCTGAATTAGACTATGTTGTTGATGCTTATGCTGATGTTTACTACTATTGAATAACTTAATCGTTTCTAAAAGTACTTTTAGAAAATGGAGTTCAGGATGTGCCCATCTTAAACAAAGTCAAATTGGCAGAAGGATTCTTTTCAACAGAAATTACTTGAGAAAAACATGAGTTCAGAAAGTACAGAGCTGGTTTAGGGAAAAATACCTTATACACACCAAGGCTGGAAGATACATATTATTGACCACAATAGGTTTGCAGGTGGTTGCAGTGAACCTACAGAGGCAAACTCTTTGAGCAACCTGCATCCGCAGTAGGTGCTCCCAGTCTCGGTAACATCTCTACAATTTGCCGCCATGACTCTGACATCCTGGCATTTCTTTACAACACCTCATGCACTTTTTTGTCTCCCAAGCATAAAATCATCATAATTGATCATTTATTTAGGTTTCATTCTTCAGTAAAGATCTTCTTGCATGTGTAATGGTAGCAAAAATTTTACACCTTTTTTCTTGTTAGTTTGTTCTTGCATTACTTGAGTTACTAGAGCTAGCCAACAGGTCTTCCTACAAGCTAAGAGGAACAGAAGGGCTTTCCTTTCAAAGGAAAAGTCATCTGAGGGAATCAAACCTTTCCTGAAAGGTCATTGCCTTTCATTAAAAAAAAACCTATTTTCTAATTTCATCACCCCCATCCCTCCCCATATTATTATCCCCATAATAATAACTATGACTGAGCATTGTGAGAGAGATAGTATTATTTGGAGTGTGAATTCAGGATTTCTTTACCCACAAAGGCATTGTGAGTGAGAACCTCTTGCCATCCAAGGACACTGCCATCCTTTTCTTGATGAAGAAGATAAGGGAGAGGAAGGGGGTGACAACAATAAAGAGACATAACTGATGCTTCCACAGACCCAAGCCTTCAGTCTTCTTTAAAATTATGAACGTGGAGTGGAAGATTATCAAGAGCCTAGGTAGTCTACACAGTGTGGGTTTTAGTGAATTTTTAAAGCCTTAGTTAGACACTCAGTTCCTCACTTACCATGCGCTTTTGAGCACTGCTGAGTTTCAACACTGAAATGATGCTATTTGCCCTGTCAAGAGCTGGAAGGAGCAGGCTCGGGAGATGGCTCGGTTGCTATGCTTCTTGCTATGTAAGCATAAGGATTTGAGTACAGAGTACCAGCACCCTCATAAAAGGCAAGTGTGGCAGTAAGTGGATAGCCAATCACTGGGGAGGGGCAGAAACAGAAATATGATCAGGGCTGTTGGCCCATTGTTCTTGTAGAAGCCCTCACATATAAACTCAAGCCAGAGACAAATGCCAACAGGGACTTGATGGTAACAGAATTAGTACAGTTTTATTATCTGGTCCAATGCTCAGTTTGGAGCTTTAGTAAACTCATCACACTGAGCTCTTTCCTTCATGGCTTCTCACAAAGAAATTATATCTAGCAATTCTTTTTATTTTTGGTACTAGAAGTGGACACAAGGCCCTGCACATGTGTACACACTAGGCAAGTGCTCCACCATTGAACCTCATTCATGATATTGTTCTTTAAAGTTATTTGAGACAGTCTCACTAAGTTGCCAGGCTGGCTATGAGCTCACTATGTACCCCACTGAGAACTCAGAGTGGTGATGGTCCTGCCTGGGTCTCCCAAGTATCTAGGAATATAGAAGAACTTGCTCAAAGGTGAGTTTCCACAAATAATTTGGGTTTACCTATCAACATCTCACTAGCTGATCTCAGGGCTAAAATGTTTGTCCCAGTGATAAAATTATAGAGAATAAGATTGAACCACAGAGACCTGAAATTTCTGCCAAGAATCTGCTTTTGGACAAAGCACTTTGCAATAGTCCAACATTGTTTTTATTGGCCAACAGAAGCATGAGCAAACCCATGTTTATGCCACAAACTTAGGTTATTGCAACAGTACAAGGTGCTGAATGATGGACACCTTGGATTTATTCCTAACTCACTCTCTTTTATAACTTATTAATTTATCCATGCAAGATAAATGCTGTTATTTAGGAGTCTGTGTGATGACTGAGGCAGATTTAATGGTGTGGTTTTACATCAAGAGAAAGATATATCTTAAGACTAAGTTTTATTAGATCATAAAATTAACCCAAAGTTCCACTTTGGGAGTTGTGTTTCTTCAGCTTCTTTGTTTTTTTTTTTTTCTAAGGATCAATGCTGTTCTAAGACAACATCTTTGTTTGTTTTTATATTATGGTTATACCTAAAGATATAAACTCCAGATGAGATGATTAGATCAATCACTGTTTAACTGGGCATTGTCTTATACTTTCAGTGTCTATAATTTTTTCTCCTTTGGCTGCAGTGAAATTGTTTCACTGATGATCTTGCCTGTCTGAGAGTTCAAAGGAAATTACAAACCCTACATACCTAATTAAACATATTTATTTGTTTTTATGTGTATGGGTATTTTTGCATGCATGTATTTTATGGCTAGTGTCACAGAGGCCAGAAGATGGTGCTAGACCCCTTGTGGCTATAGCAATGTACAGTCATAAACTGTCATTTGGGTGTTGGAAGCCAAACTCAGATCTTCGGCAAAAGCCGTGAGTTCCCATAACCACTGATTCATCTTTCCACCCCTAAAGATACCTAAATTTGAAAAATTTTACCTTCAAGACTAGAACACATTTGAAGAGCTCCACATCCTTCTTAGGCCAGGGCTGATTCAAAGAAAGTTAAACACTATTAACGCCACAGAGTAGAGGTGTGAACTGCTAGTCTTGACCTTAGCTGGAGATGAATGATTCTAGGATGGTTGTAAACAAGTAGTTTTATCTTCTATAGAAATTACATATGTCAGGAAGAACCTAGCCAGGACAGGCTGCTCTTATACTTGTATGGTAAAGGGGACAACAATCATCTGAGAGCCCAAAAAATAAGTTCTAATTTATTTCCAATAACAGATATGTTTTGAAAACCATTTCTTGAATAATGGCAGGAACAAAGAGAAATACAAGGCTAATACAATAGATGCAAGCCACTGAGGTATCTTAACCTTTTAATTACTTAACAATAAGTAAAATAAAAAGCTCTTAGTTCCTCAGGCACAAGCAGAACATTTGCCCCATTGCTGATTTCAAGCATCTGTACCATAATTCCCAACATGAACATGTTCTCACTGAGCTAAAAGGCAAGTCTTCCTTTCACCCACTCATGTATGGCTACAGCAGCCATTTTGAAGGACTGTGCTGAACAAGGGGAGGTGCTACCATGAGGAATTTCTGTCAATCTAGTTGAAACCACTTTCCTAAGACTGGAATGAGGGGCTGATTTCTGATTTTGCCTTGAAATAAGACCTTTTGGGAGTCCTCTAACATTCTACACGCCCCTTTGATGCATTTATTCTTAAGTGCATAACCAAATTATCACAAATATTTGGTGAACACCAAATATTTTCCAGACTGTGCAAGGTGTGATGGGATTTAAAGTCATTGATGGCACTAGAAAACAATCTAGTTTTTAGGATGGCTGACCACTCAAATGATATGATGTGGCCTCTCCCTGTTTCCATCCTTACCTCACATAGCTCCTCTCATTCACCTTGTGTAAGACACACTGGGTCTTCTCATCTCCTGAACACAACAGGCTAGAATTTACTCCCAGATACACTTCAAGAGTTACTTCTTGGCCCCAATTCCTTCTCTCACAGCTTTGCAAGGCTGGTAGTCACACACAGATGTTCCTAGCTCTCCATGATCCAGCCCTGTGTGACTCCACTCTGTTTCTTGACGACACTAGTCTCTTCTTGAAGTGACTTCCATTGCTTGCTTGTTGTCTAGGGAGCAGACACATTGTCTAGCCTCTGTGCTGTATACTCCATGCATAGAACAGAGCCCAACAGTAAGTAGTTGTTTAAAGAATGTTAAATACATGCATTAAAAAGATGAAACCTTTCTTGGGTGGACTCACGCTGAATTGAAATAACAACCACTAATAAATAAGCATTTACTATGTGGCAAACTTAAGAATGACTGAGTAATAGGAATAGCAGATAAAATGTCCTCATGTTCCATATTTTGGAGATTAAAGGTGTTAAGTCTCATGTTTTAATTAACTTTGAAAAAATAAACAGACAACAATGCATGAAGCTATATTTGAACACAGGCTATTGGATCCCATAATTATACCTTAACTGAAGACTCTCTCTCTCTCTCTCTCTCTCTCTCTCTGTATGTGTGTATCCATCTGGCTGCCTTCTCTGACTCTCTGTTTCTCTCTACACTTTAAATTAATTTCCTTCTTAGGACTCTATGAATCCTTAAAGCCCGAGTCTTATTTTGATGAATAATAATGATAGCAATCTATAATATTAATTGAATTCTTTACAGCTTATATAGCTGATTCACACATGTTAAATCTTTGTGAATCTTCCTCGCTGTCCTGGGAACTAGGCAGAAGAGCGTTATCATTTGCCAGGTCACTCAGTAGAGGAGATATTCCATATCAAGGAAGAGATTATTTTTGCATGTGAGAAAAACAGTGTCACCCTGATTTTCAATGTCACCCCAATTTCTAAAATAGCCTCTGGCTTCTCCATGAAATCATTGGAATGAATGGGGAGACAAGAATTGCTACTCCACATGAATAAACCATGAAATATATTTGACAATAAAATTTTCAATTAATGTGGAAATATTTGTTCTGAAATCTTGGCTCTTGAGGATTTAAGTCCTGGCCAAATATTAAAAACACGTTTTATTTCATTGCACAAAGTACATTGCAGACTCTCATATGCCTGAGAAATTACCATTTTTGAAAATCCTGAATACGGATTAGGGAGATGTGCTGATTCTGTGGGGGAGCTAGGCTTGCCAGGGCACCTACAGACAACCTTTAACCTGGTGCAGTGGGGCTGTCTTAAAGAAAGAGACACTTTACTCTGATCGCCTTGCAGATGGACATTTTCCTGGGTATCTTGCTACCTGGGAGCATTTTTGTAGAATCCTTTCGATTTAGTAAGTGTGCTTTAAAAAAAAAAAAAAGAAAAAGAAAAGAAAAAATAATGGCAATAAAGAAAAGAAAAAGAGAAATTGCTTTAAGAATTTTCTTTGAAATTGTTTACATTAGAAAGGGTCCTTGCCATGTCTCAGGTAATTACAAAATAATACATTTTCAATTCTTCTTTTACGGATTTTAGTACTGGCATTTTACACATCGCCTTAGCATATCTTAACTATGAGAGCGTTGCTTTTCTAAGGGTTAGAATTGACTAGGGAGCTTTCTCCAGGTTAGTTTATTTGTAACTCAGCCTACACATGCAGAGGGATGTGTGTAGGATGTGCCTTGCACTCAACTTTATATACAGCAAAGGAGAAGAGAATGGAATAAAAAAGAGAAAAGAGGGTAAGGGAAAGTGGGCAGCAGAGATGAGTGCCAACTTTGTCCACTGTGCAAGGCCACTCGACCACCCCAGTATTTCCTTAGGTAAATGCATAAATGCTACAAAAGGCCTTAGGTTCCCCAAGCTGAACCATGAATGCCCTTCCTGAGGACTGAGAACAGGAAGCAGCCTATTGTTCTATGTGACCACACAAATCCTTGCTTTGTGTTTGTTTCAGTCAGGTGCAATTTGGAAAACCACACAGGAAATATGAATCTCATGGCTAGAAACTATTTGAAGGACATTTCATTAAAATATTTTACCAAAATGAGTATTGTCAGGTTTTTCTTTTCTGAAGTAAAAATGATTCTAAACCATGCATCAGGTTCACGTCATCACTTCAAAGCAAGAATTTCTCCAAAAGGCCCCATTCTTGCAAACCTGGATTGCTGAGCATTGGACTAACTGGATGATCAGTTGTTTCAACTACTTTATCTCCACTTGTTTGAATCATGCCATAAGCATGCATTTGTTTTTTATATTAGGCAAATATTTTCTATGTGTGTCTATGCTGGAGCTACATTAGTGAATAAAAAAAAAAACCTCAGACCCTAGGTTTAGAAGAAGATGCACACACAGCATTGGAACACAGCATGCTCTGTGCTCCATCATGGTTGTACACATACTGGTCAGTGGATGTGGGCACTTGTGGTACCCGAAGAACTTGATGACCTCTGGAATAGAATGGTAACATTAGTAGATATAAACATTTAGAAGCAGTTAAACTGATAGATTGTGAACGGTGACAAATTTATGTAATTTGTTTATCTGTAGTATAAATATTGTCAACTTGGAAAAATTATAATAAAGGTAGAGATTTAGGTTGAATCCTGAATAATCACTCCAACTAACCAAACAAAAATTCCATGACTTCAAAGAATATAATTTGTCAAAACGTATGCTTCACCTCCACCAATGTCAGATGTAAATAAATCTCAGAAGACCAGGACTTGGGCATAGCAATCAAGAAATACTTTACTTTAACCAGATTTTGGCATTAGAGCTGGACTTTAAGTAACCTGTGCATTCATAGAGGCTAGAAGTTGATGTTCGGCCCTCCATCACTTGTCATCATAGTCTTTGAAACAACATCTCCCACTGAGCCTGGAGCTTACCAACTGTCTAGAACAGCTAGCCAGAAAACTCCTGATAATCTTCCATCTCTATTTTCCAGTAATGGGATTAAAGGTGTGCACTGTCAGGCTTAGCTTTTCCACGGGGCCTGGGAATCTGAATTCAGGTGGTCGTGCTTTCATAGCAAGCACTTTGCTGACTGAGCCACCTCACCAGGCCAATGGTGTCTAGGGTTTTATCAGAGAAAGACAAGAAGGGGTGAAAAGATGCTGAGAGGACGGAAATCTGAGTACAGTGATAGAGGAAAAGTCAGGATTGGTGTGGGAAACCATACTCCTCTATAGCAGAGATTTCAGCATGGAAAACAGTTGGTCTGAAGTCTAGCAAGGGCATTCTGACGTATGCCTTCCTCCAATGCCATAGAGATAAAACCACTGAGGATAACCTGCACACATATAGATTTAGTCATGCATCACTTTAACAACAGGAAATCATTTAGAAACAGATGAAATCTTTGTCTAGGGATGAATCTACATGAGCTTTCCCCTTTCTGTGTTTGCTTGTTCATTGGTGTTGTTGCCCAGGTCTTCCTTAGGCAGTCGTGTTGATGACACTTCATAGTTATAGCCTCTTGACACATGTAACTGTCTTAGGGTTTCTATTGCTGTGACACCATGGGACACCATGATCATGGCAACTTTTGTAGAGGAAAACATTTATTTGGGGTTGGCCTACACTTTCAGAGGTTTAGCCCATTAGGCAGACATGGTGCTGGCCAAGGAGCTGAGAGTTCTACATCTTGATGCACAGAAAGAAGAAGTAATTGTGTCACTGGGCATAGCTTGAGCATAGGAGACCTTAAAGCCTACCTCCACAGTGACACACCTACTCCAACAAGGCCACATCTACTCCAACAAGGACACACCTCCTAATAGTGCCACTCTCTATGGGGGGAATTTATTTTCAAACCATCACAGTGATAAAATTAAAGAAAGAGGCCATGCATTTGAGAAATAGATCCATTTGCCATTTGAATGCAAGTACATGGGAGGGATTGGAGGAAATAAAGGGAAGGGGAAAATGATGCTATTACTCTATAATTTCAAAAATTAAAAATATTGAAAAAAGGAACCACGAAGTCACAGAGTTTATGAGAGTTGATGAGTTTATGCACAGCCCCTGTGCAAACCTAAGCCGGATAAATACCACCATGGAGAGAGGAGGTAGGCACGCAATTCCACCCTGGGATCTGAAACTTTTGATAATTGTTATCTGCTGGTAGGGGGAGACACGGTTTTCTCTAAGCATGTAACCTCTGGTAAGCCAACAACTCTTCAGTCAAAAGATCTTGTATTCTTGCTGAAGCCATTTCAGATTTAACGAGAACTTGATCTCCTTGGTGGAGAATCCTAAAAAAAATTATCCAACTCTATTCTAGGAACCCAAAGGTCAAGATACCCTAATTTCTGTTCAACTGCCTTCTTGTACAAACCTCTCCATTCCCTCCCTCTAACTACTTAGCTTTTATCAAAATGCTTGCTTATGAGAAACCCTTTGCAGTTACCAATTGAGATGCCAGGATGAGGTGGGTTTTTTTTTTTTTGTTGTTTTTTTCTTCAACTATCTTCTGATCTGAAGACTCAGTGCTACACTTAGGTCTTGAATACCTGAGTGTAGTCCCATCTGGGTAGAATAAAGACTTTCAGTTGCCTGTGAACTGTGTCTGAGCTGTCACCTCAGGTGTGCTCCTTGTAACAACCACACATCTAGTAATCACTGGGCAGCACAAATTAGTCTCAAAAATTAAACCAAAAAGCAAGGGAAGGGGAGTGGTGAATTGGGGAAGAGTTGAGGGGGCAACTCTGATCAAAACACATATGAAACTTGTAATGCAATTGCAATATGATGATAAGTATTGTGTAGCTAATCATACATCAACAGGAGAGGTCCAGTAAAACATACTAGACAACAGGAATCTTCAGTTCTCTTATAATCTTAGGACCATGTTCACTGAGTGAAGTGCTGTTTTGTGGTATGTACCTGTATGTGTATGTTTATAAAACAGCTTTGTTTTGACTACTTTTATGTCAACTTAACATAAGTTAGAGTCATTTGGAAAAAGAGAACCTCAATTGAGAAAATTTCACTACCAAATTGTCCTGAGGAACATTTTCTTGATTGACTATTGATGTGGAAGAGTCCAGCTCACTGAAGGAACTGTCACTCCTGGGCTGGTGCTGGGTGCTGTAAGAAAGCAGGCTGAGCAAGCCACAAAGAGCGGGCTAGTAAGGAGCACCTCTACACAGCTTCTGTATCATTTGCTGCGTCCAGATTCCTACTGTTTCAGCTCTTGGTCTGGGTTTTCTCACTGCTGAATTGTGGTTTAGAAATGAAATAAACCCTCCCCTCCCCAAGTTGCTTTTGGTCATAGTGTTTTATCTCAGCCACAGAAATGCCATGACACCTTTCTACTAAGAGTGAAAATTTCATCAATAAATTTCAATATAGAGAATCTTTGACCGTTAAATAATATTCCTTTTCTCTTTTGTAAGTCTGAATTCATTATTAGCATTTATTTGGGTACATCTTTTATTACAGTATTTTTCAATATAAATATCATATTGCAAATTGGAAACACTGAATTTTTACTTCGCAAGTGTGTAGGCCAGAGACAACCATGGGTGTTATTTCTCAAGGACCATCCTTCTTGGGTTTTGTGACAGGGTCTCTCATTTTCTTGGAGATTGCAAATTAGGCTAAGCTGTTTATGAGACCCAGGAGGCTTCCTGGCTTTTCCTCCACAGCACTTGATTAGAGCTGTTTTTTTTTTAAAACAAGCAAGCAAGTAAACAAACAAACAAGCTGAGTTCTAGGACTCAGCCTGAGATCCCCATGCTTGCAAAACAAGCACTTTACTGACTCAATTTTTTTCAGCACTGTTTATATCTGTGTATTGATAAAGCAATCTGTTTCCATCTTTGGCTTGAAAGACATAATAAAAACAAGCTAGATTCATTCCTATTTATGATTAAATCTATTTTTCAAGGATTGGGCTATATAGCACTTGTAACCTTAACCACAAATAGTTCTGTACTACTTGTTTCAGCAAATGGCAACTGTGCATTTGTTTAAAAAAGGTTATTATGACTACATTGTTATGACTATCTTGTTATGACCAACTTGCAAACATGTCTTTGTTTTAGGAGGTTGTTATGATCAACTTCATTGGTGGAGGCTGTTCTTTTGTTCCCTGGCCAGTCAGACCCAAAATAAATACATAGAAACTATATTAACTGCAATATTGTTTGGCCAAGATCTTAAGAATGTTTCTAGCTATCTCTTACATCTTAAATTAATCCATTTCTATTATTTTATATTTTAACACAAGGTTTCTGGTTTACCAGCAAAGTTCCAGTGAGTCTGTCTCCTGCAGTGGCTCCATGACATCTCACTGACTCTACCTACTTTCTCCCAGCATTCATTTTAATTTTCTTGCATAGCTCTATTCTGCCCTATCACAGGCCAAAGAAGCATCTTTATTCATTAACTAATAAAAGCAACACATATGAAAAAGGACTTCCCACACCAATTCCCCTTTTCTGTACAAATAAAAAAGGGAGGTTTTAACTTTAACATAGTAAAATTACATATAACAAAACAGTTATCAAGCAATAATTACAGTTACAATATTTATATCTACTTTTTCTTTTATCATAACTAAGGAAAATTATAATTATTACTATCTATTCTTCAATTTCATCAAAGACTCCAGAAGGATATAATATTACTTAAGTAAACAGGAAGTACATTGTAAGCAACTTCCAAAACTCTAGACTTGACAGAGACTTTCACTATCTGGAGAGTCACCCAAAGTTCTTCTATAACACTGAAGTAACCATCTTCAGCCTACAGGCCCATAGAATCCAGCATACTTTTCCATGAAGCAGAAAATTTCAAAGACAGTTCCACCTATATTGGCAGTTTGTCAGTCACTTTCTTCTGTGTCCTGCAGAATGTCTGGCAGACTCTTTCATGAAACAGACACTCTGAAGGACCATCTTACCTTTAGACAAGTTCAGCAGTCATTTTCTGTGGGTCCTGCATGTCCAGTTCATACAGCATAACATCAAGCAGTCCAGGCAAGAACAGTTTCTTGCCCAAATGGCTATCAAACTCCATAAGGAGACTCTTTGAAACTCATCATCCTCTTGAAGTAGATTAGTGCTACCAGGGACAAATGTGTCTCATTGTCATGAAAAGTCCTAAGTTCTTAAAACATTTTTAAATGTTTTAAGTTGTAAATGTTTTAAGTTTGTTATGATAAAAGATAAATTCAATATAAATATTATAACTATAATTCTTGCTTGATAACTGTTTTGTTATATGAAATTTTACTATGTTAAAGTCCAAACCTTACTTTTTATTTGAACAGAAAAGGGGATATTATGTGTCAAGTCCTTCTGTATATATGTTGCTTTTATTTGTTAATGAATAAAAAAGCATGTTAGTGAATATAGAGTGAATTTCAAGATAGCCAAAGATATACAGAGAAACCCTTTCTCAAAAAATCAAAAATTAAAAATAAAAATGAAAGAAATAGAGTTTAAAGTAAAGCCACATAAAGATGGAAAATACACAAAGAATCTGGATATTGTATGTTATTGTGTTGTCTTTGAATTGTTTGATGGCTGAGGAAGGAGCAACAGCTGCTAAAAGACATTATAAATGCTGCTGGAATAATCCAACATATATATTTTAAAAATGCATTGTCTTCAAAGTTTAAGTAAAAAAATAGGTCACTTTGGAGAAGAGGTTTTGATTTCCACAGGAAATGAGAGGCTGTGGATTCATTCTGGGTTAAGAGAAATCAGGTTTTACCAAGGAAGATCCCCTGAAAAATCTCCAGTAGGAGCAGATGGCCCACTTTAGGGGACTTCTGTAGAAGTTTTCTCTGAGTTCTACATCCAGAAAAGCCTCAATACTGCTAGCTGAGATGATTAAACCTCATAGAATATTCCAATCAGGACTTGACCATAATCCTAAATTTTCTTTATGTACTTATAAGATTTTCAGCACCCCAATCACCAGGAAGTAGCCTAGAAAACTATGCCCACATTCCCAAAAAATGGATTATTGATTTTTGTGTCTGTTTAGAGTGTTGGTTACAAGTCATTATTGATAATGGTCAGAAAAAAACCTAAACAAAGGAGATTAGATTTAGAGTTCTTGTCTTGAAAAGAAAAAAGGGGAAGTACTATGGGACAATGGTCTTGTACCCTGTAAAGATTTGTCACTTGTACTGATTTAATAAAATGCTGATTAGCTGGTAGCCAGGCAGGAATTATAGGTGGGGCAACCAAAACAGGAGAATTCTGGGAAGAGGAAAGGCTCAGTCTGCCATCATCAACCAGATGCAGAGGAAACAAGATGAGAATGCCTCACTGATAAAAGGTACTAAGCCACATGGCTAACACAGACAACAGTTATGGGTTAATTTAAGATGTAAGAGTTAGTTAATAAGAAGCCTGAGCTAATAGGTCAATCATTTTATAATTAATGTAGGCTTCCGTGTGTTTTTTTGGGATTTAATGGCTGCAGGACTGGGCAGGACAGACACCTCTGTCAATACAACTTGTTATGCCTATGCTCTGCTTTTGTAACCTCACCCATTTGTCTGCCAAATCCCCCATTTGGAAAACCCCTACTCCTGAAGTATAAAAACCGCTATCTTACCCATGTCTAATCCTGATCTTTTGGAACTCATCTTTAGGGAGATACAGACCATGTATATGAACAAAAGTTGCTAGCTTTAATAAATTTCTTGCTTTAATTAATTTGACTATGATTTGGGTCAGTGGTCTTTTTCCTTGCATCTGTGAAATTAACACTTGGAACCCCCAGAGAGATAAAAACCCCAACCTAAATTCAGAAGCTGGACCTTGGCACTCTAGGACTGAAGATCTCTCCTCTCTAGGGGGTCACACCTTGGGAATATTCCAAGACCCTGGGGCATATCTCCAGTTCAGTAGACTGAGTGAAAGGTCACATCAAAAGAAAACAGCAAGCACCCACTTAAGGAGTCCTCTTCTGGTAAATCATAGCACTCTCTGCAACATCTGGTTCTGTGGGAGCCTGATCTTGGGATGTGGGGAGAGAAGAGCCATATGAAATCCAATATTCCCTCTTCTAGGGCAACAAGCAAGGCATCACATGGCCCACCTGGTTACTTGAGAATATGACCAGAGCCACAAGTTCTTTTTCTGACCAACCTTGGGACCCTGCGGATGCCCTAGTGAGACTGGGAGCAAAGATGAAAATTAGAATTAGATAGGACTACTTTTAAAAAAACCATAGAAATCCAACAATTAGGAAGTTTCTGGTGGGTTCCCAATGCCTGGGCAGTGTAGGAAGGTAGCTGGAAAAAGTCTCCTATTTGTTAAGAACCTTTTTTGGTTTAACTGGTGGATCTCTGAAAGATCCCAATTATTTTTCATCATCCCTATTGTTATTTTTTGCTCTCTGTCTTGTATTATTTTTTGTTTGTTTTTGTGTGTTCCAGCTAAGGCAACTGAAACAGACCAAAGGCATGGGTATTAAGACTAGTAAATTGGACAGTCCTCTAGTCTGTGTTCTGGGTATCGGTTTCTTCTTTGCTGTCTCCATTCTTTGTATGTGTTTCTGTGCCCTCATTAATCTGTTTTAGTTACAGGCAGACATGGGAGTTGGACCAAGCTCTAGATGCCACTACTTCCATACCACCAGGCTGGGTCAATGTGAGAATACACTATCTCCTACCATGTCACACTGGGCAACTATGTGCACTCCCCCTACCTAGGCCTAAATCTGCTGTCACTTGCCATGGCTACTTTGATAGACAGAGTGAAATATTCCTTATCTTTGAGCTTTATGGTCACTGGACTCATTTCAGAAGAATTTCAAATGTCTTTAAAGATGGATAGTATTAAATTTTTGTTTTACACTATTCTACTGAATTGAAAAGCCAACTCTGGCATTGGAAAGTTTCTGTCCTATGTCAGCCTATCTACCTGACCTTGTGGCAGAAAAAAAAGGAAACAGGCAGAGCAACTAAAAATATTGGACTATTGGTTTTATTTAACTGCTTAAACCTTTGCTAAGATATAAACATTATCGCAATATTTATATAACTATTATGTAAACTTTCTGCATCTCAGTATTTATAAGCTTATAGATATGATCAAAAATATATAGAATCTGTTAACAAAAGTAGACTTAGGACTTATAACATAGGGTTAATAATTATAAATTTATTCATAGATAATCTTACCATTTAGGCTGTAGAAATGAGCACATAGATAGCACCAACAGCCAAGATGAAAACAAAGACCTAATCTATCAAAGTCTATAGTCCTAGGAATGTTCTAAATGTCACAAAATGTGATTTTTGTGTGTGCTTAGGAGCACATCTTGAGAAAGGTTCAAGGCTACACTGGAATCCAAAACACCTGCTTTAATCTCCAGGTGACTAAATTTAGGGTCACAACTATAAACACCAAACACTATGCACCAGAAACTAGGATCTTCCTATCCTCTGATGCAGCAAGACAACGACATAAGCAGTCTGACAAAAGCTTATAAAATGTCTCTCATTATTTAAGGTCTATTCGGGCTAGAAGAGACCAACTTAAGAAGTATATTTAGGTTCTTTTACTAATTTTTAAAAAAGTTTTAGCTATATTCTGTAATGGTATGCTATGAAAGGACTAAGAAAATAAAATTGCCAGTTTCCCTATGAACTATGTTTATGATTTATACTAAAAGAGCTTCTATTCAATAATTGTTATTTTTTGAATACTTATTAAGGTAGGGGAGATAAAACTGTAGAATCCTAATACTAGTTTTATAAAACCTAGTTACTTGTGGTAAACTGTCAAAGAAAAATAAAAATGCAAATTGATACTCACCTTATAAGTGATCAAATTCTATACAAATGCAATTTATTTACAGGGACAAACTTTATTTAACCTCCTGTGTTGACTGATCTGTCCTGCCTGGTTCCCACAATTGTTAAGTCCCAAAGAAATGACTCAGAGGTCTACATTAGTTATAAACTGATTGGCCCATTAGCACAGGCTTCTTATTAACTCTTATAACTTATATTAGCCCATTATTCTTGTCTATGCTAGCCACATGGCTCGGTACCTTATTCAGTGAGACAATCACATCTTACTTCTTCTGTGGCTGGGTCACTACTGCAGACTGCAGACTAGGACTTCCTTCTTCCCAGAATTCTCTTGTTCTCATTGACCAATCTCTACTTCCTGTCTGGTTGTTCTACCTATATTGGCTACTGGCCAATGAGCATTTATTTAAAATATAATTGACAGAATACAGACCATTGTCCCACACCACTCTTGTATATGTTTTCAAAGTTAAACCTAAGCATATAATTAAAAACAAATAAAGTTTATTTAAAATCAAGTATACTTGATAGATGGTCTCCAGAACTTTTCAGTGATCTGCTGAGTATGACTCTTAAATGTTTAATAAAAAGAATATTACCATGACATAAATGTCCGCTCTTAGTGGCAACCCTTAGACAATGGGGCACTGACAAAGCCTCCTGGATTATGATAACACTAACTGCTGGACAAACTGACTCATGCCCAGCCTGCTGGCAGGTTCCTACACAAACTGTATATGCTATGGGATTGACCATCCTACTCTGCCTCATCAAGGTGAGGTCCATTTCACCATGTTCCTTCTCCACAGGAAAATCTCTCAGACCTTCTGTGTCTGACAGGCAAAGGCTGATGTTGTCCTCTGTAGTTGCTGAAGAGTTAATGCTACCCTCTGTGACAGCAGGAGACCTATGATGACATTTGCCTCCAACAAAGCAATTGAAACCACAGGAGCCTAGGCCAACCACCCAGACATTTTAACTGGTACACAGGCCATTTGGGTTATACTTCCTGCTATCATATATCCTTCTCAGATCTCTGATGATACTGACTGGCTAACTGTATGCTTTAACAGCAGCCTGGGTACCAGTTCCTTTCCCAAGGCTGCAGTTGCCTTGGTAATTCATTTAAATCAAGCCTCAGGTCTCACTTTTCTACAACTGCTAGAACTGTTGGAGGGGACTGCTTGTTTGTCCTGGCTGCCCGGAACTGAAATAACCACACAGAAATGATATTATTTAAATCACTGCTTGACCCATTAGCTCTAGCTTCTTATTGGCTAACTACATAGTTATAATATTACTAATAATATGTAATATTAATTACATATTAATTTAACCCATTTCTATTAATCTGTGTATCACCACATGGCTGTGGATTACCGGCTAAAGTTCCAGCGCCCGTCTCTGGTGGGGCTATATGGCTTCTTTCTCACTCTGCCTCCTTTCTCCCAGCATTCAGTTTAGTTTTCCCCACCTACATAAGTTCTGCCCCATCAACAGGCTCAAAAAAGCTTATTTATTAACCAATGGTATTCACAGAATACAGAGGGGGATCCCACATCACTAACACTCCTGCTGAGAAAGGCAAGAACAGTTTACCTTGCTGGCAGACTTCACACTGATAATGATAAACTTACAAAACTGCTTCAAAGCAACTATTTATTACTGATTTATTTAAAGGAACTTGCTTTACAATGACTGCTTTCAGGAATCAACCACCATGTCTCAGGGTAAATGATGTTAAGATTTATATAAGTTATAAAAGTCTAAAAATAATTTAAATTACAAGCATCTGAAGATATAAAAGTCTAGATAAGTCATGTATTTCCACATATATGCTATTACTATACTAAGATTTCAAAAATTCAAAGTTTTAACATTAATCAATGAAGTTCCAAAAGGCTGGTAAAGCATTGACTATTATTAACTACAAACTCATGGTTTTAAATTTCCTCTGGCTGTATTCTAGGTATAAACTTAACACCATGATAAAAATATTTCTAATCAACCTATATAGCTAGCCCCCTGGACAGAAAGAAAATGTTCATGCTTTTTAACCAAAAACCATTACTCTTGCTATCACATAAAGGCATGAATCCACTCCAGATGTTGTACAGATACCTGTTAGCTTCTTACATGGAACCTGTTAGCTTCTTGCATGGACAATGGTAATGTAACTTCCATGGAATCAAGAAAGTCATAAGACTGTCAGAGGTCAAATAGACTTCCAATGAGTACTCCTGTCAATCAATGGCCTCAGCTTCCCTGCCTATTGTTTACTCCTGAGGGGGAAGCTTCCTTTAAGTTCTTTCACTTCTGTCCCTAACCTGTAATATGCTTTGGCAGAGTTTAGTCGTCTGGTTGACATCATCCAGAGATCAGCTGTGGACTACAAATTGCTCCAAAGGTGATCTACCCTACAACAACTTCATGTAGTCCTACAAAACCAGAAAGATCTAGACTTGCTGAAAACTGATGTAAAGCTGCCAGGTCAGTGTGGTTTCTCCCTGTATCTTCAGCTAGGTCAGTGAAGCAGATGCTTCTGATGAATAACCCCATTGCCCTAACTACTCCCAGCTTTTGGTTAACATTTCAACCTTCTTGAAACCTACCAACCACACCCTAATTTAGCAGAGAAGCAGTTATAGAAGAGAATACATTGGTCCTTACCCACAACAGAAGGCTGGAATATTAGATCAAACGGAAAATCTGTGGCAAAGGGACCAAAATGGCTACCCATAGTATTTATTGGCATACCAAGATTGTAGGGCCTGTGGTGCTTTGATAGGAATGGCTCTAATAGATTCATGTATTTGAAAGCTTGGTCTAGAGTAAGTGACACTATTAGGAGGTGTGGCCTTTTTGGAGGAAGTATATCACTGTGGGGACAGGCCCTGAGGTCTTACATGCTTAAATTATGCCCAGTGATTGGCACTCAGTCTCCTCCTATTGCATGCAGAACATTATGTAGAACTCTCAGCTTCTTCTCTGGCACCATGTCTGCCTGTATGCCGCCATCCTTCTCACCATGATGATAATGGACTAAATCTCTAACATGGGACATGACTCTTTCAATCCATTGAAATTTAGTTTTCTCCTAGATAAAGAATGCTAAGATCCCATCAAGGATATGACAGGGAAACGTAAGACAAGGAGGAAATGATAAACCAGCCTGCTTCCATCTTAGGTTTGAAAGCCTAATAAAATAAAATTAAACTGGATTCATCTCTGTTTATGATTAAATCTGTTTTTCATGGATTGGGCTATGTTCCATCTGCAGCCTGGACTACAAATTGTTCTGTACTGCCTGTTCTAGAAAACAGCAAGCATGCCTTTGTTTTTAAGAAGTTATCATCTCTATCTTGTGATGACCACCTTGTTATAACTACCTTGCAAACATGTCTTTGTTTTAGGAGGTTGTTATGACTAATTTGTTATGCTTTGTTTTAGGAGGTTGTTATGACTAATTTGTTATGCTTTGTTTTAGGAGGTTTTTATGATTAATTTGTTATGCTTATGTGCTACTTCTATAACCTGTTTGTCTGCCAAATCTCCCGTTTGGAAACCTCTGCTTCTGAACTATAAAAACCCTTATCTTAACCAAATCCAATGTTTAAAATGTTGCCATTGCTTTGTGGTTGCTGCTCTGAGTCTGGTCTCCTTGTCCAGTTGAGCTGGGACTCACTGCGAAGCTCAGATGAAGCTCGGGTTCACGTCAGCCCCCTGCCTCTGCCTCCTGGAGGCTGACTTTATGGCTATCAAGCCATTTACACTGCACTGGATTCAGAATTCTGTAGCACCTCTCCTGGCAGGGTTAGGTTTTTAAGTGCACACATGATGTGTGCTTTTTTAAATCAGTTTGATGGATCACATAGAAAAATAATAGAGGATTAGAACACTTAGGCCTGGAGTGCTGGTTCTCCAGAGGACACAGGTTCAGTTCCCAGCACTCACATGGTGGCTCACAACTGTCTGTAACTCCAGTTCTCTTCTCTGGGGGCACTACATGAACACTGACCTACATGCAGGCAGAACACATGTACATATTGAAGAAAACTTTTAATGGAACTTTTATATAAAAGGAAACATTTTCAGCTGTATTTCTTGGTGACCCGAGCTGTGTGCTCTTCTTGGATGGTTTTGTTTCCTGTTATTTTAAATCCTCTAATGCCAAAGCTTTTAGCTGCAGTCACCCAGGGGACTCTCGGGTGAAGCTTCCCCTAATATCTTGCAAGAGAATTACAATTCCAAAAATGCATTTTGGACTTTATTTTTTGTAAGGATTTCTTGTAGATAGTCCAACCCACGAGTTTTAGAAAAGTCTATGTACTTTTAATGAAGAAAAAAGAAAAAAAATCCCTTGAATTCAATTCAGTCATATAACAGCTTGTGTGGCATGGTTAAAGATGACGTAATCTTTGGAAGCAAAGAAGGAATCACTTATTTTTTTATTTAAGTAGTATTCCAACTTCTGATAGTTACTGATGGATGATTTTGGCACCTGAATGAGCCAGTGAACTTATTTGCATGTGATTGGTTGTTTAGGTTAATCTAGGGTCTTTTGTGCAATTTCTTCACAAGTAAAAGAAAATTCTATTAGGAAACAATGATTTAAGTTTTATGCTATGCTTCAGGATGGATTTATATTTTAGCATTGACAGACCATGAGAAAGAACACACTTACATTGGTTTTAAGAGTCATTTATATGCTATTGAGAGGTCTTGAAGTACTCCTGTGGGAGTTATAGTACTAGGCCTTAAGTATCTAAAATTATACTTGGGAGACACTCAAGAGAATGATATTTGATAAGTGAGACAACAAAGTTATGCAAAGAATAGTGAGGTGAGGAAAGGGAGGGGATGGTGAAGGATTTTCGGGGAGACTGGATATGCACTGGTAATTGAGGCGGAGCTGGAGTGCGAGACTACGCATGGGCAGGGGGCAAACATTCAAAAGCGTGACCTGAAAGAAGACCCAAGAAGACACACCTCACAGGAGCAGTGCTTTGGTGATGATGTGGCTTTCATAAGAATATTGTTTAACATGACTAAGTTTCCACTGAGTCTCTGGAATATGCTTGTAGCATGTATAACACACACACACACACACACACACACACACCACTTGGTTTGTGGCGGTGAAGCTCTATCTCTACTTTCAATTACTTAAGGGACTTAGTATTAAATCTCTAATTATACAATGTTTTGACCTAGAAGCAGGAATTCTGCATTTCCAGTTAAAAGAGGCAGAACACAGAAAGACATAGCATGGCTTAACGTTTTTAGGGATCATAGAGAGACCAGTATGACTGAGATGGAATAGAAGGAATAGGACTCCAAAGGAACCAAGGTTAGCAGTAGACGACAAAACTGGAGCGCATGGTCTACAAAGGCCTGGAGTTGGTTACATGATGGAAGACTCATCCAAAGCACAAGGATAAATCTTACAGTGGTTAAAAGGGTTTCATCAGAAGGTTCAAGGGTAGAGTCTGAGAGCCCGTTTGAACTTTTGCGTGGTGATGCTGTTGTCATGACTAGAAATGAACTCAGATGTTTTGTAATTTTTTGATAGAGTTATTATTCACACATCTGTGTGTGTGTGTGTGTGCGCGCGCGCACCCATGCACATGCTTGTAGATACCAGCTCACTGAATCTGAAGCTTGTCATTTGGGGTAGGCTGGTTGGCCAGTGATTTCCGAGGTTCTCTCTGTCTCCGTGGCCCAGTGCTGGCGTTTCAGACAAGCATGAGCATGCATGGCTTTTACATGGATGACCGTGATTCAGGTCCTCAAGTTTTTACAGCCAATGCTCTTAACCTGTGCTGCATCTCCGTAGCCCCTTGTTGTCCATACTCTTTAGCCAGATTTGCTTATGACCAGAGACATGGACATGCAGACTGACAAGAAGGCGTCTCTGGCAATGACAAAGCAAGGCTAAGTGCCCTATAGGAAATATTTCTTTCATATGGCTCCTATTAACACCACTCTCCATTCATCAGAGGGAATTAGAAATGGACATATATAATATTAGCTCGGAGGAATGTCTGTTTATATTGTCTGCAAACATTCATTCATGTAGATGGATAAAGAGGTTGGATTAAAATCTGAAAACTGCTTCAGGATTCTTAACAGAAGAATGAGCATCAAAGGAAATGTTTTATTTTTTGAATGTAATATATTTTAAGACTACCATGTGCAAACTTTCCCTGCTCTAATCACTACTAATTTAATGACTTTTGCAGTTAAAAGAACCCTGTCAGTTCTTTTATTCACTCAAATAAACATCCACTGAAGGCACATGACGGGCAGGAATAAAGCCATTATGCTAGCCAAAGTGCAATTATTCACAAAACACAATTATTACTTATCTAATTTTAAGATTAAATAGTTCTTTCATTCTTACACCCTTTCCTATGCTTGCTTTTAGAGCACTTAATAGTTCATTGTTCTTTATTATCTCTGCCAGATGACAGGCAGGAAGAAAAATGAAATCAAAATCAGATCAAACAATTCTGCTACTTGTCTGCAAATTTGGTAGAAAAAGACATTATAATATTTCTTCTCCTCTTTGTGGCTTTTCATCATGCTTGGTCTCCAAGTGACTAAATATTTTAGCAACATCATAACCGTATCATCCTTGCCTCCATCATCGAATGATTTGGTTAGTGGAGACTTGAGTAAATTCAGAAGAACTCTTAGCTCTTAGTTCTTCAAGAGAGGGCTGGCCTGGTTATTAGCCAGGCCTTCAAAATATGAGAAGACAGAAAAATTTAAATCTATATTGTGTACTTATTAAAATATTTAAAAATAGCCCCATATAATGTCCACTCTTCCTGTCACTTTCTAAGTCAGCAGTTCTCAACCTGTGAGTTGTGACCCTTTGGAGGTCCTGCATATCAGGTATTTATATTACAATTCATAATAGTAGTAAAATTACAGTTATGAAGTAGCAATGAAATAGTTTTATGGTTGTGGGTCACCACAACACGAGGAACTGTATTAAATGTGGATCATACTGGGAAGGCTGAGAACCAGTATATAAGTCCTATCTAACACTTGATGTGCCTTGTTTGACTTCTGTTCCATGAGAGGCCATTTGCTCAGGGTTTATCTGGGGCCATTTCTCTATCATGCAGTCAAAGAGAACTTTAAAATAAAATCCTTTTCTTTACTTCTACCTTAATTCCATTTATGCTGGAAAACTTTTGTGCTATCTCAATACTTGGAGGACAAAACAGCCACTTGGCTGAGGCCCTGCATGGCTAGATACACATTTTGCCTGTCAGTTTACTCTGAGATAAAACTGCCCAGCCTGGAGAGAAGCTCATTAATGTATAAGATGTTACAGGGGAGGAAATCAACAGGCCGTTATAACAGGAGGTCAAGGGGTCTATCCTTCAGAAGCAAAGAACTTGATATAGATTTGGAAGTACTGGAAATGCTCCAGATTCTCGCTGTCATTCCATGTCCGAGGGTGTATTAAGTATGCAAGCAGTAAAGATTACTGAGATTTCCCACTCAGACAAGCTGAGCTACCTGGAAGAAGCAGAGACCAGCTAGACTTCCTAACCTCTATAAGTAACCCCAGTAAAACGTATCAGTTCACCAAATTGGATGTTGGTGGCATCCATACTTTGGTCGGTTTGATTCCTTCCTGGGATGAAAAATGTTTGATGTCTACCCAGGGCACACACAGCATGTCCCTAATTTTGTTGGTTCATCTTATACAGCCTTTGCCCTGCCTCCCCCTCTTCTCCCCCCTCCATTGGTAGCATTTTTAATTCAATATTCCTTTGCTCTTCACTACTCCTCACTGGTCATGTTTTTTTTAGCTTGGCAGCCTAATGTTAGTAAGGGGAAAAGGCTGTGCATTAAACAGTGTCCGAATCTCTAATTTATAACCCTAGGTAGTGCAAAGCTAGTCCTCCCAGCCCATCTTTGCACTAAGCTTCTTATATTTGAAGGCTGGACACATATACTGCCTCACTCAGTTCTGGTGGCTGCTGTATGATAAGACTTACTTTTTTCACATTGCTCAACAAGAAGACACTCCAGCTTCAGACATGTGTAAGGATCACCCGCTCTTATGTGGTGCATTCTGTCATGGTTTCCAAGGAAAATACTGATATGCATCAATTCCTCCAATGGCAACGTTTCTTCCGTTAGCACCAGGGCCTGCACTTCTCCATTGTTTCCACGTCTTTCTGAAGTCACAATAAGCTTTTATTTCAGTGGCAGTTTTTAAGCATTTCCAAACATTTTGACACCTGTCAAAACAACCATCCATATAAGTCAACTAAGAGTAGACAGCGTGAATAGTAACTGTGAGTTCATATGCAAATATGTGAGAATAATGCTGCAACTGCGGTTTTCTCTGTTTTTCCACTGGAACCCATCCTCCACAACCTTTGTTCTATGGGTTCCCCCTGTACTTCCCTTTTATCTTTGATAATTACACTTATCTTTTCAATTTTGATGCCATGGCTTCATAAGCCCTGATAGATGGCAGCCAGCTTGCTATTTAGGAGTCTGGAAGTTGGGGAGCGTCTGCGAACCGGAACACTTCACTCTGACGACTCTTTTGAGTGATGTGTGAAAGTGTTCAAGTAGATGGTTCTAATTAAGGCTTCTCAACACCAAGGTATACTTTTTTTGTTACCTCTTTCTCATTCAAACAAAACATCCTCTCTGAATCCTATATAACTGGCTTGAAATGGAAAGGAGACCTTGTGCAGAAACTCTTACCAGCTAGTTGAAAATTTAAAAAAAATGATAACAAATGATTTCTTTTCTATACTTTCACAGTCAGAAATGATTTTCCTTTATTTAAAGAGATTTTTCCCAGTAGTCCATGATTGCATTACCATCACCGTCAACTTTGGCGTTTCTATGGCATTTGGTATTTTTCAAAGGATTTTAACATATATTATCTCATTATGTGCTCTGTGTTCCTTCTGTCTATTCTACACTAGCCAGTCATGAGTATGCAAGAAATGTATTCTGTTGAATAAATGATGAACAAGCTGATGAACACTCACCTTTGTGATATTGCAGAACCCAGAGGCTCCTTTGGTGGGTACCATGCATCCTCAGCAGCTTCTGCACCCTGTTATCCCCTTTTGCTAGAACTTCATCATAATCAGCAGTGGGCTTTGAATTAGATGCACTTTACATTGTGAGGCTATGAGGGAAACACATCTCTCTCCCAGGATCTTGGTTTGAAAGTTTGGTTTAGGTAAATACAACAATGATCAGAAATGAATACAGGTTGAATAAACTATCCTTACGATTTGCCCATTTTCAATTGGTTGATAATTATTCTTTGGAAATAATTAATATTTACTAGTCATTCCCTAGCTTCCAGGTGACTGCATTCAGTGCTTTAACACAGCCTCTGCTTTGATCACATGACATTTTCCTCTTTCAATAGCAGTTACTGCCTTCCAAAAGTTACTTATTTACTGTAACTGTAGCTCACAAAACTACAGATTCCATGCTAGAGTGGTCATTCAATCAGAAAAGTGCTTGTCATACAAATTTGAGGACCTGGATTTGTTTCCTATAGCTCATGTTTAAAATGCTGGTCATGGTGGTGTATTCTTGGAACCCAGCAGTGAGCAGGTGGACACATTTCCATCCCCAGAGTTGATTGATTAGCCGAACTAGCCTACTCATTGAACTCCAGACCAATGAGAGACCCTGTTCCCCCAAATAAGGTGGTGCAACCTGAGGAACAACACCTCAAGTTGACCTCTGTGCTTCTCACACAAATACACATATATGTGCATGCCCTTGAACACATATATGTGCTCCTGGACAACAGGAACACAGACACACACATACTTTTCTCCAAACCCCATCTCACAAAGAAATACAAATTCTCTGCTGTGTGCTGTCTGTCCATTATAATGTACATTGCTTCCTCCGTTGTTCTCATCTGAATGGCTCTCGCTCTCATCCTTGTCCTGAAAGACTGAGATTCAGTTTTCAGTATCTCAGCTGCTTCTCATGCGCTGTCAGGGTTGAAGAATCATTTGCTAAGAGCTGTGCAATTCATTGGCTGCTCCATAGGTCTTTCCTGTTGTGGAAGATTATTTTAAAGATGCATTACATTCGTTGATGCTGTGGAATATTTGTTTAATGATGCAAAGATGTGTTGCATTATTTTATGTTGCATTTGTTTAACTATCTGTAGCTGTGTAGCTGCCTAAGACACCTAATTGGTCTAATAAAGAGCTGAGTGTACAATAGCTGGACAGGAGAGAGAAATAGGCAGGGCTGGGAGGCAGAGAGAATAAATAGGAGGAGAAATCTGGGAAGGAAGCATCAAGGAATGAGGAAAGGAGGGCATCAGGGGCCAACCACAGAGCTACACAGCAAGCCATGGGATAAGAAGTAAACAAAGGTATATAGAATAGAGAAAGATAAGAGCCCAGAGGGAAAACACAGATGGAATAATTTAAGTTAAAATCGGGCAAGAAATGAGCCATCCTAAGACCTGGCATTCATACGAAAGAAAAAATAAGTTTCTGTGTATTTATGTAGGAGCTGGGAGATGCCCGCCAAAAGAGTCAAAAACCAAAAGAGAAACAACAACAACAAAACCCCCACAAAACACAACAATGACATTTTTCTCCTCTTTTGGCTTCTGGGAAGCAGTTTTGAGAGGAAGAGAAAAAACAATGGCTAATTTACCAAACGTGTCTTCACCTCAGAGGGTATGAATAAAAATAGCAGTTGAGATTTCTTTTCCTATTTATTTCTTCTGATAGGTGACTTACCAGCCAATAGCATGCTTCCAGCTTTCTTTGTAATTGCCTTAATTCCATCAAGTATCAGAGTGAGAGGCTGCTACATTCATAGCGACAGCTTTGTTGTTTCTTGGTTTGAAAATGTTCTCTGCTTTGTTGACTTGCAACCCAATGAAATGAGCACCAAAAAGTACATAAAAATCACACTTGCATTTCAAATAGTGAAGTTCCCAGAATCTGGGAGTAAATGAAGCACTTGTTGCGTGCTTGTTTTTGTATTAAGAAGGAAAAGATTTATAACCTACTAAGCCCAATGAATGCTGCCCATAAGTATGAGCATGGTTGTGGGGTTAGCCACTGGTGCAGGGGGTAATGTCCAATTGCAGGTCTTCTAGGAAAAATGTCTCTCCCTCCTGTGGCATCCAGTAGCTCCTTAGCTGGGGTGGGGCCTTGAAGAAGAAAGGGAGAAGTATTGGGGAGGGGAGGACTGAGGCAGGTGAAGAGAGGAAGTGAAGGTATGATTAAGATATATTGTATATATCACTGGGTGGTGGGGGCTCACACCTTTAACCCCAGCATTTGGGAGGCAGAGGAAGTCAGATCTGTGAGTTCCAGGCCAGCCTGATCTACAGAGAGTGTTCTAGGAAAATCAGGATAGCACAGAGAAAACCCATCTTAGAAAAAAAAAAAAAACAAGCAAATCAAAAACAAAAAAGAAGGATATATTGTATACATTTATGAAAGTTTCAACAGAAAAAAGGGTCATAACAGTCCAATATTTTAAAACAAGGAAGGAAACTTAGGTTGTGTGTTGTAAAGTGTTCAGTATGTTCAAAATTTGCCTCTGTTTTCATGGCCTGGACATGGAAATATTCATATTGCATTACACTACTAGTTTACCTAGATGTTTTTTTTAAAAATCAGAATTATTGTTTGAAGTATTGCTGCCTAATATGTAATGATTTAACACAAATTAAACTACTCAAGATGAAATATTTGGGATGCTGACCTTGATGTTGAATTCAAAACTTGAAGTTAGAAATAAAGGTGAAAATGAGTAAAGCTGCTTCCTTACTCTCCAACTGAAGATTATAAGGATTTCTCTTCAGCTAAGATCCCTAAGGGTTCAGGGTCCACATATTAGAAAGCCATCCCTTTTCTGTCTCCAAGTAGTTAAAATTGGGACAAGCCAATCACTATTAAACATTCGAATTGCTTGTCATCTCCTGCATTCTCAAGGCTCTGGCTTCAGGAGTTGTTGCTTAGACTTTTCTTCCACAGCTTCTTACATTTTTCACCTCAAATTTTGGAGAGAAGTGGCTCTCAGTGGAAGAGTCCGCTCTCCACCCAAGTGATTTAGCTTACCCCCTGCTGGTTCTGTACAGCATCGTTGCACCCCCCGATTCACCAGGCTGTTGGGCACATCTTCATTTGTTCCTGGTGTTTGCACATTTAGCTTGCTAGGAAATAATCTTACATTTTTCTCCTCATACTCTGTGCTTGCAATTTATGGGGCAATCCACAGGATTTCACTGCTGCCTTCTACATCACCTGCAATTTCACTTTCCACAGGTGCAATTTTCAAGATGAATTCTTTATGTCCAATTGCCAAGAAAATTGTTTCTCTTGACATATCTACAATTTCATAACTCTGTGTGTGTGCATGAGAGAGAAAGGGAGAGAGAGAGAGAGAATGTGTGTGTGTATACACTTATATGCACCTGTATTTAATTTAAAAACTTTGTTGGAGAGATGGTAATTTAAAATAATCCTTGCTTTACCTTACTTAAAGATTTGAAGGCTTATTTCACATAGGAGTTTCTGCAATTTGATGCTGAAGATTTGATTTGCCACAACCGATTCTCAGCTGATTCTTATGTGGAAGCAAATGCATGATAATGACATCCTAAGAGATTCCCAAAGCTCGCACGTGTGCTGATAGAGATGCCTAGGTTCTCTATTTGGCCATCATTGTCTTCCCTGCTGTTAGCTCCTGATGAGCTGGACATTTAAACGTTTCCATGTAGATCCTGTAAAGTGGTACATTTATAAAACCACTGTAAAAACTGCACCTTTTAAGTAACAGTGATAGAACTCTTACAATCACCTCTCCAGGGGCCCGGTAAAACATTGGCATTGTGTGATGATATAATAGGTAGCCTGTTCTGTGTTAGAGACTTGAAGAAAGAGAGAGCGTGGCACAGTTACCTGGGATAACATAGATGAGGAGCTGCAGAAGGATGGAAAGGAGAGGTCTCAGAGCACAACATACTATGCTTGTTACCCACCAGACAAGCAAGGAACGGCACATTGTGATAGTTGGTCCTACTTTGAATATTCCCCGGTAGGTAAATTCTGCCCTGTTGCTGGAGTTATCCAAGTAGGATGGTCTCCCATTTCTAAATGGAGCAGTGGAGTAAAGGAGTTCATAGGGTGAGTAACCACATGCCTAAAGTGTGTCTGGTAAGGCAAGGCAATCTAGTAAGTGGTCTGTTGGTATGTCTTCAACGAAAATTGCAGTAGTTATGGTTCTGGGACACAGGCTGTTCCTGGAAGGGGTTAATTTCCTGGGGAGAAAAATGACTGTGTGTATATTCACACTAGTGGAGTGAAGGGAGTCAGCTAGCACTCCTGGGGCCTGTGAAGTGTTGTTTGGCTTAATTTTAAAAATACTTTTTCATATTTGATACCACATGCCTTTACCTCTTATTCTTTAATCCAAATGGATACTTAATGGCATTAAAAGGATATTTTGTTGCCTGAGGAATCTCTTTTTCCAATAAATTGACATTTTTAGTTTATGGAACAGTCCTTAAACCTTTTGTAAAAGTAATGCTCAGTGAGATAGTCCTGTACTGGCTGGCTTTATGTGTCAACTTGACACAAGGTAGAGTCATCAGAGAGGAAGGAGCCTCAGTTGAGGAAATGCCTCCATGAGATCCAGCTGCAAGGCATTTTCTCAATTAGTGATCACTGTTGGATGGCCCAGTCTATGGTGGGTGTTGCCATCTCTGGGCTGATGGTCCTGGATTCTATAAGAAAGCAGGCTGAGCAAACCATGTGAAGCAAGCCAGTAAGCAGTATCCCTCCACGGCCTCTGCATCAGCTCCTGCCTCCAGGTTCCAGCCTTGCTTGAGTTCCTGTTCTCAAAAAAGTCCAAGGATGGACTATGATCTGTAAATATAATCTAAATTAACGCTTTCCTCCCCAACTCGCTTTTCAGTTCAGTCATAGTATTTCATCGCAGCAACAGAAACCCTGACGAGGATGAATCCTAAACATCATCCCACCGTTTCCTGGACAGCAGTGGCTATCACTTCTGTCTCATCTAGTAAAGAGCTTAGGTCAGTGATTTCTGCAGTGCTTTCCTGGTTTTGGTGGTCACATAACTTCACTTCCATTTTAAATGACTTTATTATCATGACAAAGGATGAGCACCTTGCCCAAGTCAGGATATTGAGTCTCTGACCTTGCAGCTAGGTATTCTATAGTTTTTGTTTCCAGTTGTTTCTCATTCAGACTGTTGATGGAGTGGTAGTCTGTTGCAATTTGTAATAAAATAGTCCCACACTGGTCCAGAATGGAGTATAATAAAGGTTTACTTATTTAGGGGTAGACTCAGAGAAAAAGCAGTGACCAGCAAGCCGCTGTGTGAGTGGGGAACTGGAACTGAGTCTAGCAGCCAAGAGGCTGCAGCAGCATTTACATCTGCAAGCTCTAAGGCTAGAACCCCAAAGCTATTGGTGGGATGAATCCCCACAACACTTTCCTTTTTCATCACAATAAGAAGGTTCTAAGCCTAATACAGAACTATATATAGTAAGAAAAAGTATCAAGTATTGTCCAGGAGAAGGAAAGGGTAATAACATACGCAAAAATGGAAACACAACCAACAAGAACAACATCAAGCAAAAAGCACAAAATGTCTAGGCTATAGGTAACTGGCAAACAGCAGAGACTGATGCTAGGGAAATTTATTGTTCACTGTGGAAAACTTAACATTATTAATATCAAAACCTAAGATTTAAATTTTAAGATAGATATTTATCTAAAAAAAGGTACTAAAGAATCAAAATAAGTATGGGGAGAAATAGAATTTTGGGGAGATAATAGAGCATTGAAAACAATAGTCCCTAGATTTTTGGTTTTCTTCTGTCTCACACCAGGCAGCTCTTCTGATATAAGGTAGAAACTCTAAATTTTTCTTTTAGCAATATACTTGGATTTAGAGAAGGAGAGAGACAAGCTCCAACTCCAAAACCAGCTTTGACTTTTTTTTTAAAGGTGTGAGCCACCACTTCCTGGCCTCTAGTGGCTTAGCTCTGCACTCTGATCTTCAGGCAAGCTTCACTTGTTAAAACAGAAACAAAATACCACCACAACAGAGTCCCTCAGAAAAGGCTGCTTGAACTGAAGAGATTAGAAATTTAGAAATTTTCCTATATTTGTCTAGAATACAGATTAACACAATGTTCCATGGGCATTGTCCAGTGCCATCCACTGATGTGCTCATATTCTCTATGGAGAGATACACTGTGGGTGGAATTTGCCTCAAAGAGGTGATGATACAGTCTTAGTTGACTTCCCAGGAAAGGCTTTAACCTCTCTGAGGAGCAGATGGGGGGTAGAAAGGGGGAAAAGAAGGAGTGGGAGGAGAAGGGGGATGGAGAACTGGGATTGGTATTTAATAAATAAATTAATTAATTAATTAAAAAAGAAACACAGTATAGATGCAAAGATTACTAGCTTTGATTTTTTATTGAGTCAGGACAACTTTTCTGAGAAGCAAAGAGATATAAATGTTTAGGTAGTGAGATTTTATCCTGCAGAGAATATTGGTAACATAGATCATATATTTTTTTTGGTTTGGTAATATTTTCTTGATAGCTTTATCTTCTTCTTTAGATGTCTAGATGTCTAAAGTCTTTTGATTTCCTTAAGATAAGTATCTCTATTTTCCTGTAAAGAAAAAAAAAGCAAAGAAAAAAATCAGAACTCTGCCCCAAACCTTATTTATTGAGTTTTCTTTCTGACATATCATATCAGTTGGTGAAGTATTACTTCTCCTTATTAAGAGGTTTCCCCTGTTCTAATTGAATCTTTATTAATTTTGATGGTATCCATAGCTCTTCTTTTCCTGTGGAAACAAAAGTGAAATCCCTTCCCCAAAGTCACACATATCCTGGTTTCCATTCTGAGGTCAACACGTCCTTAAAGAACACAGGTTGGTTTAACTCAGTAGTCTTTTTCTACATATTCTGTTCAATATGTCTCTGCAGCTGTTGTTCCTTTGTCATTAGCATTAAGAAAATTCAGGTTGTTAAGGCAGTATGCAATCTATCTCTGGGCGTCTTAGTTTCGCCTATCTGTTATTGAGCAGGATTAGATCTTTTTTTCATATTCTTTTATTTTTCATTCAAAAATTTACACTTCCTCCCCTTCTCCCAGTCCCCTCCTGGTCCCCCACGACCCCTCCTTCTTCCCCCTGCTTCCTTAAGAGGGTACCCTGCCCTGTGGGAAGCCCAAGGTCCTCCCCCCTCCATCCCAACTGCTTGTCCAGTAGGGTGTGTGACATGCCTGTAATATGCTTTATTTTATAACATGCCAGAACTGTTTTATTTTACTGAAGACATATGCTGGAGCATTGTCAGTCTTAATTTGTACAGGTATTTTCACAGCGGTCATGACTTCCAATAGGTATGGAACTACAGACTCAACCTTTCCGAACTCAAAGCAATTGCTCATCGAACTCTTGAAAGGGTATCTATTGTATGGTGTACATGTTAATTTTAAAAGCACAGGACTCTTAATCCCAGGGTCATGGGTTCAAGCTCCATGTTTGGCACCACTTGTAGAGTGAACCACTTCATGCAGCCTGATCCAGTCTTCACACTCCAAGAGAGCACATCACCTCTGTCTCCCTCCTTTTAAGAGATCACATCTGCAGACAAGAAGCCATGCCCCAAGGCTGGTACCCCAAAGCTATTGGCAGAATAAATTCCCAAAACAAGCCATTACATCTGCACATATGGCTAATTGTTGCTATTGTTGTCCAAATGCTTCTGGTTAACAAGTTACACCTGCTGTGGTCAAATAATTAATTTCCTCATATTTCATGTCACTCAAAAGGAAAAGAATTCGTTTCATTCATTTTGATGTACAATTTTCAAGTTGGTCAATTTAAACGTCTTACGAGTGACAATTTGTGGTCTCTTCCACAAGTAACCAATAAGTAGCCCCTCAGTATTTATATCCTAGAAACTTTGGAATCAAAGAAATGCAAGGAAGGTCCAGTCACGGTAGAATCCTGTCTTGAAGAGAGGCCCTGTAGAAAAAAAGTTTTGTTTCCACGGTAGAATCCTGTCAAGAAGAGATGCGTGTGTAACACAGTAAGTCAGAACTTCCCCTTGACAGTTTGAGTGGCATGAGGGAGTTGGAGAGTCATGTCCAGCATTTTAACATGCTGGCATTCAGACTCAAAGCAGCTGCTTTCATGTGGGCTCTTAACTGGAATTAGATAAACATCTAATGTAATAGTTTTGAAATGATGAGCAAACAAATAAAGCATTTCGGCACACGAACAGTAGAATCATGGATAACAAATAGTCTTTGAAGCTATCCTGTGATGTCTGTTTAAATGGATTTTTCCAGAAGGTTTCTGGTGTGGGAATTGTTTATGTTCAGGAGCATGCAGCTCCTAGGAAGATAAAATTATAATGGAGATAGAAGTATAGTAGAGTTAGTGAAGAGAACCGAATACTGTGCTCATCTTCTACAGAAGCTCTGTGGGTCTGGAATGTTGTAGTTCATACCACCAATATTGTAGTATAAACCAGAAAGAATAAATATTCTGTGCTGACCCTAACTTGGATTTGGAAAAATATTTCCACATGTAACTGTGATCTTAAACAAATTACTTCTCTGCATGCCACTGTGCAATCTAATCTTATTCAAGATGCTTTGTAGAACTATACAAATCTGCCAAGACCTGAGGATAAAACAGCATAACCAAAAAAAACCAAAAAAAAAACCAAAAAAAAAAACCACAGAGACAAAGGTGGAATACTGATGTCAATCTATCAAATACAAGAAGGTGAAAAAAAGAAGGTGTCTTAATGAAAACGCTAAATATCTCATTGGAATTCAGATTTCTATTTTTTCCCCTTTTGTCTACCGGTGTTTGATGCAATGAAATGAGAAATTATCTTTTAACTATCAGTCAAAGCAGAGAGTGAAGCAATTCATAATAATTTACTGATAAACAGTTTTGCCCCGCATTGTATGGTTACTGTTCTAAATCAAACATTGGTTTTAATAAAACCATGTTAAGTTCCTCTTGTGTCCCATTGTTGTGCTGGCCCTGTAGCATGCTGAAATTTCAGCTTGTCCCAAGTCTTGAAGGAAATGCACAACTCTGTCTCCTTCCAAATATTAGCTGAACTGGGCAAAACTCATTTATTTCTCAGTACATAATTAACTATTGTTTCCAAATGTAGAAAATACATAGGATATCAAATAAAATATCTTGGTGGCCTATTGAAACTTTGGGCACTGCTAGATATTAAAAACTCATGTCCCTCTAAATTCACACCCTGAGACCAAATAAATGTTTGTTATTTAAGGCATTCAATCTATGGTATGTTTAATACAGCAGCCTGAACCAACTAAGGCATATACTAACCCTGCCTTGCTGGCTCCTAAAATAAAGCTGCTGCCTAGATCTTTGAATTTGATTTAAGTCCCATCCACCCATCTGGAAATTTTTTGTTTGACTTTCCCACTGTTGCTTAAACTGTGACCTGTCACATAATGGACTAGAAATCTCCCTCTTCCAAGTCAACAGGGCCAGTGTCCACGAGGTTAACCAAATGATCCTAACATTTTCTCTTCCTCCCATGCATCTCACATCAGACATTTTCAGGGTCTGGTCATTACTATAGCCTCCAGAGATAGAACCAGTAAATCAAGCAGAAGAATTCCTGACCCCTTGGAGCAAAGAGTCTTGAAAAACAAAACAAAACAAAACAAAACACAAAATAAAATCTCTTTCTTGTATTTCTCTGCACTGGGTTTTAAACATTCAGGTGGTATTTCTCAAAGTGTGTGTCATAGAGCATCAGGTTAGCATTAAGTGTTAAATAGCATACGAGAGATCAAAGACCAAGCTGAAAGACAGAGATCTACGTAGCTTGATGCACAGCCTACAAGCTTGTCACTCACTTGTGCCTGGTGACCCACAGGACCCCCTGCACTGAGAACAGAGTGTGTGCAGCAGCCTGCAGCTTGCACGCTGACTCAGTTCCCAAACACTGTGACCAGCCACATGATCACCCTGGTCCTGAGCAAGCCTCTGGGATGAAGACCAGTTTATGTTTTGAATTGAGCATCCTCAAAAGACCTCTGTGGCTCCTGCTTCCCTGGAGGCTTTGGCATCTGTTGCCCCAGGCCATGTTGAAAGCTCAGGCTCATGTGGATGTCTACAGCAGGGGCCGTGTCGATATCCCTGGCCCGAGTTACCACTGTAGGCCATGCGAATGTCCAGGTTGTCATGTGGTCTGCATTGCCACCTGAGGCCATGTTCAGGTTGCCTCCAAGATCCAGGTCTGGGTCGGTGGTCCTGCTGCAGATAGGGGCTATGTTGATGTAAGTGACTTGAGCTGCCATCTGGGCCTATGCCAGTGTGAGTGGCCTGTGCTGCCGTCTGGGGCCATGTTGATTTCCTTCTTGATCTGTCTCATTGTCAAAGGCCTCGTCTGGGTCCATGATCCTACTGCGGAGCGGCTGTGTTATCACTGTGATGTCAGTGGCCTGTGTTATCACCAAAGGTCATACAAATGTGTGACCGGTGCTGCCTCCTAAAGCAATATAGAAGTCCATGATCTGTGCTCCAGCAGACTGCAAAAGACAAGGAAGCTACTTTTTGCAGTGGTATCAATGACTGCAGACTCAGAGTTGAGAAATATGGACATAGAAGGGTGTGTCAACCCCTAGTCCCACCCAATCCCCCTACTCTAAAAAGTAATAGCCTAGATAGAAAGCCATCGAGGAGAACTCTTAAAGACTATGATAAGGATCTTGAACTGTACATATATTACTGTTGTGCTTTCTAAAATTGATGGCTTCTGACAGGGATGTGGGAGGGGAGAGGACTCAGTTTTCTTTAAGTAGATGGCCAATGGGAACTTAACCATGCTCCCATGGGTATATGGGCAATACAAATTAGACTTTTCTTTATTTTTCTTCTTTTTTTAGGGATGGGCCACAAGGTTCAGGGGAAAGACCTGGGAGAAATGGGAAGTGAATGTGATTGGGGTTCATGATGTTTAATTCCCAAATATTATAAAAAATTTTAATCCTCATTTAGGATTAAAATGTGCTTTTGAAGCTTATTACCTAATTTTAAGATGTCTGACTTGTATGAGAGTGGCCACTGCTAAGGAAGAAGGAGGAGGAGGAGGAGGAGGAGGAGGAGGAGGAGGAAATCGGTGGGTCAGGAAGTGTACTGGTTGCTTTAACTTTCTAACTTGAGGTAGTCTAGACTCATCTGAGAAGAGACTCTCATTTGAGGCATTACCCAGGTCAGACTGCCTTGGACATGGCTGTGAGGATTTTCTTGGTTATTAGCTAATGTGGGAGGGTGAATCCCACTGTGTGCATTACCATTCCCTAGGCAGATGGTCATGGGCCATATGAGAGAACTAGCAAAGCATGAGCTGGCGAGAGATTAGGCAGCATTCAACCATGGCTCTGCTTCAAATTCCTTCTTTCTCTCAATAGTGGACTGTGATCTGTAAACTGAGATAAACATCCTTTTCCTCCTATATTGTTTTGGTCAGAGTGACAGAAATCAAAGTAGAACAGGAAGTTCATAGAAACACTGCTACTTCGGAGTAGGAAGGGTGCCTTTGGAGTAGGTAGGGTGAGGGATGGATAAAGAATTAAATCTTTCTAGGTCACTGTAATTTATTTGACTCTTGCTTTGAGGGAACTCTTAAAATATTTTGCAACAGTTACCTTAAAAGTGCTAAACCCATTCCGACATGTTGTAGGTTGAACTTAGATGAGTGAAAGGTTTGGTTTGGTCTTGCCCTGGTGTTTCTGCTTCAGTAGGAGCATGAAGCGTTGGGCTCAGGGCACCCTGTGTCAGTCATGATCTTTACAGAATGTGTAGATGTCCTCTGAACTTCCTGGGAATGCCTGAGGCAGCTTGCTGCTCCTCCACCACAGCTGTCATTTCTTGAAAAGCTGAAAGGAGGTAGTCAATTTTGGCTTAGCATCTGTGAAGCCATAGACTGATATTTCTACTAAGGGTCATTAGCATTGGCACATTTCTTTGGAGCAAATCTGATAGTCATTGTATTTTCTCTACCAGGAAGGACAGGAGCTTGTTAAATCTATTTGCTTAGTAGTGCTGTAGGAAATCTTACAGCCAGTGGTTACTCACCCACTGGGGCATGGCCTCTTATACTATATAAGCTGATGTAGAGCATGTGTCTGCTCTTTTCCCAGTTGCTGGATTTGGTCTCTGTTCTCCGTTCAAGCAGAGGATTCTGATTTGTGGGTTTACCCCTAAATAAATAACCATCTATTTCTCAATTCTGAGCTAATGTGGGATTTCTTTTAAGTATCCTTCCACATTTGGCACCCAATGTGGAACCCTAACCCTCGACCCTGAGATTAAGAGTCTCAAGCTCTACCGACTGGGCTAGCTGGGCAGGACAGAAACCTTGGTCAACAGAATGGTGCCCAACATTGGCTGAGTCAGGAATACCTCTCTTAAAGGAACTGTGGCATGCTGCCAGCAAACAATGAAAAGCTGTGTTAAACTCTGTATTTTTGTGTTTAAAATTAAGCTTTCTCAGATTTTTAAGTGGATATAATCCATTGCATTAGTGCCAATCTGTAGGAGGAGGGCCTGCTTGTTTGTCCCGGCCACTCGGCTAGCTTAGCCCTAAAATAAGCACACATAAACTGCATTAATTAAAACACTGCTTGGCCCATTAGGTCTAACTTCTTACTAGCTAACTCTTACATCTTAGTTTAACCCATTTCTATTAATCTGTGTATTGCCATGTGGCAGTGGCTTACTGCATAAAATTCCCAGCTTCTGTCTCTGGGAGATCCATGGCATCTCTTAGTAGTTTTAGAACCATTATAAAAATTAATTTGCAGTGCTCAATAAAGCATAAAAATAGAAAAACAAAGTGAGTTGACCATTGAGGAAGAATCATACCTGCTGGTTTCTTTTCTTGGCCTTGGTCTCAGATAAGAGTACAAAGGGAGGGCAATTGTTCCATAATGTTGAAAGTGAGGTTTCTACACCCTCTGTGTTCACAGAGGTTCCTCGTCCCTGAGAAAATGCACTCATCGCTAGAGAAAAATCAGGAAATTGTTAGAGATGAGTGCAAATGAGCCCTACATATTCAAGACAATAATCTGAGAACTCTCCTGATGCAGTTAGCAAACAAAAAGCCAGATGTGAAATAGAATGTGGCTTCCCTGGCTTTATTCATGTGCATTTAGGAAGGTGCGTAGGCAACATTTGCTGCTTCTGAGTCTTCCCAGTTAAGAATTGTTTGGCTTATTAAACATGACCCCAATGTAGGCCTTTATTTAATAATTGCATATTTTTAAGCTTTATTTCTCAGTCTACGTATGTTGTTGTATATGTAGGCATTGAGTTCTGCAGGACACTTGTAGAAGTCCTAGGACAACTACATGGGCTTGGCTCTCTCCTTCCACCTTTTTCTGAGCTCCAGGGTCATAACTAAGGGTTGAAAAGGCTCCCAAAGCTTTAACCTTTAATGGCTGAGGTGTCTTGATAGCCATAATGTGTATATTAATATCATATGTGTTAGTAAGGATTCTATAGCATATATGTGAACAAATGGGTAAAAATTAAGAGAATGAATTTTGTTATAAAGAATTGGCTGCAGAAATGGCTCAGTGATTAAGAGCACTGACTGCTCTTCCATAGGTCCTGAGTTCAATTCTCAGCAATCACATGATGGGTCTGATGCCCTCTTCTGGCATAAAGTCATGCATACAGATATAGTACTCACATATATAAAATAAATAAATCTTAAAAAAAGGAGTTGGCTCATCAGATTATGTAGACTGAGGAGTTGCAAGACCTAATTCTACCAGCTGAAGTTGTAGGGAAACCAGTGATATAAGTTGCAGTCCAATTCTAAAGTTTTAAACACTAGAGTTTCAGTGCTGGAGACATGGTTAAATGGTTAAGGATACTTGTTGCAGAGGACTGGAGTTGGCTTCCCAAAACCCATGTTGGAAATATGATTGTAACTCTATGTCCAGGGGATCAGTGCTCCTTTCTGGCCATTCTGGACACCTGCCTGTGTACATATATATATATATATAGACACAAATGTATACACATGCTCTCTCTCTCTCTCTCTCTCTCACAAACACACACACACACACACTCACATATATGAACACTATAAATCTTTACAAATGAAAATATAAAATCAGAGTTTCCTTTGGTGGTGTGAATCTTTTCCTAAGGACAAGAGAAGGGGAGGGATTAGGAGGATAGCAAGGGGAATAGAGGCAATAGTAGAGGAGAGGAGTTAGAATTCAATCTTTCTTTATCTTTTTGTTCTATTCAATTCACAATAGATTTGAAGACTGGTTGGTGCTATGGGACAATGGACTTCTACCCTGTAAAGGTTTGTCACTTGTACTGGTTTAATAAAATGCTGATTGGCCAGTAGCCAGGCAGGAAGTATAGGTGGGCCGACCAGAACAGGAGAATTCTATGAAGAGGAAATGTTCAGTCTGTAGTCATCACCCAGATGCAGAGGAAGCAAGATGAGAATGCCTCACTGATAAAAGGTACCAAGCCATGTGGCTAACACAGACAAGAATTATGGGTTAATGTAAGATGTAAGAGTTAATAAGAAGCCTGAGCTAATAGGCCAATCAGTTTATGTAAATCTCTGTGTATTTCTTTGGGGCTGAATGGCTGTGGGATCAGGCAGGACAGAAACCTCTGTCAACAGGCTGGTGCATACCCTCACTGTAGGCAGACAACTTCTGTTCTCAGACCCCCAATTCAGATGCCAACCCTCTAAAAACACTCTCATAAACACACCTAGTTTTAAAGCATGCTTATTTTCCTCATACTACTTTCTTTACTTGCAAAACACTTAGAATGTTGCCTACTTCATACTAAACTAAACTTCATTCATAAACTGTTTTTAGAACAAAGATTTTATTTAAAATAAATAATCAGTAATTTATCCAAAGAAGGTGAATTTTGCATCTATAAGCCCCCTTCAAAATATGGCTCATGGTCCTGGTAATATCACGTTCATCAAATAAATCTTGTATAAATGAAGAAAATGCCCTTGGAGCCATAGACAGTGCACTTTTCACAAGGTGAACACATTTATTAGTGATACCTTTGAAATGCTGTATGAGGGTTCTAATGCATTTCAGATTTTTATATTTTCAAGCTAACTGTGGGAAGAAAATTGTTGAAATAGATTGATAAAGAATGAAATTGGAAATAAATAAGGTTATAGAGCAGGGAAGATGTGAGATTTATATTTCTCTAGACCAGATAATTATGATCTGACTCATACATTACAGTTTAAATTGAACTGTAAAGGGGTGTCTAGGTGAGACCAATTTGTGTTCAATGTATTTTAGCCATTTTTTTTCAATTTCTTTACTTTTTAAAAAAATCTGACTAATTGGGATAGAAATGTAATCCAGCATATTGTATGTACACTTGTTTGTGAGCTACAATTGAGCAAAATGCATGTGTCTCTTTCAACATAGCAGTAGTTTTGCCAGCTAGTCACCCAGACTCTTGGGGAAAACCTTGTCTCTCTTATTAGGAAAATGTCTTTTGCTACAGGGTCCTGCAATGCACCATCTTGCTGTTAGCCACTTCCCTTCTCACCATGTCAGTGGGTAGGGGGAGACAACTATTCTATGGTGGGATAGCCATGGTGCTCAATCTTACTGCCTTTGACCTTGATTTAAGGAAAGGTGTATATGACTCATGTTATCCCAGATCAATTTTTTAAAAAAAATTCCATTTGACCTAATGAAATTGTTGTCCTTGCCTTGGAGGCCAGAAGTTGTATGGAGCCATGGAAAAGACTGAGCAGGACACAGCGGTAAGAATTAGCAGGATAGAGGAGAGAGAATTAAAGCCCTCAACTTGAAGCAACCCTCATTGCAGCTGCCCTTGAGACCCAAATGTGTTCATGTTTGGTGTAGGAGGTTCTTCTGTATTTGTGTTGCTTTCATTGGTTAAATAAAGAAACTGCCTTGGCCTTTTGATAGGGCAGAACTTAGATAGGTGGGGAGGACAGAACTGAATTCTGGGAGGAAGAAGGCAGTGTGGCGGACACCATGAAGCTCCTGCCTGAGACTGACACTGGTTAGAATCTTTCCCGGTAAGCTATGACCTCATGGCGTTACACAGATTGGTAGAAATGGGTTAGATCAGGATGTGAGAGTTGGCCAAGAAGAGGTTAGATATAATGGTCCAGGCAGTAATTTAATTAATACAATTTCTGTGTGATTATTTTGGGGGTTTAGTTAGCTGGGTGGCCAGGAGCCAGGCGGCCAGGACAAAAAGCAGGCCTGCTCACCTCATACTACAGATGGCTGCCCAACGTGGCTGACTAACTCCATGTAAAATCTGAGAGGTCTTGAAAAGAAATTCTAGACACAAATATAGAGTTTAACACAGCTTTTGGCTGTTTGCTGGTGGGGTGCCGCAGAAAAATTTTCCTGACTCAGCGGCCATAAATAAAAAAAGCCGCACAGTTTTAAAACGTGGCTTCCTGGGCTATGCCGACAGTGCAAATGTAGCATGAGGGCTGGCTTGTTGCAAACTCTGGCTATAAAGCATTTCAATGGCATTTGTAGGCCTGGGTGTTTCTGTGCCCACTAGGGTTGGGAGGAAAGTGGCTAAGACCATGCCTTTGACTTAGTGCTCCCTTCCTGGGCAGACAGCAGGATCAGGTCTACTAGGCATGCACAGGGGGGAAAGCATGGCAGATTCCTGCCACCATACACAGAGATGTTTCCAGGCTGTACAGTGCTGTGTGTGGCAGATTTGGCTGTAACTCCTAAAATGATGCCCCTAAGCCTTAGGACAAACTTTGCTGGGAGAGGGGATATTGTCTTCTAGAATTACTTCCAGCTGTCATGGGGGCGATGTTCTTTCTAGGGGATCCTGTGAAAGTAAAATGATGATTACATTTCAAGATTAATGTCTGATAAGATTGTCAATAGTCTCTGAGTATTTTGTGGAAGTCTGGCCAAAACGTTGTGAAAGATGTGCACCATTTCAGCTAACCAAGTTGGAACCATCTTGTAAAGCTGGTACCCAAAACAGGTCTTGTAGTAGGGCTATCAGTATCATGACATCATATCAACCAGGTGGAGTTGTTGTTATGGGGCCCCATCTTCTTCCTGGAAACTTCAAAGATTACTGCAGGAAAATTCATTGTTCATTGTAGAAAACTTAAACATTACTTATATAGACATATACAGATATATATATTCAACAAAAGGTATGATAATGACAAAAGTAGATATGAAGAAAAGCAAAGATATTTTCTAAATACTTTTTTCTTTCTGTCTCACATCAAACGGCTCTTGACATGAGATAGAAACTCTGGGTTTTTTCTTTTAACAACATGCTTGGATTTAAAGAAGGACAGAGCCATTGTCCAACTCTAAAACCAGCTCTATATATTCATAAACATATACATACATATATATAAATGTATACATTGTATCATTTGTACTTACGAACCATATTTTATTTTCTTGATGATCCTTATTGGGTAGTTATTTTTCTACCTGTCATCATTCAAACATCAGGGGTTTCTTGAATTTTTGAAGATGAGTATTTTTCTGCAAAGACAAGAACAGGACCCTGCCCCCATCCTAAATGCCTTTCGTACTACCTGTATGGTCATCACCAGTGTGGATGAGCTGCCATTTCTCTGTTTCAATAGGTTTCTCCTTTTCAAAGCGAATCTTTATTAATTTTGATGGCATCTATAATTTTTCATCTCCTGTGGAAACAAGAGCACAACCCCTTTTCCAACATAGTACATCTCCTGGTTTCCATTGTGAGGTCAACACATCCTTGAAATATACTGGTTGATTCAATTCAGAAGTTTTTTCCATTATCCAATGCCTCTCTGCTGCTGTTGTTCCTTTCTCATTAGCATTAAGAAAATCCAAGGTTAACAATGCATTATGCAATCTATTTCTGGGGATATTTTCCTTCCCTTTCTGTTTGTTCAGCATATCCTTTATTGTACGATTTGACCTTTCTATAACTGCCTGACCTATAGGTTTGTTTCATATACCTGTAATGTGCTTTACATTAGAATAAGCAAAAAAGCGTTTCATTTTCTTAGATACATATGCTGGACCATTATCTGTCTTTATTTGTGCGGGTATACCCATGATGGCCAAGTGTGTGATTACCGAATCAGCCTTTTCTGAGCTCAGGGCAGTTGCCCATAGGAAACCTGTGTCTATGGTGTGGTATACATATTTTATTTTACCAAATTCCGTAAAGTGGAACACATCCATCTGCCAGATTTCATTCCTTTGAGTACCCTTTGGGTTACTTCCTGCAGGCAATGGTGTTTGATTATAGAAAGAGCAAGTAGGACATCTCTTTATAATCTCCTTAGCTCGTTGCCATGTAATAGAAAACTTTTTCTTTAAACCTTTGCTATTGACATGATTTTTTTAATGAAATTCTGAGGCCTGCAACACACTTCCAATTAATAATTGATCAATTTCAGCATTACCTTGTGCTAGAGGACCAGACACACCCATATGGGATCAGATGTGTGTTATGTACATAGGACAAAGCCTATTCCTGATTATGTCTTGCACCTGGATAAACAATGAAGTCAATTCTGTGTCATCTGGTATAAATTCAGCAGATTCAATATGCAAGATAACTCTTTCTGCATATTGTGAATCCGTAACTATATTAAGAGGTTCTTTAAAATCCCATAGCAACATAAGAATGGAATATAATTCTGCCTTCTGGACATAATTATAAGGGCTTTGTTCCACCTTACTCAATTCTTCTGATTTGTAACCTGCTTTCACTGATTTATTTGCATCAGTATAAAATGTACGGGCTCCAGTTATTGGTGCATCGTGTACAATTCAAGGAGGAATCCAAGAAGTTATTTTTATAAGGTTAAGTCTATCACTTTAGGGATAGTTGCTATTAATTTCTCCCCCCAAAATTATCACAAGCTCTTTGCCATGGTTCATTGTCTTCCCATAACTTTTTTATTTCATCAATAGTAAAAGGCACTATAATCTATACCTGCTAGTTGATGAAGTCTCAGTTTACCTTTTATAATTAATTCAGAGACTTTTTCCACATAAGTTTTTAATTTTTTACTTGGTTTATATGGTATAAATATCCATTCTAAAATAATATCTTCCCTCTTCATTAAAATCCCTGTAGAAGAAATTCTGAAAGGCAATATGACTAGGATACATTTAAGATTTGGGTTTACCCTATCCACATGTGCCTCCTGTAATTTTTCCTCAACCACTGTCAGTTCCTTTTCTGCTTCAGATGTTAATTCTCTGGGACTATTCAAATCTTTATCACCATCTCAGGTTTTCTTTAAATGAACTATTAGATCAGGTGTTAGACTGGTCATAGACTGGAAATGTCTCCTAATAATCTTTGAAAGTTGTTAAGAGTCTGTAACCAGTCTCTCGTAATTTGTGCCTTTTGTGTTCTAATTTTCTATAAACCTATTCTGTAGCCTAGGTAATTAGCAGAATCTCCTCTTTGAATCTTTTCAGGAACAATTTGTAATCTCCATTTAGGCAAGAATTCTTTTACTTCTTCAAACATTCTTTCTAAAGTATCTTTGTTTGAATCAGACAACAAAATGTCATCCACGTAATGGTAAATTATAGACTAGGGAAATTTTTTACGAATTATTTCCAATGGCTGGCTTACAAAATATTGGCACAATGTGGGACTATTGAGCATCCCCTGTGGGAGGATAGTCCATTTTGATATCTCCTAGGAGGGTGAGAATTATTATAAGTACGCACTGTGAAGGCAAATTTTTCTCTATCCTTTTCTTGTAAAGGTATAGTGAAAAAACAGTCTTTCAAATCAATAACCATAAGAGGCCATCCTTTTGGTAATAAAGAAGGCAAAGGAATTCCAGTTTGTAGATGACCCATAGGTTGAATTACCTTGTTGACAGCTCTTAGATCTGTCACCATTCTCCATTTACCAGATTTCTTTTTTACAACAAACACAGGAGAATTCCAAGGGCTGGTTGATTCTTCAATATGGTGAGCATCTAGTTGCTCTCGTACCAGTTGTTCCTAAGCCTGTATTTTATTTTCAGCTAGACGCCACTGCTTGATCCATATTGGCTTCTCAGTTAACTATTTTATAGGTAAGGCTGTTGGTACCTCTAAATGTTTGCTAGTTGCTGTATGTTTTTGTATAGCCTGAATGGCTGGTGACCTTTTACCATAATAGCTCATTATATCCTTCCCAGAATTATGAGTTCCTGGGACTATAGGAATGTTAATCTGGGTATTCCATTGCTGTAGCTGGTCATGGCCCCATAAAGTTATTGCTATATTGGCTATATATGGCCTTAGTCTTCCTATTTGCTCTTCAGGCCCTATGCATTCAACCCATCTCGTGCTTTGTTTTACACGAGATAGGGTTCCAATTCCCAGAAACTGAACATCTACCTCTTGAGGCCAATTTGGATGCCAAGATTCTGGATTAATGATGCTTACATCTGCACCCGTGTCTAATAAGCCTTCAATAAAGATGCCATTTATACAGACTCTTAGCTTTGGTCTTTGATCATTAATAGAAGTCTGCCAAAATATACGTTTACTCTGTCCTACTGGATGTTTTGACTTATCCTCCACATTTAACCCATTATTTAGACCTGTATTGCTTTTTACAGCAGGCATTGGATTTTTAATTTTCTTGGTGAGACACACTTTCCACTGTAACTTGGAATGACTGGGCTGCTTTTGGCTTGGGGGCCTGCGAGAGGCCCCTCAAGGGGTTTCCTGATGGTATTGGGTTGCCTTGTCTCTCTGTTGTTGCCCTGCATTCATTAGGTCCAATGTTGGCCTTTACCATACCTCCTACATATACCCAAAGGCCGAGGTCTCCTATTTTTGTTATTCCTAGAGGAGATATTATTCCTAGAAATTCCTTGCCTGCAATCCCTTTTCAGATGTCCTAATTTACCACAATTAAAACATTTGGCAGTTTGATGTCTCCTCATTGCTTTGGAAATCACTTCTCCTACCCAAGATTCATCATTATAGCCAAATGTCTCAACATTCATCGTATGCTGAATCCATTCATCCAGAGGTGCTGATCTAGACCTTAAAGGCCCAATTATCTTTTTACATTCTAAGTTTGCATTTTCAAAAGCCAGAGATTCAAGAATTATTTGTCTAGCTTCTGGGTCTTTTTCTTCTATTTGTAGATCCTTAATTAATCTTTGCAAAAAGTCAGTAAAGGGTTCTCTCTGTCCCTGCCTAACCCTGGTATATGATTTGATCCTTTTCCTTAGTTCTTGTATCCTATCCCAAGCATTTAAGGCCACTTTGTGGCATAGGGAAAATCCTTCTTCATTGTAAAGAGCTTGGACCTGTGGATCAGCATATGCTCCTATGCCATGGATTTGATCTTGGGAAACCTCCACACCTTTTGCCCTTCCTTGCTGTTCCATATGTTTGGATTCTTCTCTGAAATAAATTCCAAACATCAAGGAAGGTCCATCATCCAATACTGCGGACACTAGCTGAGAGAAATCATCGGGCATAGCTCTGATATTAGAAGCCCAAGTCCTTATCATTTCCTTAACAAATGCAGAGTGCAAGCCATAATTAATGACAGCTTGCTTAATTTCTTTTAGATCATTCATTCCTATTGGCGTCCATCTACCTTCTTTGGCTCCCTTTGAGCCTTTAGAAGTTGACGCTTTGTCAGAGTGAATTACAGGGTATGACACTAAAACCCTGGTTAAGCCAGTTCTGACAGCTGGTGGTGATGTTATATCCTGTCCTTGTGCCTTCTTACTCTGCTCACCAGCTCCAATAGTTTCCTCAATCATTTCAAATCTTTTTATTATTGTCACTCGTAAAGCCTGAATCTCCTGACCTGCATATGTTTCTAGTGATTTCACTAAGGTATCAATTTTTGGTCCCCATTCTGTATCTGTAATTCCAAGGTTTTAATTCAAAGATAACATGTCCTCCTTGAACTTTTCTTGGATATCGTGTAAATTGCCATCCTGGAGGTACATTCTCTCTGTTACCTTATCAAAACTTTGTGATAACTTCTGCACGTCAAATTCAACAGTATAAACCCTTTCAGGTAACTTCCTAGTACCCTTGGATATGAAGTCAATTTTGCCTATCATAATATCCAGTTGTTCAGATAACCTCTGATTTTCAATAATTTTAATCCTTTCAACTAGCCGTTCATTATTTGTCCGTAAAGACTGTATTGTTCTTAGGAGTGCCATATTCTTCCTTAATGATAGAATATGGAGAAGAAAACTGAAACCTAGTAACCAATAAATTGAGGTATTCCCATAGTCATATAAACCTCGTATGATATAATCCATTGTATTAGTAAAGAAAGCAGTAAAAGTTGCAATGGAAATGAAAACAGCCATATTACCTATTATCCAGTAGGTGGCACTGTTGCTGAGTCACTAAGAACCAATGCAAAGATGACAGAAACGGGGTCCTGTTTCAGTGTCTGCCTTAGTATTTATTAAAAACTGAGAAATATGAGTTGCTCAACAAATGAATGTAATTAAATCAGTTCCATACACAGAACCAGCAAACCAGAATCCAGGGGTAGAGAACAGCAACCCAGAAGCCGCATATGCCTCCACGTGACAAAGAGTTGCCCCAAGGGGTTGCAGTGTTTGGCAACCACTTGCTCTCTGACTTGTGCTGCTTAAGTGCTGCAAGGGGGATTTAAAAACTGACCAGAAAAGAGCAAACAGGCAGGCAGAGACTCTCTGGGCCTGTGGAGACCCAGGAGATGTGGAGTTTAAATCCACGTGGGGAGGCGGCTGAGGGAGGCCCCATGCCAAGCCAAGCTGGCGGCAGGCAGCCCAGCCGGGGGGTTTTAAAACCAAACGTTGGGCACCAGATGAAGGCGTAAGTCATAAAACAGTCCCACACCAGTTTGGAATTGTGATTAATAAAATGGTTATTTATTTAAAGGGAAAAACTTACAGATCACTGTCCCAGACAACAGCCCTCTGCATGATCAGGAGCGAAGTCTAACAGCCAGAAGCAAGAGAGCGAGCACACGGCTACCACTGCTTTTTTTAAACTAATGAGACCTCGCCCCAGTGGGCTGGTATCTTAAAGGCTATTGGCTGAAGGAGCGGAAGTAGCTCCCGTAGCAGGCCCGCTCACCTCATATTACACATGTTCTTTCCAATAGACAGTCTTCATTCTAGTACAATTAGGAATGAGGAAGGCCTGAGATCTCCATCTTTCCTGAATGATCTCTGATTCATAGATGCTGAACAATGTTTTGATAGCCAGAAATTGTGGAAAACTCAAAGATAATTTATTCTTCTCAGCTGTTGTTCAGTTCATAAATTGCTTATGTTTCCTTATGAGTGAAACTGTGGATATCTTATTGTGTTTGCTCAGATGCACAGGTGCTTCATATGTAGTAGCTCTCATAGGCAGAAACTAAAATTATATGCATGGATGGACAACTGCTGAATATATGGCTGCTAAAATTGTGTGTGTGTGTGTGTGTGTTTTATGCCCATTCTGTATACGTATGAAATCATAAAAAAGAGTCTCCCTATTTTTACAGAAGTGTTTTCATACAATCTTGAACAAAAAGGCCATTCTGTATAGCTTTACCCTGTGAAAAAGAATTTTCCACTCTGATAACTGACAGAGATTTAGACCTGTATCTATATTATATTATATAGATCTGTTGCCATGTAGAAACAGAAAACATATTAAATCAAAATGTCCATAATTCTTCAATCTTGTACTGACATCTATGCTGGCCATTTACAAAGAAAGTCCCTATCTGTGGTGTTCAGGGGCACCTGAGGCACCCCATAGTCACTGGGAGTCACTAATGTTTGTATGCAGACACATTGCTGTCTTTGACACCAAAGATGTAACATTTTCATACCATCCAGAGAGTAATGATGCCTGACATTTCTAGGCTGAAAGACATGCTCTGTTTCTTGCAAATAATGAAAAGAGACTCTGTGGCCTTTTTGTTCAAGATTGTATGAAAATGCTTCAGTAAAAATAGGGAGACTCTTTTTTATGATTTCATGAAAGTTTGGAAAAAGTGGAGAAGGGGCAAATTATGGAACAAACAAAATTCACCTCAAAGATGGTTTAAAGTACACAGATCAAGAATAGGACAGTGATTTGAGTAGGAGGACTCTTTTGGTAATTGGAGAGTTCGTACAGCATTTGCAGAAAAGGGTTAAAAGACATGCTTGCAGAAAGGGTTAAAAGACATGCTGGCTTCAAATGGAAGTGGCCAAACTATGGGCGTGTGCTACAAGCCCATTCCCTGGGAGTGCTCATATTTAGATACCATGCTGTTGTCAGAAGAGAATGAGAACCAACTTCCCTGACCTGACACAGAGCTGCCTTCTGACAACAGCAGCACTCAGACCCTAATATTTCAGGACACCCCTTGAATGCTCTGCACTCATTGCCTAGGATGCTGCTTACGTGTAAGCAAGTTGTCTTGAGACACTTCTTACTTCATTTACACAGCAAGGTCTCATAAAGAGGACTATGCAACTGAACAGAGTTCAGCAATGGGCCAAGATAATTCTCTTTTGTTTTCTGAGTGACCACACTGCGTATTGATTCTTTAGATACAACATGAATGAGCGTCTCAAATGCTGTAAAGCCTGGAAGCTGACTGGCCATCTAGCTCTTCATGGTGTAGAGTACTCCTTGGTGGTCGCAACAGGTGGCAACAGAAGGTACTGAGTGCAGTTAAATATTCAATTTTTATTAGCTTCTTTGTGATTGCCTCAAAACTAGTTTATGATAATTTTCCATATAAAACAGTGCTGTAATTTATGTTTTGTGGAAGTTTGACAATATCAGGTTAAACACTGTGCATATTGTATAAGCTTATGGTGTAATTTACTATAGCTAACTGTTCTGCCTAATGGCTTTGATTTTATATATTTCAGTGTATGTGCACTGTAGCATCATGTGCAGCCTTACAAAGTGAGTATAGCACAAAATCAACATAGCAGAATGAATAGATATTAGACAAACCAGATCTATAAGAAAATTAACATGGATGAGTGCAGAGAACTCACAATTGGAATCTAATTTTTATGGTATATTATTTATGAAACTATTTTAAAGACCAATATTACTACCTATCATGTATGGATACTCCAGAAGCACATTTACCCACTAATCTTTCCTCTGATGCTAGCAATGAAACATCCATGTTCCTGTGTAAAGTTGGTCATTCCATTATGAATAAGTGCTGAACTCCTTTACTTCCTCCAGCACTTTACTCCAGTAATTATCCCTTTTTCAAAAATAAATCTTTCTAACTTCCCTTCCACATGCTGCATTTTGTTCAATACTTTGTAAGGTACTAAAGAATATATTTACTTAAGTGCAAGGCTTGTTGTATCTCTCCCCTAACTAGAAAATCAAAACATCTTCCCAGTGTATTTCTCATCCCCGAACAAGGCTCACTTCAAAGAGCACAGTTGCAGTCAGTACTCTAATGGGTTTGTATGAAGAAAGAAAATACACAGGGGGTCAATCACTAACAAACTTTCAGAACAGTGCTAATTGTGCGGGTGTAAAAAGAGAGAAAAGACAGACAACTTTGGCTATACATATTCTATCTATTAAAACAAAACATATGAGTTTCAGAAAATATAAGTTTTTATATCTAAAGCATTTTAAAATTTTAAACATTTTAGTATAATCTTTAAAAGCCTTGTACATAGGTACATAGGTGTTCATTTTCTATTCTCTTATAGACAGGGATTTTCTTTAAAAATATTTTGTTAGTTATTCGATAACTACTTACAATGTTCTTTGATCAAATTCAGCTCCCAATTCCTTCAAAATCCATTTCCCCTCCCCTACAAACCTAGCACTGTATCCTTAAAAATTCAAGTCTAAATTTGTGCTGTCCCTGTCCCCCACCAGCTGCAATACTGGGGAGAGCAGGCCCTGCACCTCACTTGGGCAGTGAGGTGTGTTGAAGTTGTTAGCATTGAGAGCTGCCGCCATATACCCTCCTATCACGTGGCAGCATGGGTGGGGGAGAGGTGCCCTACCACCCTTCCCTACCCATCAATGCCTAAGGCAGGTGGGAGAGCTGGCCCCGAGGTCATAAGAGCTGGAGAGCTGATCCTGCCCCTCATCAGCTGCAGCACTCAGGAGAGTTGCCCCAATACTATGTCTGGGCTACACAGTAGAACTTAACCTGCAGGTGTAGGTGTGGGGGATCTGACCCCTGAGGACATGAAAGCAGGAGAATTGGTCCTGCCCCTTGTTTATCACTGCAAGGAGTGAACTTGTCACAAGAATACAGGAGAATTTACCCTGCTGGTGAGGACAAGGAAGATCTAGCTGACCAACCCTGTATCTACCTAGGCCCAGAACCAGGGTTATGTGTTGGGCCACCCCAATATCCACCCTATCTGTGATCTGCTGGAGCATGTGAAAGGGACCGATCCTATATACCAACGGTACAGAAGAACTTTGGGTAACTGTCCAGGCAGCGAGATGTCTCTGTCAATTCTAGAGTTTTGGAGGTTGCTTACAGTGCACTTCCTTTTTACTTAGGTATATTATATCCTTCTGAGGTCTTTGATGGAGTTAAAAACCTTTTAGTTATAGTTATAGTTTTCCTTAGTTATGATAAAAGATAAAGTAGATATAAATATTGTAACTGTAATTCTTGCTTGATAACCGTTTTGTTATATGTAATTTTACTATGTTAAAGTTAAGCCTTTCTTTTTGTTTAGACAGAAAAGAGGAAATGTTGTAGGAGGTACTTCTTTCTATGTGTTGCTTGTATTGGTTAATGAATAAAGAAACTGCCTTGGCCTGATAGGGGCAGAACTTAGGTAGACGGAGAAGACAGTACTGAATTCTGGGAGAAAAACAGCAGAGTCAGAGAGAGCTGCCATGGAGCTGCCAGAGTCAGACATGCTGAATTTTTCCCGGAAAGCCACGTGGCGATATACAGATTAATAGAAATGGGTTAAATCAAGATGTGAGAGTTAGCCAATAAGAGGCTAAAGCAAATGGGCCAAGCAGTGTTTTAATGAACACAGTTTCTGTGTGGTTATTTCAGGGCTAAGCTAGCTGGGCAGCCAGCATGAATAAGTGGACCCTTTCCTTGCAACACAAGGGTATAGCATGATTGACCAAGAGGAGTCCTAGTCAGGGCCCTGCGTTGATAATGTAGCAGAAACTAGAGGCTTTGAACCAGGCAAATGACTTTTAGCAATGAACACTTGCAAGTAAAGCTATATGGATAAAAGGGAAAAATAAATTTGTGCTGTCCAAACATTCTTGGATGTTTGGCATTCCACTGGAGTATGATTGATTGCAGGGATTATACCCTTAGAGAAAACTGCTCTTCCCTTTCCCAGCAGCTATCAATTGCCAATAGCTCCTTAGCTAGGGGAAGTGGAAAGGGAACTCCCATCTTCATGCTAGAATTTTGTCTGATGTGAACTGCCACAGCTCTTGTGCATGCTGTGACAGCTGGTGTGAGCTCAAATGTACAACTGCCCTGCTGTTTCCGGAAGACAGTTTCCTTGTAGCCACCCACTGCTTCTGGTTCTTTAACTATTTCCAACTCTTCTTCTATAATGATCCTTGAGCTTTTATCTGGAGGGGATTTATTATAGATGCCCCATTGGGGCTGAGGATTTCAGAATCCCTTATTCTCTTGCACCTTCACCAGGTGTGGGTCTCTGCATTAATAGACATCTACTACAGAGAGAAACTTCCCTGACGATTCTTCCCTACTTTACTCCATATAGTAGAATAAGAAGAATTAATTCTCACCTAGGTCCTGTGGCCTATCTAGCCAAAGGTTCTTGGCCCTTATCATTGTGAAAGATCTAAGTTTCATCTTTTGAGTAGGGCTCAAAGCCAATTGGAAAGTGGTTGATTATTCCCACAATTTCCATGTTTCTATTTTCCTAGTGGGCATATCTTACCAGATTAGTTGTAATTACAGTTCTTAGTGTTTATAGGTAGATAAGATTGATGATTATTTTTCTTCTCTTCCATAAGAATGAAAACCATAGAGTAGGGATGGTTGCCAAGTCAATACTAGCTGTATGTCCTAATGTTCTATGACTCAGATATGTGATGTCTTCAGCATTATAGTCTTGTTATCATGTTCTAGAGGTGACAAAGAGCACTGGCAATGGCCTATAATTTTGAGATCTATGGGAACTCATTGGCTAACAACTCCAAACAAATTAAGAAAGACCAAACCCATAAATGACAGTTGTAGAAGTTGTCATTATTTTAAAGACCCGAGTAAACCTCCAATGTGTAAATTTGCCATATTTTCTTCTCTTTATCCATTCTTCTGTTGAGGGACATCTAGGTTGTTTACAGTTTCTGGCTTTTATGAATAAAGCCACAATGAATATGGTTGACCAAGTATCCTTTAGGCAGGATGGAACATTCTTTAGTTTTATGCCGAGAGTGGTATGGCCGAGTTTGAGGTAGATTGATTCCCATGTTTCTGAGGGACTGCCATACTGATTTCCATAGTGACTGTTCAAGTTTTCACTCACACTATCAATGGACAAATGTCCCCTTATTCTATATCCTCACCAGAATAAGATGTAGCTTGCATTATTGTTCTTAGCCATTCTGGCAAGTTTAAGATGGAATCTCAAAATAGTTTTGATTTGCATTTCCCTGATGTCTAAGGATGTTGAACATTCCTTTAAGTGTTTCTCTGTAGGCAGAGACTGTTTGTTCATTTCCTGACTGCTCATATCCAAATAATCACACAGAAACTATATTAATTACAACACTGTTTGGTCAATGACTCAGGTATATTTTTTGCTAGCTCTTACATCTTAAATTAACTCATTTCTATTAATCGGTGTATTACCATGAGGTTGTGGCTTACCAGAAATGTTCTAGTGTGTTTCTCTTTTGGCAGCTACATGGTGTCTCCTAGACTCTGCCTGTTTTTTCTATATATCTCTGTTAGGAATTCCTGTGTGGCTTTATTCTGCCCTGCCACAGGCCAAAGAAGCTTCCTTTATTAACCAATGTTAATAAAAATATTCATAGCATACAGCAGGGAATCCCACATAATTTCTCAGCCACTTGAGTTTCCTCTATTGAGAATTCTCCATTTAGATCTGTATAACATTTTTTTAGTTGAATCATTTGATCTTCTTATACCTAGTTTCTTGAGTTCTTTATATATTTTGGATATTAATCCTTCATGAGATATGGATTTGGTAAAACATCTTTTCCCATTCTGTGGATTGTTGATTTGTCCAAATACAAGTGCTTTTGCCATGCAGATGTCTTTCAGTTTCATGAGGTCCCATTTATTAATTATTGATTTTAGTACCTGCACTAATGGTGTTCTGTTCAGAAAGTCATTTAATGTGCCAATATGTTTAAGGCTATTCTCCAATTTCTCTTCTATCAGGTTTAGTATATCTGGTTTGATGTTGAGGTATTTGATCAATTTGGAGTTGAGTTTAGTGCAAGGTGTTAAGTATTGATCTGCTTGTATTCTTCTACATGGAGATGTCCAATTAGACCAGCACAATTTGTTGAAGATGCTCTTTTTTTCAGTGCATATTCTGGCTTCTTTATAAAAAAGCAGGTATCCATCAATGTGTGAATGTATGCCTGGGTCTTTGATTCAATTCCTTTTACCAATGCATCTGTTTCTGTGGCAATACCATGGTGTTTCCATTACTATAGTTTGGTACAACTTGAAATCAGAAATGGTGAGATGTCTAGCAGTTTTTTATTATCCAACATTGTTTTAGTTTTCCTGGTATTTTCGTTTTTCCATATGAATCTGAGAATGATCTTTTTAAGATCTGTGAAGAATTGTGTTCTTTGTCTGGGATTATTTATTCCCTATGTTTTTGTGGTTTTTATGGTAGTTAACCTCCTTAGGTTGGAGTTTTTTTCCTAGCACCTTTTGTAGGAATGAATTTTTAGATAAATGATGCATAAATTTGTCTTTATCATGGAATACCTTATTTTCTCCATGTATGGTAATTGAAAGTTTTCTGGGGTATAATAGTCAGGGCTGACATTTGTGGTCTCTTAGAGTCTGAAAAATATCTATCTAGGCAGTTCTGACTTTAAGAGTTTCCATTCAGAAGTTGAATGTAATTTTAATATGTCCTCATTTATATGTTACTTGGTCTTTTCCCTTGCAACTTTTAATATTTTTATTTGTGCTGTACATTTAGTGTTTTGATTATTATGTGCTGAGGGGAGTTTATTTCCTGGTCCAATCTATTTAGTGTTCTATATGCTTCCTATACCTTTATAGTTATTTTCTTCTTTAGGTCTTGTATTGTTTTAATAAAATGATGACTGGCTAGGAAGTGTGGGAAGGGTGACCAGGCAGGAAGTAGAGGCAAGGTGATCAGAACAGGAGAATTCTGGGAAGAGAAAAGGGTCAGTTTGCAGTCATTATCCAGACACAGAAGAAGCAAGATGAGAACACCTCACTGATAAAAGGTATGAAACCACATGGCTAACATAGACAAGAATAATGGGGTAATTTAGATGTAAGAAAGAGTTAATAAGCCTGAGTTAATAGGCCAACTAGTTTATAATTTATGTAGACCTCTATGTGTTTCTTTGGGACTGAATGACTGCAGGACTGGGCGGGACAGAAAACCTCTGTCAACACACGAGAGTGATTTTTTGTTTGGGTTTTTGGTTTTTAGTTTTTCGAGACAGGGTTCTCTGTGTAGCTTTGGAGCTTTGGAGCCTGGCCTGGAACATGCTCTGTATACCAGGCTGGCCTTGAACTCATAGAGATCCACCTGCCTCCTGAGTGCTGGGATTAAAGGTGTGTGCCATCACCGCCTGACTTTTTTTTCCCCCTCAAGCCCCTTACATGCCCAAGGAAAAGTGACCAGAGAGTTACAGTGAAGAGTTTGGAGAACTTTCACAAACTGGAGGATTTCACTTTCCAATTAGCCAGAATAGAGTTGATTCACCTGGATAATCAGCAGAGATCTTAGACTAGTCATGACTCCAGAGTTCCTCTCAACATACTGAGGCTCCTTGGGACCACCCAGTCAGCTTGCAAACAGATCCTGAAGGAATTCAGTTGACAGATAGTCACTACCTTGTGAGACAAAGCCCCAGGCCAGCTTTAGATAAGTGAGAGACTTTGACTCAAGAACCAGGATGGACTTCAACTGAGGAGGGCAGCTGATGTTGACCCGTGGCCTCCACATGCATGCACACTCATGCACAGCTACACCCACATGCAAAACTGTATACACCCACACAGACATGCATATATGCCACACACAGACACACATACACACAAAAGAAACAGATGTGGACATGTCCCCAAGTCAGCATACAATAGAACTATCTTCATACTCACTTTTAATGCAACGCTATTAATAATGCTTTTGTATTCAGCCAAGATGGATATCCAACAAGAGGTAGATGAAAAGAAAAAACATGGTCAATATACAGGATGAAATTTTATTCAGTAAGAAAACAGAATGAACTTGTCATTTGCAAAATTAAAAAATGGTTCAAACTGGAGATCATTATGTTAAGGCAAATAAACTAGACCTAGAAAAATAAATACCACATTTTCATTCATTTGAAGTGTATTATTTTTATTTTTAAAAGCACAAAAGTTAAAGACAGGCTGTTCGGGATGAGGAAAGAAATGAATGGGAGCAGAGAGAGGGCAACCTGAGATGGGAGTGAGGGGTGGATATAATTAAGTACATGTCATATGGGAAGGACATATGGCAAGGTCCTGGGTTCAGTTCCCAGCACTATGGAGAAAAACAGTGTGATTAAACACACACACACACTCATGCATACACCCACACATGCTCACCAGAAGAGTGAAATGACAGTACTCACAAATAGGAATCTTTAAAATATATGTATATATTAATTTCAATTTAGTTTTTCCTCTTGTTTTTATTTTTGAATTTACTTTCAACAGATGTATAAAACCAAAAATTTCACACATTAATGTGAAAATTATTACATGTATACATTATGTTTAAATTATGTTTAACTATACTTTCAAGCATTTATCCTTTCTTTCTATCTTTCTTTCTTTTCATTTGAGACAGGGTTTCACTGTAACTTTGTAGCCTGTCCTGGAACTTGCTCTTGTAGACCAGACTGGCCCCAAACTCACAGTGATCCACTTGCCTCTGCCTCCTGAATGCCACCACCCCCCAGCTGCATTTATCATTTCTTATGGTAAAAACTTTCAAACTCTTTTCTTCTGTATTTTTAAATGTGCATTATATTATCTATAATCATCCTACTGGGACATTAGGCTGGTTTCCTGTCAAACTGTAACTGTGTCCAGGATGACCTTTTCTCCATCCTTCTACATAAATAGGAACCTTGAAATAATGCTTATAATTATTCAAGTGCATATATGTTAAAAGATGAACATGAGAGAAGACAGAGGGGGTAGGAAATAGAACCAAATGAAAGTTCCAGATACTAAACATTTGGTTATAATACTTGACAAATGAAAAATCAAGCCATTCAAGAGAGCTTGACACCACAGAAACATAATCGAGAAGGGATGAGGAGATGGTGGGGCGAAGTGGATGGTTAAATGGTCTTCTCAGGCAAATATGAGCTAAGATCAAGTGGTCAGCATATGTGTCATAGGGTTCCAGAAAGAGAGAGAGGAGATGGGAAGAAAAAATACTTGCAGAGTTAATGGCCAAAATATTTCCAAACTTGATGGAAAGCACAAAGTTCAAATCTGTTGAATTCAGGATATACAAAAAGGGGCAAAATTCATCAAAACAAGATGGTTTTAAATTCAGTGAGAAAGACAAAAATATGAAAGTCATTCTTGCTAAAACGGACACCCTATCCCACCTCAAAGGCCTCAGCTTCCGCACTGTGGGAAAAGGCCAGAGAATTTTTCGGTAAGTCTTGTACCTTGAAGGATGCTTAGCAACATCCTACGCTTTGCCCACTAGATGGCAGTAACAACACCCTTCAGTGGCAATCAAACCCTCTGCAGATGCTGTCAATTTCCCTTGGGGAGAAAATGGCCCCCTATCAGGGATCACTGTGCCTAAGAGCAAAGATGAAAATAATTTCAGAGTTCTTATGAAAAATTTGCAATCCAGATGACAATAGTACACAGTTTCAAAATGTCGGGGGGGGGACTGTCAAACTTGAATTCTATATTCCCTTAAATGTTTCTTAAAAAACCTATTTTTATTTCAATAAAACTACAGCTGAGAGAATTCATTGCCAATAATCTTGCACTATAAGCAGTGTAGAGGAAAGTTCTCTGGGCTAGAGGGAAATGATATCCAGTGGAAACATTTTTATATAGAAATAACAGCAGAAATGGTAAATATGGAAGAAAAATATAAAATACCATTTCCTGTGATGTTTTTCATTTCCTTAAAATGTCCTTGTCAATTTCAATAAAAAGCAATAGTGTATACTGTAAGATTAATGGCCATGGGACAAGAAATGAGATGGAGGCAGAAACACGAGCTGGGTATGAAGTGGTGCTCACTTGAAAGCACCTTATGATAAGTTATAGATATTCACGTTACAAACTGTACAGCAACCAGCCACATTAGTCAGCACATACACTGATTAAGAAAGGCCAAGGATGAGATGTGATGAAAAGAATTACAAAGTTAATACAAAAACTAGTTTGAGAATATTACTGAAAATAGATCATGTGGAAAACTCATAAAGTAATATCCAACCACGTTGATAATTATGTAAAATAAAGTAATCTAAAGACTCCAGTTTAAAAACAGAAATAATAAGACTGAATATAAAAACAAGACCCAGCTATATACTTCCTAAATATAGCAGCATTTTTCTTCAAACAAGAGCATTCTCCACTGCATCAAAAATACACTGGTGACCTGAAGGACTTTTTCTTTCATAACACTAACATTTTATTTTACTTTTATATTAAGATGTTTTATTCCTATCACATTTTAATCTTTGAAGCTAACTAATACAGCCATTTTTGCAAAAATATATAATCACAAAGTCAGTACTGGGAAGAGATGCAAGGAGTCACAGATTTTCAAAGAAAAATGCTTTGCTTTGCCCTGAGGATCAAACACACTGAGCTGGCTATTCCAAATAATTGCTGTAGTGAACACCATTCACCTAGAAGAGTGTGTCTTCCTTTTTTTTTATTTATTTATTTTTCCATACATTGTTTTGTTTTATTTTTTCCATTCAAGAACATAATTAAAGAAATAAATTTTTTTTCCTTTCTTCCCCTTCTCCGGGTCCCCTCCCACTACCCCCCCACCCCTCCTCCCTCCCCCTTCTTCCTTGAAAGAGGGCATGGTGCCCTGCCCTGTTAGAAGTCCAAGGCCCACCCCCATCCCTCCTGGCCTAGGAAGAAGTGCATTCAAAAAGACTCGGTTCTCAAAAAGTTAATACATGCAGAAGAGATAGGTCCTGGTGTCATTGTTTGTGGGTTCTCCATCTGCCAACTTTCGCCGCCACATTCAGAGAGTCTGGTTGTCTTCCTTTTAAAAAAAATTATACAGCAAATTTTTATCACATTTCTCCCTCCCCCAATTTCTCCTACTCACTCAACGTTATGTTCTTTCTTTCTCTTTCAAAAACACAAATGAACAACAACAAGCAAATTTAAAATAAAACCTAAATAGCAAAAACCACAATCCTTCCTACCAAAACACAAAAATTAAATTCAAAACAAGCTGGCAAAAGATTAGTAAGACAAAACATGCCAAAACAAAGCAAAATGAAACAAAACCTCCACAAAAAATACCATTGAGCTCCTTTGGTGCTGGTCACCTATGTCCCTGAATGGGGCCTGCCTTGGAGTGTGGTTGATATTCCCAGTGTCACTTCATTGGAGAAAACTGAGTCTCTCTTTGCCAGCAGATATTGATTGCAGATAGCTTCTTGGTTAGGGGTGGAATCCCATGTCCATTTCCCATGCTTAGTTCTGGGACCCCATCTAGCTTGAATCTGCAGGTAGACACATACTATCACAGTCTCTGTGAATTTATGCATGCATCAGTCTTATTTTGTCTCAAAGACACTGTTTCCTTGGAGTCCTCTATTACTTCTGACTCATAATCTTTCTGCTTCCTCTTCAGAATAGATGCCTCAGAATTGAGGCAGGGCAGCTTTGATGAAGACATCCCAGTTAGGATTGAGTGCTCTGAAGTCTCTGCATGCTGTACAGTTGTAGGTCTCTGTATTAGTTCTCATCTACTGCAAGAAGTTTCTTTGATGATGGCCAAGTGAGGCACTGATCTATGGGTGTAGTAGAATGCCATTAGTAGTCATTTTATTGCTGTGTTCCTTTAGCAGAATTGTAGTATTTGGTTTTCCCTTAGGCCTGTGACCTATCTTGACTCACGTTCTTGGCTGTTAAAGAAGTGTCTGGTATTTTTTCCATCTAATAGAATGGGCCATAGATCCAATCAGAATATAGTTGGTTATTCCTGTAACATTTGTGCCACTATTACACTAGTATATCTTACAGGCCAGTCACTGATATAGTCACAGGTTTCTAGCTGTGTTGATAATTCCCTTTATCCTCTGGTAGGATTAAGATGTGAGCCAGTGCATAGAAGTCACATTTACATAATGATTTTAGCCTTCATGAATTTTACCTCAACCAAGACTACATTTAGGTTGGAAAGTAACAGTCTTTTTAATAGTTTATCTAGTGTGCACTATTTGATATTTTATATATACATTTCAAGTTCTCTTTGTCTTTTAAATATCACTCTAACATTATCTATTGGTATCATTTAACAATGATAGAGTGATTAAAAGACCATCTAGCAGAAGTCCTTGTAAATAATTTTCTTGGCCACATTGGTGACTCCTATTTACACCAAACATTTTCTTTTTTAATATTAAAGGAGGTTTCAGTTTTAACTTGGAACCTTTCTTTCTCATTAGTTTGTCTACACACACAATACTGTTTTAATTATTAGTCATTTCAGTTTTGATGGCTGGTAGTTGTGGACTCCTATTTTTGAGGGGGCTTCATTTTGTTTGTCGTTTGTTTGAGACAGGGTCTCTAGCCCAGATGGGCCTCATATTTCTTAGGTAGCCAAAGTTTATCCCAAACTTTTGATCTTTCTGCTTCCTTCCCCTAAATGCCCAAGTTATAGGCATATACCACATTATTTGTTTATGTGGCATTGAGGATTAAGGATAGGCAAATACTCTGCCAACTGAGCTACTCCTCCACCCACTTCCTGACCAATTTTTTTACAAAAGATACTTTGTTTTATGTGTAAGGGTGTTATGTGAATGTATGTCTGAATACCATATGGAGGCCTGCAGAAGCCAGAAGAGGGAATCGGATCCCTGAAGGCTGGAGTTACAGACAGTTGTGAGCTACAACTGTGGAGGCTGGGAATTGAACCCAGGTCTCCTGAAAGATCAACCAGTGCTCTTAACCACTGAGCCAGCTCTCTAGTACCCATAATTGTCTTAAAGTATGGGATGTCTTTCCATTTTCTAGTGTCTTTCTCAGTCTCCTTCTTCAGAGATTTTAAGTGTTTATTGTAGAGGTCTTTACCTCTTTGGTTAGGTTTAGACATCTTATTTCTTCTGAAGCTATTGTGAATGGGAGTATGTTCATAATCTCTTTTTCTGTTTGTTTGCTTGTTATTGGTGCAAAGAAAAGCTTTTGACTTGTGCAAGTTGAATTTGTGGCCTGTCATGTTGCTGAATTTATTCATAACTTCTAGAAGATTTCTGGTGGCAATTTTTTTTATCTCTAATGTATAATATCATGTCATCTGCTAATAATGGTAATTTGACTTCTTTTCCTATTTGTGTCCTTTGAATTTTTTTCTCTTGCCTTATTGTTACAGCTAGTTCTTCAAGCACCATGTTGAGAATGGGTTGAGGTAATGGACAGCCTTGTCAGGTTCATGATTTCAATGGAATTATTTCAAGTTTTTCTCCATTTTGAATGATTTTGCCTGTGAATTTGTCATATATAACCTTTCTTATGTTGAGATATGTTCCTTTTACTCTGACTCTTCCTAGGATTTTCATCATAAAGGCATGTTAAATGTTATCAAAGGCTTTTTCTGTGTTTATTAAGGTATTCATGTGATTTTTGCTTTAAGTTCATTCATGTGATTTATTACATTTATTGACTTTCATATGTTGAGCAACCCCTTCATCTCTGCGATAAAGCCAACTTGGTCATGATGGACAATTTTTTACTTAAGTTTGTACTCTGTTTGCTATAATTTTGTTGAGGGTTTTTGAATCTTTGCTCATCAGGGATCTGGACCTTCAGCTTATTAGTTTGTTGTTGTTGCTGTCTTTACTTGTTTGGGATATGAGAGCAATCTTGGTTTTGTAGAAAGAATTTGGGAGTGCTTTTTTGTTTTTGTGGTTTATGTTCTTGAATATTTTAAGAAGGATTGAATATAGATCTTTAAAAATCAGATAGAATTCTGTTTTGAATCCATATGGGCTTGTGGGTTTTTTTTTTGTTGTTGTTGCTTTTGTTTTTTGTCAGAAGGCTTTTTAAAACTACTGTTTCAATCTCCTCATTTGTTAGAAGTCTATTTAAGTTGTGGATCTCTTCTTGGTTTAACTTCAGTGGTTTGGATGAATTTAGACATTAAACTATTTCTTTCAGATTTTTCATTTTAATTGAGTACTCCCTTAAAATATTCTGAATAGCTTTGACATTTTCTGTAATGTGTTGTACATTTCTGATTCTGTTAATTTTGGTCATTTTTTCCTTTTTTAACTTTTTGGTTTGTTAGTTCAAGGGTCTGCCAATCTTGTTTATATCTTAGATTCAGTGTGTTAGTATTTAATTTTTCTTGGTTTTAATTATTTCTTGCTGTCTACTAGTTTTGGGTTTGGTTTGTTCTTGGTTTTCTAAGTTCTAGAGTTGCATATTTAAGTCATTTATTTGTGGTCTTCCTGGTTTTTAAAATATAGGTATTTAGAACTAAACATTGCCCTCACAGGACTGTTTTCAAACCCCAGATGTTTTGCTGGGCTGTGTTTTCATATTCATTTACTTCCACAAATTTTTAATTTTTTTAACCTATTCATAATTCATTATAAAATCTCCATGAGTTTGCATACTTACTAAAGGCTTACTTGTTTTCAATTTTAAGTTTTATTGGAAGTACAACTTTATTCTTTTTTTGAACTTTGTGATTACTGCCTGATGCCTGAACACACTGACATTACCAGGGAAGCTGTATCTGATTTGCTAAGATACAGAAATGAGAAGGACATATGAAGGCATAGAGGACTGCCCCTATCTCCTTCTTAAAAGTCTCAAGGATGTGCCGGTGGCAATGGCATCTTTCAAATCTTAATTTTATTTTTGTTGTGCTGTAGATTGAACCTGATCTTCCTCCATACTAGGGAAGAGCTCTATCCCTAGGTTGTATCTCTAGTTCTCTTGTAGTTTTGAGACAGGGTCTGGTTATATTTTTCAGGATTGCCTTAAACTGGTTGGTCTTGTTTGTGATCTTCCTGCCTTAGTTTCTTCAGTAGTTGAGACGATAGTTCTATACCCTTTGGTTTTGTGATAATGACATTCCTGATTCTTCCATTCTTTTGGAGAAATATTATTGTATACTTCTGAAGGAGAAGGATAGAAAGTCACGGGCCCACGTTTAGCCTGCTAAACAAGGAGGGACAAATCACACGATTATGATCCAAGACAATTTGCCTTGGAATGACAGATGTATGCTAGCCAGCATATGTGCAATAAGGTCGTAAAGACTCATAGCCTCAACTTCTTTCTCCTTAAAGTGAGGATAATAAGAGACCCTCTAAGGTAATGTTGTTATACTCAATAAGCTACATATGCAGTATTTAGTGTGACTGACATCAGATAAGTTACATACAAGTATAAAATAATAACAGTCAGGAGCTAAGGGTTTAAATTTCTTCCTAACCAGGAGGGATTAAAAAACTACTGAGACTCAGAGTGAGACTGTGATGGAGAAATCCTTGTCAGTCAAGTTGTAGAGGATTTGGTGACTAAGATCCTCATTACCTATACACTGAGGGATCTCAATAAAGGATGCCCAGTGTGAACGTGGATAGCAGAGATCACCAAAGAAATATGTTCAGTTGGGCATAAAAGGCAGTTCAACCTTCTCAACCAAAAGGAACTCTATGAACCTTGGTGATACTAGTTCTCTACAAGAAGTGACAGGACCCCTTTATCTGTATTTTGACTGTTTCATAGAAGGGGCTTTCTCTTTGAGGCTAATTCCCCTAAAGGAGAGTGAGAAGGGTTGCCCTTCTTGGCCATTGTCTTTTGTAGGAATTTCATTACTTAGAAGTGACTTTTGAGGACTGGAATTAGCAGGGTAGCAGGATGTTTAAAAGACGTTGAATGATAGGAAGGAATCAAGGAGTAGAGTTACCAGGGTCTCAGCAAGGATGTATATGAAAGTACTTATGCTATCTACTTCTGATCATATACTTTAACACTATTTTAGTAAGATGGGGTGCTGTACTGAACTCTATAAACATTAGAAATGCTTTTTCTCTCTTAATCTGGAACCTAGAAGTCCAGAAGCAGGGTGACAAAATTGTTGGCATGCACTGACCCCTCTTTTCCTGCCACTTTGATAGGCATCTTCCTGCAGTGTCTACCAATGAGGAGGAGGAAGTGATGGCACTAAACACGTCTTGAGTAAAGGAAGTGGGTTTTGCTTCAGCTAGGTCAAGTGAGGCTGGGAAGGAATGGAGTTACTGAATTCCCTGAAGACAGAGCTAGAAAAGCACTAAAAATGCAGGATTACTTCATGTCTACCAGAGGAAGCAGGGAGTGGAAGAGGAAGCAGGAGTATCCAGGAAAATTATCAAAGCCCCTCGGTGCCCACACCAGGATTTCTTCCTGGGCTCAGTAGGTAGTCATAACTTTTCGCTTTGTGAAACATGTTCTCTGAGATATCTAGAAATCTGTTGATCAATAGAATCATGATCCTAGGTCATATTTAATAAAAATATTTGACATTTCCTTAAGCACGTACGCGTTCTGTCCTCTTGTAATCTGGCCCCATGAAGAGAACAGCTCCCCAGATTTGTGCATATAAAACTACAAAATATCTGAAGTTTTCATCTGGTCATTGGTGATTGCAGCATAATGTCTTGATGGCATTAGCCGAAAGAGTGGTCCAATGTTCTAGCCATTTTCATGTCACCAGGTATAAAAATAATCATAGATTAATATATGCTAATTGCTTTGCATTACTGTCCTCCAAACTAAAGACAGAATAAGAAATAATTACTCTATGTTTGGAAACTGTCAAAGCATTAGGGGTGGCTGGAACACCAAAACAATTGTAAAGTGTTTGCTTATGATTTCAGAAGCAATTTGTTTGCAGGTTGGCATTCTGGGCTTGTGATGCTCTCTAGTGATCAGGATTCATTGTCTTTCAGATACTTACTCATGGTTTTCAAAATGAATGTGAATGTGAAGTGGGCTGGATTTAGTCTCCTTTTTCATTCCAGGTGAGCTTGGAAATTCGAAGGGGAGAGCCTCACAATAGAGTAGGATGTTTGGATGCCTGGTATTGTCCCTCTCCCTCCTTCCCACCTTGTATTCATGTCACCAATAGTACATGAATATGTAAGGGCAAGCATTGCTCATTGTGAACTCAGAACAAAGCCCAGTGCTGGAGATTTCAATGCGTTTGAACCATAATGTGCTGCTTTCTTGATAATGGGCTCTCTTGGCATTGCAATGAAAAGCAAACATATCATTAAGAAGGAGCTCCATGAAATGTGTCTGTCATATATCTTAAGCTTCATTAGTTTAGATTCATGGCTCACTTGACATACATGACAATAGCTGAAGCACTCCACATCTTTGTTTATTTATTGACATTGAAATAGGGCCCTGGCATGTATAAACAGGCTTCCCCCCAATTGGGTCTATGTTTTAAAGTAACTTTTTTGCTATAAAACGTGTTAACGACAGTATCATTTTATCGAGCGCTACCTGGTGAAGGATGTGATCCGCGTTGAAAGACATCAATATTGCAGCCATTCCTGGCGGTCACTGGAGCATTGTGCTCACAGAGTGGAGCTGATATCTTATTGTATGAATTCAGGGACCCAGAAAATGCCCAGTTATTGAGCCTTTGCCCTGAGAGGACAATGTTCTATTCACAGAATGTGGGTGGAAGGTCACAGACAGAAATCTGAACGCAGGGGAAGATTCAAATCCATTTCATGGTTTTTCTGGGGACCTCCCTGAAATGCGACTTTGAAAGCTCAGAGCTTTTCCCAGAGCGTCAAAACAGTGCCATGCAAAGGAGTGTGCAAATACATATAGTGCCTGTAATTAAGAGCAAGCCTCCCCTCTCAGCACATGCTGATAGATCTTCTGGGATGTTGACATGAGAGAGCCTCCCAAGAATGCTTGGAATAGAAGAGCCCAGAGGGCAGGGAAGACAAGAGAGAGGAACAGGGTAGAAGGTCAATGTGGCATCCAATTTATCTGCATGCTGGACTCGCCGAAAGATTCGTGGTTTTCCTTTCTAGGAATTCAAAAGTTGGAGGCTGTCAGAGATAATCAGTCCCTATTACAGACACCCCACAGTTCCATTAATAGCTTCTTTTTATGTGCCATATTCAAACATATATTTAAAAAAACTCTTTTGGAAGGAGGCATAAAATAAAACTCATGTTGCAGTTGAGTATTTCAAAGGATTCCCACTCCACATTCTATGATTAGATTGGCCGCAGAATTTCCGTACAACGCAAGAAATAAATGCTCAGCTACCCAGAAGGAGAATTCACCAGACAACTGAAGCCAGCTTCTACACAGCACTCACAAGGTGACCTGAGAGTGTGCGTTCGACGAAACACTAATGCTGAGTTGCAGGTTTTCCAGTTATCCAGATGCTTCATCATCTACTCCTGCTGGGCTCTCTTGGTATGTGGCTATAGTTCTTATATGGTAGTCACTACTACCACCAGTTGATGGTGACAGGTACTAGGATGACCAGCCCCTTGTGCTTTCTTCCTGTGTCGTGGGAGTTCTTAAAGCAACACCTTGGCTCTGGCAGCCCCAACTAGGCTAGGCCACCTGTGCCTAGTAGACCAATTAAAGACATTAAATAATGGTAAAAAGCAAAGAGAGATTTAGTTAATGCAGCCATATTGGGGAGAAAGAGGTGATAAATAAATCTAAATTGTGCCCCCAATTCTGTTTTTTGGGGGTACTTTTTCATGAGTTTTAGTTCTAAATGGAAGATAAGAAGAAAACCATCTTGGCCAAGGCTTGGTCTCACCCAGAAGGAACCCATCATCGTCCCTGGTCTGGTCCTGCACACTGGTCAGAGATTACTGTAGAGTGATCGAGTAGGTTGCTCATCTGTTAATTACTTAGGGTCCAGAGCTGATGTGTGTATGTTTGCAGGGGTTTGTCTATCTTGTGAGATTTTGCTTTTCTAGAAATTCAAGGTGACTCAAGAGAAAAAGTTAAAAACACTAATCTGTTTCTGTATCTTCAGCTAAAGGCCAGACACAAAACACAGACAGGGATGCCAAGTGTTCGTTGCCCTTTCAGATGCCTTGTGGGTCCAAGTGGGACATCAGTACTCTAGCCACAAAGCTCATCCTGCCGGGCGCAACCCCTTTGATACGCAGATATCCTGCATATAAGGCAGTTACATTATGATTCTTAACAGTAGCAAAATTACAGTTATGAAGAAGCAATGGAATAATTTTATGGCTGGCCGGTCACCACAACATAAGGAACTGTATTAAAGGGTCTCAGCATGAGGGAGGTTGGGGACCACTATGTTAAAGGGTCTCAGTGTTAGGAGACCGAGGACCACTGTGTTAAAGGTCTCAGCGTTAGGGAGGCTGAGGACCACTGTGTTAAAGGTCCCAGCGTTAGGGAGGCTGAGGACCACTGTGTTAAAGGTCCCAGCGTTAGGGAGGCTGAGGGCCACTGTGTTAAAGGTCCCAGCGTTAGGGAGGCTGAGGACCGCTGTGTTAAAGGACTCAGTGTTAGGGAGGCTGAGGGCCACTGTGTTAAAGGTTTCAGCATTAAAGAGATTGAGAAATACTGCTTTATAGCCAAAACAGCGTCTGTCTCAGTTGTGGGTCAGGTGCGTTTTTTATTCTCCCTTTGATTGCTTGAGAATTTAATACATGCATATAATGTATTTTGATCAAGTCTACTGTTTCCTCCACATCTTAAGAGCTCCTTTTAAAAATCACCAGGTCCATTTAGTGCTGCTGGTATGCACGTGGGTGTGGGGCCCTCTGCTGGAGCCTGGGGAGCTTGCCGGGCTGCATCCCTAAGAAAACAGAAGCTCCTTCCAGAAGCCTTCATTTGCCAGTAGTTTCTGGCTAGGTGGGATGTCATGCCCTCTCTCTCATTCATGCTGAGATTTCGTCTGGCTTGATCTTGTGTATATATTGTGTATATAGTCACAGAAGCTGAATTCCTGTCAGAAACTGAACTGTTGTGTCTGGAAAACTTAGTTTTGCTACAGCCACCCACTACATTTGGGTCTTAAGCTCTTTCTGCTCCCTCTTCTGCAACGATCTTGGAACCTTTGGAAGGGGGCACGCTATAGAGGTCTTATTGAGAAATGAGCAGTCTATAATCTTTTCTTGTCTGAATTCTGACCAATTGTGGAACACTTATTAATTGCTAACTGCCACATAACAGAACTTTCCTGATGAGAATGGAGAGATGCACCAGTCGATTGGTATAAAGAAAGTCATTTTGAGGCAGTTCACTACCATGTCAAATTAGCAAAATAATATTAGTATGTTTTCCCTAGGATCTATGACCCATGGGTTCTTGGCCCCATTAGTGGTGCATTTCCCATTCTATGGAATACACTCCAAGTCCAATTAGAAAGAGGCTTGTTATTCTTCTAACATTTGTGCTCTTATTGCTTGAGTTAGCATCTCTCGCCGGGCCACTCACTATTGTACTTTCCAAGGCTTACCTCTGGGTAAGACTGTTCATTACTTCAATGGCACTTCCCTAATATAGATTGTCTATTTATATTTACAAAGAGAAAAGCATGGTTCAAATCTTTTAGCCCAGAAAGATGTGCATCATCACCACAAACCTCCTGTAGGTTCATTTCTATCCTTACACTCTGTAACATTTTCATCTTTGTGACTTTATGAGCATTTACATGTATTCTATCATGGTCTTTTGTGGAGAAACGGTAGTCTTCATAGGCTTATTCTATGTTTACCAGTTTTTTTAAACACATAACTGGGAGCAGTTAGATTGTAATATATAACTGTATTGATAGAAAGTAAGGGTTCCAAAATAATTGACAAGGGCATCATTTCTCACTGACCTATGGTGTTAAAGAGAACATAGAACCATATTAAAAAAAAAAGCTAACGTGATAAAATTTGATGTCAGCACCGGGGATTGGAGGTCATTTACCAGCTTTGATAGTTATTGAACCGCAGAATTAAATGTAAAACATCTGTTACTTTAGAGAACATGCGTTTTTTAGAAAAGACGCAGACAGCAGGTTAGACTCCCCTAACGCCACAGCCAGTGGGGACTTTTGGAGACCTTCTTCAGATGTGCAAAGCTGCTCTCTCTGTCCATGTCCCAAGCCCCACATCAGCAGTCTCAATTGCTCTGTCAGAGCAGTTTCTCCTGTGTAACCAATGCTTCCTAAAGCACTAATTCTTTCCCGAGAACACTCTGACTCATTTACTTGGCTTGCCTTTGTTTGCAAGACAGCTTTCCTTTAAAAATCACACCCTCCGTCCTCTTCTGAGGATTAGATTGCAAATCATCATTTACAAATTGAAGGTTAACATAGAATTGCAGTGTGCTTGGAGTTTGATGCGTAAAGAATCACAGAAGAAGAACGGATAGCAGTATTATTCCACAGGAAGAAGCCCTCTGCGTTCATCCTGTATTTCCCAGCCTGGAATACCGCACTGTTGTACTTCCACTTGGTTAGGAGTCCTTTATCACCTCGCCTGCTCCATTCAACCTGAGCACTTCTGACATTTGTGAAGCTTCTTGCACATTCTGCTGAGCAGCAGGGGAAACCTCACTAATGAAGAAATAACAAGCCGAAGACCTGAATAAATAGTTAGCTGATTAAGAGAGGGTACAGAGTTAATTCTTAGTGCTAGCAATGGGGGAAACTCAGTAGCGGGGCTTGCATGTGTTGGCTAAAACCTGGTTCTTACACAGTCCTTTACCACACCAGAGGGAATTTTCATTTCCCGATTCTATTATAGACTAAGTGACAGCCTGGACCTGGACCTGCCAATGAACTTGTTCTATTGTGTTTTTCTATTTTTAATCCTGAAAGAGTAAACCCATTTCTCATCAGATGTGTTGCAGGCTGCCATGCTTCGGAGAGATGGATGGCGGCATTGCTATATTATTACACGCCCATTCATTTACGAGCAAGTGTCCAGTCTGAAGGGAGCGATAAATGATAGCAGCATTTTCATCAGTTCAAAGTCTGTTTTATAAGAGAATTTAGGGGTTTTTTTTTTTTTTAAAACACATTTGCTACAGCCGCATAGCAAGAGCTTGGATTTTATACCTTTTAGGCTATGCTTTTAGTCTTAATGTATGATCAAAGTTCTGATATTAGAACCACAGGGATTGTTTTATGTGGCTCACAGTGGGTGCTGTGAGAAAGATCATACTTCTTTCAGGATTCACTGATTAATTAGGACAGACCTGTGAGCCTGGTCTTGGTGTTGAAGATTCAGAAGTCCAGTTGTAGCCCACAGGTGTTCCAGGTTTGGCTCCGGGGATAGGGTTCTATGTGTTCTCCTTTTTAGCTCTTATGTTTTAGTGTCTTGCACTGAAGACTGCTTAATTTTGCAAAGAACAATCCACATGCCTAAATCTTCCTTAGACCCATGCCTTAAGAGTGCATACAGGGAAAAGTGAGTGTATTCATGTATGTGTGCCCTGAGAGAGCTATGATGTCCAAAATTGTCCAACACCTCAGGTTTGGAAAGGACAGTAAAGAGCCTGATGCTGACATTCTCGAGGATGCTCCAGCTAAATAGAAATATCTTCAATACGAAAGATAGGCATCTGTTTCCTAAAGAAGTCTCTGTAAATGTGTCACAGAGAAGTTGATGTAAATTCCTTTATATTGAGGGGAAATTTACCTTCTCTTACTCTTACTCAATCTCTGTTTCTGTCTTTGGGGCACAGGCATGCCAAGTGTGCTCTGATGTGTACACCCCCTTGACAAATGCTTTGGGCTGGATGCTCTATATTTACTGATCCCTTCAGCCCAACTTTCTCATACGTACTCTTACAGTAGAATCGCTGGCATAGACTGAAATGGAGGTGGTCTTTTTTTCTAGAGAACTGGAGTCAGTATATTGATATTACCACCCAGAAACTTGCTCCAGGAAGTAAACGCACTGTTACTCTCTGTTACTAAAATTTTAAGACGAAGGCAGAGAGTCTGAGCTGTTTGCCCAGACCCACTTGTAGTTATTAGCAGAGCTAGAATTGGAACTGCAGAAAGGGATCAGTGCCCCACTTGCTACTGGTATGGGAGAGCGAATTAGAAAACTGTGAAGAGTAAGATTTCATATATAATAGAATAAGAACTTTGAACTTAATCTGTCATAGACAACTATGTAAGTAGTAGCACAGGATAAGTCTTTATTGGACTGAATGTTTATTCATTTCTACTTTAAGGCTTACAAAAGCAGGATTTACCAAGTTTCCAGAACTCAAATTTTGTAACTATCTTGCTTGCCATAAAAAGGAAGTCCAAATTTTAAACAATTTTTCAGAATAGCATCTTTTCAACTTAAGCAAATTTCTTAACTATTTTTGAACTGTCAGAAATTTCTGTATGGTGATACCCACTTTATAGTCAAGGACAAAATATGCTATATAGGGTTTTCCAACTATTTGGCAATTCAACTAACCTCCCTCCCCTGTCTCCTGAGGAAATCATCTTTAAAAAATACTTTGAAGAATGCTCTGCTAAGGCAGGCATTGGATATCAGTATACAGTGTCAACTTTGTTTGCCTGTTTAGATATTATGGCACATCAGAATGCCAGTACCATTTTGTACAATTGCTTAGGCACTTAACTTCTACCTTTATTCCAGGTTCTCTGAAAAGGCTATTTTCTTAGCATCATTGGAATAGGCCAGAATTTAGAAAAATTATAAAAAGTTATAGTTTTTTTTTAAAGTCACCTTACAAGCCTCCAGATAGACAGTACTGGGGTATTTCATAGCAGAACACAGAGGTCAGCTATGCTGGGCCATGAGACAAAATGCCCAGCAGGTAACCTATCAAAGGCCGCTGTCCCTGGCCTTCCAAAACGAGAAAGGTATCTGGTGTTAAGGGAAACAGAGGGGTGTGGCTTTGAGACACTGGGCAGGTGACAGTAGTGGGACATGATAAAGACTGGTCAACTGGTCACTGGTATGGAGAAGTTGGGAAGAGCTGAGGCTCAAGATCGTAGGGCTGGGGGTACAGTATTAATGCCGGAAACATTAGAGTGTTTGGTAAGGTACACCAGGTTTGAGGGTGCAATAAGGAAGGAAGGGAGAAAAAGAGAAGTTTATTCCACACCTCTCATGTGCTCAACGTTTAATCTCCTTTAGCAAAACGGATAGTGGCTTAAGTGGAAATCACTGCGTGTAACATATGAGGGAATTTTGCTCACAAGCAGTTGGGAAAGGCTGAAGTCTACTCAGCCACTCCCAGCTCCCTGGTATCCCAGTTGGCTGTGACAGCCCTTCTAGCCCTTTTCAGGTTTAGTGGCTCCAAGCTGGCATGATGACTTTTGGGTGATAGTGGACTGTTCGAATGACACATGCTTTTGTGTGAATCATACCTTTAAAATTGTGTTCCTGAAATAGTCCATGAGATTCAAAATGCAGTGTTCACAAACAATCAGTGTGCAAACAAATCCATTTCTTGAGAAAACTTTTGAAAAGTCTCTCTGTACCCCGATAAGCCTCTCTCTGGCACAACAATCCAAATCAGACCAAATAAAAACTGAATTAGAAAAGGCCCAGGTTTAATGGGTAAAATGCTTCCGGATGATATCCCAGCCACCCAGAGAGGAGTCGGGAAAGAAAGGCCCGAAAACCACCTGTCTGTTTCCTGGGAGGCAGTTTAAATACCCTGTGGGAGTGGTCTTGAGGATCTCTTGGGAGGGCTCATCATTTGGTGGCTTCCTGAGATGTGGCGGGCTTGGAGAGAGATGGGGGAGGGGGCATGGGGTGAAGCTTCCACCAGAACATTCCAGACTCTTTCGGTATATGGATGCCAGGGGCTTGGGGTGAACCTTCCCACCAGAACAGCTTTATCTAGCAATGTTTCAGAGATGTGGTACTTTGATGTTAACATATAAGATCCTTAAACAAATCTGTTTGATAGGTGACAAACAGCACTTCCCATCCTGGCTGAATGTGAGAATATCTCTGCGTCCTCGTCTGACAGAACACTAATTTAGGGCATATATGGAAGGAAGAGCAATCTTTTCAGAAAAAATCCATTCTTCTCATAAAGGTTGAATTTTAAAAGGAAGGGTCTTATAACCACACAGTTTGCATGGACAACTAACCACTCTGATGACACATTTGTTCTATAAGAGAGCCAGTCGAAACTACGGATTCTTATTGGTGAGCTTCAGCAATGTCCGTCTCTATTTTGTTTCTGATTCTCCAACAGACCCGGATGAATGGTAGTAGGCATTGGTTACAGCTGCAGAGTTGACAAGTTCTGTGTATGAGTGATTTAATAAAGTTCCTTGGAGGAGTCAAGGCCTTGTTTAGGACTAGCGTTGGGAAATAACTTTGGGATTGTTGAGGGATCCTGTTCTTAGCTTCACCCACTGGCAGATGTTGGATGTTAACTGAACTACAAAAGCCTCATTTGACTACAGCCATCTATGAGCCATGAGGATTATCAGATTAAAAATGGAAGTACCCTCATAACTGAATCAATGTGTGTGTTCACAGAGCTTTCTGGATCGTGTATCATAAGTATGAATATCATCTTGGTTAGGGAAAAAAAATGACTGGCTTGTTGCAATAGCAAATGTAGAGAAAAAGTTTTGGCTTTTTCTCTACATTTTGTTCCTTATTCTGCTCATAATCTTTGCTGGTGAAATTCATATGCTACTGACATTTCTTTAGTCTCATGAAAGGTGAGAATCAGGAACACCAGCACATGGAGGAAAGCAGAGGCCTTATGCACAGTTAAATGATGGGCCCCAGTTTGCAAGCCAGTTACCAAGCTGTGCGGTAATTTCTATGGGAGCCACATGGGGCCATGGGAGTCACCTTGGGAAACCCAACTTCAGCACAGCCTGATCTGAAAGCAGCTACAGGAGCAATCTCCCCTCTGTCCTGCACAGCAGAGGATCATCTCAGAAGAGAGGAGACTCATTCCTGAGACAGCACTCCTGGGCGCTGGGATTGACAATGAATCGGGAACCTTGAAAAGCCCCAGGCTTTGACGGGTGGTTGCAGCATAACAGCAGGTAAATAGCTCTTTGGCCATAGCAATTGATCATTTGACGAATACATTGCTCTTGAATATCCTATGGAAAGGACATCCCGTTTCTGGAGACAGTATAGCAGGTTGTACATATCCAAAGTCCTCTGAGCCCATTTTCTTTTCTAAACCTGAATGGTATTCTATTGTCATCTTGTGGCAAGATTAAATGTTCTGGATGTTTCATGGGCTCAGATGCACTCACTAACCTAGGAACTTTTGGGAAAATGTTGAACTATCTATAGGAAATGTACTGGGGAACCAGCACTAAGAAGAAAAAACATTGAGAGCGGGTTGGGGAGGAAAGTAAGCCAAATGTACACAAAGCGAAAGGACGTTCTCAGTTTGGTCTGTTGCTCTTACTTCTTCCTAGTTGTTCTTGAAGGTGCTGTGGTCACTAGGGATATGCTCTGGGGAAAGTGGAGTTGTATCAGTCTTTCTTCCTACTCCATCCAGGAAGGGAGGACACTCAGAAGTGAAAGATGCATTTCATTCTCTTTTATGATGTGAGTTTGAAGTTAGAAAACACGGCTCAGGTTCTCAGAGCTCAGCTAAGCCTTTTTGATGTGGGCACCAACAGCTGTGGACAGGGAGGGAAGTGGGCAGGCCGCGGGAAGTGCAAGTGTTCAGGCTCTGATCTTCTTTGGTTTTGCACTCATCAGCAGGACCCAAACCATCAGGGACAAAACAAAAGACAGTTGCTACTGAATGACTCAGCAAACATGGCTACCGGAGTCAAGGCTTCTCAAGGGGTGTTGGAAGTTCCAGCAACAACCCTGGGGAGGGTTAAATCTAGGGTTTGCCCAGTAGGAACATCCTTTTTTCTTCCGAACAGAATATGGGAGCAATTAGAATACACAGAGGGCTATACTAAAGAAGGGAAAATTCAATTCACTTCCAGAAATAATTTTACAACAAGGAAAACTCAGCAGCTATCTTTTCATTGTGTGTTTTCTACTAAGACACGTTAGCGTGCTTACTCTAAGTGATGGGTATATATGCCATAGGAAGAAAACTTTGTTCCAAGCAAAATGATTTTTTCCTGAACTTACGTTTTTGAAAGGAACAGGTTGAAATAAATTTTTCTTAACATAATATGTATTATAATAATAGCATCTAGTTAAGATTTCATTATGACATCTCAGCTCAGTGTAAACCACAGCCCCTGCCATGTTTTTATAAAACATCACTCGGGATGAGATACTCACATTAACGACAATTGCTGAAATGACTGATGTTTAACTCCAGACACTTTCTGCCATTATTAAACTTCATTATGGAATAAAGTATGTGGGTGGAATCGTGGCTTGAGGCTTCTGTAATTTCCTCTCTGCGTTTCCCATGCACTTTTCAGTTACAACAACTGAATCGCTTCATCTTGTAGATGCAAAGATGAAGGGAAAAGAACAAAAACGTGGCCATTAGGGGAAGCAGTGCGAAATGTGCATAGTTAATGGAAACCATTTTGACATTCTGTATTTGATTCCATGGTGTACCTACTCAAACCATTTCAATAGCATATTAGAACAAAATGCTACATTGTGCTCTGCACTAAGAATGCGAGTAATAGACTTCAAAAAAATTACCTTTTTGCTGAAAGTACTATCTGCGGGAAATGAAGAAATGTTTTACATTATGAGAAGCTAAGAGCGGCAAAAGGGAATGAGGGCTGCCATGATAACCGTGGGGGTGGGGGTGGACTCTTTACTCTCCAAAATGCACGCTTTTGCTTGCTAAAGTACAATCATGATGTTCTCTTAGAACCACAGGTCTCTTGTCATACGGATTTTCCATCTCCACATATTTTGATGATATTGTTATTAATCCCACTGTAGATTTATGCTGGTTAAAATGGGACTCATAACTTTGTTTACCACAAGACCTAAAATGCAAAACACAGTGACTACTTGTAAATGGGTTGATTTTGATGCTGAGAATGGGACTTCCTTTGGTAAAACTAAAGTCTAAGAAACCACATGCAGGACAGTGTCGCCTTGCTTCCTAGTGTGTATTTTCAGGGCAGTATATAGCAGCAGAGGGAGCATAGGCCCTGCGGATGCTACTGAAGATGAGATTTTTGAGGGACTTTTGAGGTAGAAAAAGGAGGACAGCTGTCCATGTGAGGAAGTAGTTCCAGTTGTGAAACACATGGACGTGTGTGTATACTATTTATTAAGGACTTTTACAAATATCTTATTTGATTCTGGTTAACAGCTTTCGGAAGCAAGCACCATTCCCATTGTTTTTTATGTTATTTCTTTTTCTCCCACAAAAACCACAGCTTCGGGACAATAGATGGATTGCCTGAGTTTATACTGCTCATATGAGACACAACCCGGATAAACAGATTCCATCCCTTTACTCTAGGGAAACTGGAGGTGCATAAAAATAGGGGGAGATACATCAGTTTTACAAGACTAAGTGTAAGAACATGTTAACACTGACTTCACAGATGCTCTCTGCTTCTGGATGCTCAGTCAAGCCTGGAAGCATGGATTCCCAGAGAGATGGCAATGATGAAACATGAACTTGATTTTTGTCGGTAGAGATCTGGATAGTGTAAATCAGATAAAAAGTGGCTTGGTGTCCGAAAGCTGATTCCAGGTGAGAGAAAAATCCAGATCAAATTTCCAGACTCCTTGGCACTTATTTCATAGCTAGCCACATTGATGTGATCATGGATCACTGTTCACCCAGGACAGAGGCCAAAAGCTCACCTCAATGAATCCCTACCCTGATGCCTTGGGAATTTGATGGGAAGGGCTTAGCATGAACTGAGCCAGTTACAGTGACCTACCTATTTGCACACAAAGGAGAGGAAAGACTGTGTATGCCTGTGATCCCAACAGTTGGGAAGCTAAGGCAGGAGGATTATATGTAGCATTCACTACATGTTGCTTCGCCCCTCAGTGCAGTCCCAAAGAGAGCAAAGTGGTTCACAAACAGCAAAAGACGAAGCCAGTGGTAACACCTTTATGACTCAACTTACATCCAAGGCTGTGACCTTTGGTCCGTGTTTAGTGCCTGACAGACATCAAGAGGTGAGGGTCTCATGGTCCTGCCCTTAAGAAGTGGTTTTCTGTGAGTTTGTACCCTGTTCACAGCTGGTGTGGTAGTTTCAGGTTGTTGGAACCATACGAAGTATGAAAGAAAGTAAGAGGTCGGAAAACCAGAAGCATGTTTCTGTGGGATCTGCTGTTACCTAGGGTAGGATTTTGTTGGGCCAATTCAGGGGCCGGGTTTTGGCTTGATGGGTACTGTTCACAAAGATAAGGTTTGTAAAATGCCCTCTTTAGGAGCTGTGCAGATGCTGGAGGCAGGAAATGGAGGCCTGGGCTCAGGTACCCTAGCTCCAGGAACAACTTTGTTGTTTGCTTTGTACCTGTTTATCTGGGGCTTCTGGATAGCCAGGCAGGCAGGTGGGTGGGCAGAAGAGCCTTCCAGCCTCTCATGGGTGTGTGCTCCCTCGTGGATGCAGGTGAGCAATGGTTCTCACTTTCACTATTATTCAGCAAACACACACACCCATTTTTGTTGCCACATCCGTGTCATGGTTCACCTGCATCTGATAGTCTCACATTTAACTACTAAGAAACTGAAGCGTTAGCTAAAATATGAAGCAGCACTTGATTGAAACATACTCTAGAAAAATCTGCCGTTGGATTTCAGCGTAAAATGACTAGCTTTTAACCAAATAGTGCTTTAAAATAGGAGCTGTTATTTAAGCCAATAAACCAATATGAAGTTCAGGCATATGCGCTGGGAACTACATGCAATGAAGAAAAACTATTAAAAGGATGAATGATCACCTGATGTGTGAATAAAGAGAGACAATGGTGCCAGGTGGCGCTGGGCACAAAATAGCGAGAACAGTAGGTCAGAGCACAGCAATCAATACCAAAGAGAAATCAACACATTCAGCATCATCCCATAGTGCTAAGCTGATTATCCACTTCAAGCGCTTGAAGCAGCAAGATGAATGTGTGACGCAGCCTTTATTTTCTTTTTCAGAATGGAGAGCTAGGCATACAAGTGAACTGGTGTCTTATGCTGCTCATGGCGGCCTACCGCAGCCATAGATTTCCAAGGAGAGAGATGACTACTGCCTTTTTATTACCTTTAACTGTGCTTACCTGTGTAAAAGAGTGACTTCTGAGGTTTTTCACTTTCAATGTTCTGCCAATCTTTAGTCCCCACCCTCTTTCCTCTTTTCATTATTTAAATTGTCTTTTACAATAAAAATTTGTTTTTACATGGATTCTCATTATATAACCCAAGCTGCTCTTGAACCCACATCTTTCTTCCTCAGTTTCCGGCTTCTGGGGGCTACAAGTGTGTGCCACCAGGTATGACTCAGATTTATTAATGAAGACAAATCTCCTAAAGTTAGCCTGAACTAAATAAAATATAAATTGTGCTGCAGGCTGAATTGTGTCTGCCCTTCCACTAATGTATTCTTGGCACAGGAAGACCAAAGAGGACTCTCCACGCCATACAGTTTCCATAAGAAGAAAAATGCAGTAAACTCTGGGAGCCAGCATCTTAGTCCTTGGTTGTGGTGTTGACAGATGGAACTCAGGTGCTTGCAGTTGGGTACAGGTGGAAACAACCCAGATGGTATGGGGAAGAATTGGATTTATCAGCCTATTTTGTGTTTGCGTGTGTGTATATGTGTTATATGCACATGTTCATGAGCAGGAAGGTATGTGTGCATATTTATGAATGTTTATGCAGAGGTCAGAAATCAGTACTGGGTGCCTTTCTCACTGTCTCTCTACGTTAGTTAGGGTTTCTATTGCTGTGATAAAAACCATGACCAAAAGTTGGGGAGGAAGGGGTTTATTTGACTTACACTTCTGTATCACTGTTCATCATCAAAGGAAGTCAGGACAGAAACTTAAACAGAGCAGGAACCTTGAGCCAGGCGCTGTAGAGCCCATGGAGGATGATGCTTACTGGCTTGCTCCTCATGGCGTCCTCAGCATACTTTCCTATAGAACCCAGGACCACCAGGCCAGGGCTGTCACAATCTAAAATGGGCAGGTTCCTCCTGCATCAATCACTAATCAAGAAGATGCTTTCTACCCACAACTGATTTTACGAAGGAATTTTCTTAACTGAGGTTCCCTCCACTCAGATGATGTATGCTGTATCGAGCTGACATAAAACTATCCAGCACACTTATTTTTTGAGACAGGGCCTCCAGAACTCATCAATTCTGCCAGGATGGCTAGTCAATGAGCTTCAAGGATCTGTCTATCCCTGTGTGGATATACAGGCACATACTGCTCTGTCCAGCTTTATAATGTAGGGAGAGGGGATCTGAACTTGGGTCTTCATTCTTGCGTGATGCGTAACCTTGACTGACTCGTCCCTCTCCCTAGCCCCTCCAGTGTACTTTCGGTATTATCGCATACCGTGAGCATTTCCCTCTTCAGGTGAAGGAATGCAGAGCAGACTAGGATTGTTATGTTTTGCTTAAAGGTGTTCTTGGGGGAAATTACTGCTGTCTTGATGCAGTGTATAGTCTGAGTTGAAGAGACTTGTGGTAAAGTGAATTACACTATCCGCTCAACTGGCATTTAAAGCTTTGAGGACAGAGCCTGACCCACCCACCTGAAAGCAGTCTCCTTGGATTGCCATGATAGAAGGTCACAGAGGTGATGCAAACAACAGATGTGTGATCTCTCAGTTTTGGAACCTGGAAGTCCAAGATGAAGATGTTGGCTGGGTTTCTCCAGAGACCTTTCTCCTTGGCTTGTGGATAACTGTTCTGCCTGTGTACCCTGTGTATGTACATGGCACTGTCCCTGTGTGTTTCTCCTGTGTATCCTGTATATACATGTGACACTTTCTCTGAGTGCTTCTCCTCTGTATTCTGTGTATACACATGGTACTTTCTCTGTGTGTTTCTCCTGTGTATTCTATGTATACACATGGTACTTTCTTTGTGTGGTTCTCTTGTGTACCTTGTGTATACACAAGACACTTCCTCTGTGTGTTTCTCATGTGTAACCTCTATATATACATGGCACTTTCTCTGTACGTTTCTCCTGTGCACCCTGTCTATACATGGCACTTTCTCTGTGTGTGCTTTCTTGGTTCTTCTTGCTTTTATTAGGACACCATTCCCCCTGAGTTATGATGCCACCCATTTGACTTTAACAACGGGCACCACTTTCAATTTTCTATCTGTAAATATAGGGATTGGAAGTTTAATATGTAGATGGAAGGACTTAATACATAACAGAACTTTTGTCCTCTCAAACATGGGCTAGCTGTCAGGATGTAGTTTTACTAAGTGTCTTGGGCTGTGTCACAAGGGAAGTGACCTGGGGGACAGACACTGGAACTTCAGAAGCCACCATCTCTTATAGGATGTTTTCAAGGATCCCAGAAGAGGAAATACTAGAACTACTTTGTTCTTTCAGTGAGCTGACTGAGAAACACTTTAAGACGACAAAAGGGAAGGACATGTGACCAATGGTAGACAGTATAAGGGATGCAGACTTTAAAATAGCCAAGGTGGGTTGTGTTTGGCATGTAATCCTGGCAGTCAGCATTTCTCACCACAGCCACTGAAAAACAGAAGCAAAGATTGGTGTAAAAGCCTGCCAAGATGGCACATGTGTACAATCATAGCACAAGGGAGACTGAGGCAGAGGGATCAGAACAGGCCAGCCAGGACATCAGAGCAAGTTATAGGCCATTCTGGAATGCATAATGAAACTTCATTGTTAAAACAAGAAAAAAATGGAATTGGTATCTAGTGATTTTAATATAGTTTTTATATTCTGGGATTGTTAAGTGTCCTTGATGACAATATCCTAAGGGAATATTTTAGAGATGTTCCCTGCACCATTATTTATAAAGTGGAGGAGCCAGCAGAGCCTGTTTCTCCAGTGTCTGGCAGTTGGGCCTAGTCATATGTCGGGAGCACTATTGGACAGCTATGTAGTTTTTAAAATCTTGATTAGGAAGTATCTTTGCTAATATACATAGTGCTTTCATCATCAGTTTAGATGGTTCAGTGCTACACATGCGTGCGTGTGCGTGCACGTGCGCGCGCGCGCGCGCACACACACACACACACACACACACACACACACACAATGGTATAGTAAAGAGCTTTGTAAAATTCACATGAGAAAGCCTGTAAGAAAGAGTCTGTGCCATCTTCCAAAATTTAAGAATGGTCACCCTAAGAAGGAAGACTCTGAGTGTTTTTAACACAATTTTGTTCTTTTCTAGACTCATAAATAATGATCTTGTATTATCATAATAATTAAGTGGTGTTAAATGATATGTACTTCAAATATAAGCGGTGCTAAATTATTCTAGCCAATACTTTACCTACTTTACTCCCGAGGACTGCTTGGGAAGGAGTACTTTCCCACATTCCAATGATAGCAGGCATGTGCTGTTTCCCATTGCTTCTTCCAGACCTAAAAAGATGGTCCCCATCTTGTCGATCTAATGTATGCACATACTAAGACACCCCTGCAATTAGCATCTTGATTTCCAGTCCTCCAGCATCTACTCACCTGGCCCTAGCTTGGCATTTTCCCAGTGGTCACTGCCTAATCTCTCTCGGTCTCATTTCTTACTGCTCAGCAAGGCCTGGGTAAATAAGTGGGACTCTCTCGGTTTTTAATTTTTAAAATTGAAAGCATGAAGAGTTTGAAAGTGCTTGAAAGGCATGAACAGCAGAGAGAAGAGCAAAGAAATCCAGCGACTCCCCCAGGAGATGCGAGCCCCTGGCGCCATGCAGACTTGCCTTCTGTGCAAACAGAGAAAGCCCGAAAACAAAGGCAACAGAACACAAATCATTTCCATGTCTGTGGGGCAGGAAAGAAGTTAGAGATAAGTAAAAGACAGTCCCTGAAGAAAAGAAAGGAAGTAAATCAAGATTAAAATCCCTGTTTTTCTCTCCTCCCCAGAATGCATTCATGGTTCCTTTATGCTGCAGTAAGGTGCCACAAGATTCTGGAATGCAATGAGATAGCAGACAAACATATGAACAATGAACCGAATTTCTTTCTTGGCTTTTCTAAGATTGGTCTATAGCAAAGCGAGAAGGAAGCTCTGATTGCTGCATCCCAGCATCTCTCCAGAATTCAAACGGAGTCTTGCTTTCCTTCTGGAAGATCTAAAAAGTGAAAAACCACAGCTTGCAGGAGACTCTGGTTCTTCCTTTAAAAATAAGATTATAACGAGGTTCATGGAAATTTGAAATGTACAGGCTAAGCATTAGTCCTAAACAGGCTACATGATTAGGAACTTAAATTTCACTGAAATTTAACTGATACCCCTTGTTGAGTATAATCTTAGATCAAGAATCATTATAGTTTGCTTTGGAGTCTTTGGTGTGGTTGCTATGACAACAGAACTTTAGGGCATTGTCGTCTACATGGAATCACAAAATGACAGATGGCCCATTATGGAACTGTACATATTTGGAGATGAAAAGAAAATACATCAATCTGAAGTTCATTCATTCATTGTGCTGATGCGGAAGAGCTGAGCTATGATAACGGTGGGAGTCAGAACCAGTCGCCAGAAAGGGAAGGTTAAAATAAAGCTTTATTCATCACTGCGCATGTCAGCTGCCTGGGAGGCAGCTGAGGGATCACTACCCCTCCTAGCCATGCACAGAATTATAGATTAGCAGATTTTGTTTAGCATCATTCAGGGAAGCTTCCTCCACCTGATTGAGGCTGGCTGAAGACTAGAGAGCAGCAAGGTGACTGAGTCTAGGTGGGCAGGGTGCACTTGTTCCCCCTTTCCATGCCTTGGAGGTTCAGATGGGATCCCAAGAGAGGCAGATGATAGTATATTCATAAAGGGTACTAGAATCAGAAGTCAAATTGAAGAACTCAAAAATAAAACAAATTGTGGAAAGTGCTGAGCAGTGGTGGTCCTTAAAATGACCGCTGTGGATTTAGCAACATTCAGCTGGAAGTTTTACTTAAGTGGCGAGTTCACATTTTTAATTCTGAAATGTTAATTATCTGGAGAGACTCTGACATTTGTTTGAGTAAGTATGGCTCTCAACTTATTTGTCCCTTTTCTGTTTTTGTTTCCTTTCCCATCCCCGTCCTGTTTTTCCTGCCTATTTAAAGTAAATAGCTCAACCCCTGACAGTGAGCAAATCTTCCCTCATGCCGTAGGCTGTGTGCTAATGAAACTGGACATATTATCTTGTTTTTAAATGTAATAAAGAAGGAGGTACAGAAAAAAGTATTTGTGGCCTCAAGGAGAAAGTCAAGAAGAAACTTGAGGTCTGAAAACCATTGAAATCGTTAGCCTTTATCAACACAGGATGCTGGAGTTGAAGGCATCCCTTTCATTGGCAGCCATCATGCCTCAGTGTTTGGCCTTATAGTGGATATTTTTATAAGGAGGCTTAATTTTTAGATGAGAATTTTGCTACATGGCCGTGAGGCCTTACCCAGGAGGCCCCCATTGGGACCCTGTATTCTGCCATCTCCTGAGTTGAGCCCAAGATGTTCTCCAGCTTCTGAACAGGAAATGCCCTCATTCTTTAGATCTACAAAAAAAAATTTGTGGTAGAGTCAGAAAACGATTCACCAAATTGGACCCTGCAACTGAGACTGGGTGTGAACTAGGGACAAAGCCGGTGCGACCACATTTATTCTCTTTGATGGCTTCTTAGTATAATTTGAGCCTTGGCCTTTAAGGATGGAAAACCAATACATTAACCTCGATGACACTGTCTCTTTCCCAAAGATTCCTACTTAATTAGTGTGAGCATAAAGCTTGTCAAAATGAGGAAATGAGGCTATTCCTCTTTCCTAAAGAGGTCCCGAGGTAAATTCAAACACACATGGCTGAAGAATGCTCACATTTTACTTGGCACAGCACCGAAGCTTTCCTGGTTAGACCTTTTGTTGCACTCCTTGAAATATTAAGAGGAAAACCCTTTAACTACAGATAGCCATTGTATGTATTTGTATGTGGTATGTCTAACACACACGTACACACGTGTGCGCTCTCTCTCTCTCTCTCTCTCTCTCACACACACACACACTCAACTGAGTGTGTACTCAGTTTTGAATGCTGGCGTGTTGTAAAATTCTGTTTTCTTTCATTCCCTGGTGTTGTAAATAAGTTGGTCGGTACAGTGGGCTTTTGTCAGACTGGCAGAATGACAATCATTTTATAGCACATCCTAGAGTGACAGCCAGAGACCGTTCTGCGCCACCACCGTACAAACGAAATGAGCTTTTCACAATATTTTTGCAGATGTTAAAGGTCATTAATAGAATGAAACCAGATGACTCAAGCAATCCATCCAGAATGATCGGCCTTCGCTTTCCTTCCTAGCTTAGAGACACAGAGACCCCCTTTCTCTAATACTTGGCTGCATTTCACATATTTCCTAGTTTTTTAATGGCTTCCAAAATCATAAAAGTAAAAGTGGCAGGCTATGTATTTCTTGGCATATGCCTTCTTCCTTGTTTGACAGAGGTAGAATTTTATTGCACAAAAATAGTGTTAGCTGTTTAAAAAAACCTCTCTGTTAACAATTGCTAGAGCTTTCTCTTTTTACAGAGTTAAGCTTTTGTTATGAATTACACAAAATCCTCATCCTTCGTGGAAAGAATAGAAGAGGCAATTAAGTGGGTGAAATGCTCCTGAATTTGTCTCTCAGAATAGACGTGGGAAAGCACAAATCTGGTCTCGTGGTTTAGAGGCACTGCCTGCTTGTGCAGCCTGCTGGCTCGCTGGCTGGCCATCTTACTCCTGTCTCATCTGTAGCGTTTGGACCATAGGTAACGAAGCTGCTGTTAAAATCAGTGGATGGACCTGTGTCAGCCAGAGCTACCGAGCAGTTTGCATTTAGTATGCCTTCAAAAATGACCCTGTAGGACTCCGTAGGGAAATATTTGGAAACTAATGTTCATCACGTGGGGGAACAGAACAAAATAAAACACTCCATTTCCCAGAGAAAATGAAAGAGCAATGTAAACATGGTTTGTGTTTTCCAGATATTACAGTTTGAATTAGAAATATCCCCCAAAGGCCTGAGAGTTCAAGGCTGGGTCTCCAGGGTGACCTGGTTGGGCCTGTCAGACATCTTTAAGGAAGAGGCAGGGCCTATGAGAAGTCAGGTTATTGGGGATGGCTCCTTCAGTGGGGGAGGCGTGAGAACCCTGTCCCCTTCTTTTCTTTCATTTCCTTTCTTTCAGGCAGCATGAGATGAGCGGTAATAGGGCTTGTGCTGCAGTCTTGGGAACAATGAGTCGCAATGAACCTTGGCTCCATTTAAGTTCTTTATCTCAGGTAAGGATGGGAGGCATCTAGTGAGGCAGATTTCCTTGTAGGCAGCCATTCGAGGAGAATGACTCGCTGGCAGAAGGGACCAGTGAATGGAAGGTGTGAGGACGCAGTGGCCGTGAGCAAGGCAAACTTTCTCTGTAGCTGAGACTGGCCTTAAACTACTGATCTTTCTACCTCCACCATCACCCAAGTGTTGAGATTATAAGCACATAGCACCATGCCCAACAAGATCTACTTTCTTATTAAAAGCTGTTATTAAAATTTTTTTCTGTTAATTTTTGTCTCCTTGATATACTCCTTTGAAAGAATATAGTTAAAAATCCATTTTGTTAATATGATGCCATTTTCTCACGTTTTCCATTGATTTTGCTATTTAAAAATATAATTTGAGTTATATTACAAATTGCAGAAAAGTTCTTGGTTGAGTATGGTTTTACTTGTCAATGCAAATTATTCCTGTTGGCCTATATCCTGATTAGTTGTGTTTTGTTGTTGTTGTTGTTGTTTTGGGTTTTTTGTTTGTTTGTTTGTTTCAAGACAGGGTTTCTCTGTGTAGCAGCGCTGGCTGTCCTGGAACTATCTCTTGTAGACCAGGCTGGCCTCGAACGCACAGCAATCCATCTGTCTCTGCCTCCCGAGTTCTGGGATTATGTGCCACCACTGCCCACCACTGGTTAGCTTTTATTGTTAATTTGATACAAGTGACAGTCACCACCTGGGAAGAGAGAGTCTCTGTTGAGGGTTTGCCCAGGTCATATTAGAGTGTGCAAACCTGTGGGGAATGGCCTTCACTGTTGACTGAGGTGGGTGGGCCCAGACCTCTGGGTGGTGCCACCTGTGGGCAAGTGGTCCTGTCTTGTTTGAGAAAGTAGGCTGAGCAGGAACCAGAGGGAGCTCTGTTTCCCCCACTTCCTCGAAAGTTCTGAGGTTACAGTTATGCATAGCATGTCCAACGTTAAAAAATTATTTTTGATCTATGTGAACTTTTTTGTTATTTTACTTTATGTTTTGTACTATTTGGGGGAGGTATTATAATTTAGTTTCTAAAGAAATAATTGAATTTCCTTTTGTTTTTCAGCTTGTTGGAGGGTATGCATTATTTAGTAATTCTATTAGTTGATGAGTTCTGAAATCTTTTTGCACTTGGAAACCCATTATGCTTTTAGGATGTATTCACAACTTGGAAGAGTTTTAATAGTTAACGTTCTGCTCGCTATTGGTCACTATTCTATACTGGAGGCCTTCAGTTATTGAGAAAGCTTATTTTGACTCACTGCTGCCAGTACATAATTGGTTGTTGCTTTGGGCCTGTGGCAGGACAGCGCATAATGGTGGGGAACACAAGTAGAGCGAAATTGTAGAGCATTGCTCATACATTTTTGTCTATAGACTAAACACATTTCTCTGCTCTGCAGCTATTTTTCTCTGAATCAGAAGTTTCTTTTGTTGTTTTAGTTATTTTTTTCCCCCTTGCCATGGAAAAATAAATAACAAGAGAAACTTGGAGAAAAGAAAGGGTTATTTGTTTTGGTTCACAGTTGAAAGGTTTGGCCTAACATGACAGGAAACATGCAGCATCAGGAGCATGATACACTGGCAACACAGGCAGAGAGCAGAGAAAGCTAAATGCCATCGCTTAGCCAGGCACCTTCTTTCTATTCAGTCCAGCCAGTGAATGGTGCCACCCCCGTTACTCTAATCTAGACACATCCCTCACAGATATTAGAAATTTGTTTCCATGGTGATTTTAAATCTTATCAACCGATTTTAAAAATTAACTGTTACACTCCTGGAGAGAAGAGTTCATATGACTCAAGAAGCTACTGAAACCTAGACTGTCTGAGAAGTGTATAGTTACAAGATTCAAAAGGCTTTCTTCCTGAGGTTATTTATATAAGCAGTAGACAATTGCCAGGTCAACAGAGACTCTTCCATAGAACAGCCTTCAAGTTGGTCCAGGAACTGTTATCATGCTGAGATGGGCATTTGGTGATGTAGTGACTCTTGAGTCAGCCATGGTCTCTCACCCATGTTTCCAGCTCCACAAATCCATTGGTTCTCTAAGCTGGGCATAGGTAGGATTATTTCCTTGGTAAATACATCTTTTTTCACATCTCCACTGGAAAGGACACAACATATCTAACAGGGACCAACGGAATCAAAGATGAGCTGAAGGACAGTTGCATGACCTCTGCAACACAGAGCTGAGGTCGACCCATTTTAGGGTGGAGCATCTGTATGAGCAATCCTGCTATGGCTACCTTTCCTTACGTGGCATGGTATGGTTTATCTCCTTGGTGTAGTAAAAGTTGCATGTTCCCTGACATGGAGAATAAAACATGTTAGATGATGCTGATTTGTATGACAGTGAAGCGTCCATGTGGGGAATCTCAGGGTGGCTGTCTTCTTCTTTGTGGTATGCCTTATTGATGCAGGGAGTCCTCTATACAGTTGTAAGTATATACCTAAAATATCTAATGGGCTAGAGAATATATTCCAGTCATTGAAAGTAGCACATATGATACAGAGCCACTTCCCTTTGAGCATCACTCCTGGGGAGAAGGCATCGTCATTTTCTTCATGGCTCTGAGGCACTGGGGTCCTTGACATAGTTATGACCATGTCAACAGTACACTTCACTTGGGACATCATTCACTCAGGGCTTCCTCTCCTCCCTATGATAGACACTGATATTTGGCACCATAGGCTCCCTCTTCCTCTATCACCTCTTCTTCGTTGTGCTCCATTTCATGGAGAAGGAATTAGGGTTTCAAGGGGTTAGAAAACTTCCCTGAGAGCATTTATATGGCAAATATGGTAACATGTGATTTTAATTCATACTCTTCGCTCGGAATCAATCCTCCTAGTTACCCTTTCTTCTTTCATCTCCTCCTGCTGCCTTGTATCATAGTGTGCAATGGTATTTCTCACAGTGACTCCTCCTCATGGCAGAACTGCAGTGTCACTAAAGCCAAATCACATTGTTGCTGCGGGAAGGTTACTGGGGCTTGGCCTCATGGACTATTTACCTGGATGCGGAAGCGTGTCTGGCCCCTTCCTCTTCCTCTCTGCCTTTCCCCCGGACCCCGGTTTTGCTGGTTCGGTTTGTTTGGATCTCATTTTTATTCATCATTCACGCAGAGAATCCTGATTTGTAAGTTTTATCTATTAATAAATACCTGTATATTTCTTAGTTCTGAGCTATTGTGGGATTCCTTTCGTTAAGCGTCCGATCTCCAGCCTCACATTGTCCAAGTTCTAAGGTCTGTTCAAAGCTGTTTCCATACAGCAGAATATTAATGTTTCCTAATCTCCCCCATGTGTAGCCTCTATTTTACTGAGTCTCTGCTCTTACTGCAGCCATCATACCACAGTCTGTTCATCCAGGACGTTCATATGTGGATCCCTGCCTTTCTATCCTCCAGATAGTCTTCTGCATGCTTGGTGTGCTCCTTTGTGTTTGCCATCTTCTTCACTTTTGCCATCTTCACTGATTTGCTGAGCTTACCATCAATGCATCATGTTTTTTTTTTTTTTTTGACTCCTAAGAGTATTAAGTTCACCTTATTGTACTAGGAAACTGAATACACACAATTTAGTATCATTCATCATGACTGAGCATATAATACTAATATGGAGTTCAGGAGGAAGACATTAAGCTTGTTTTGGTAAGTAGAGGTTGGTCTACCTGTGGGTATGACACTGAGGTATTGTGATGGTTAATATGGAAAGTCAACATGACAGGATCTTGAATTATCCAAGAAACAAACCTTTGGGCATGTCTGTGAAGTAGATTGAGTTAGCTGAAGTGGGAAAACCCATCTTAAAAATGGATGCCATCACTCCATGGGCTTGGGTCTTTGAATAAAAAGGAAAAGACAACCTGTATCAACATTCGTCTACCTCTTCTTCCTGGTGGCAGATGGAAAGTGACCAACTGTCTCTGCTCCTATGATAGCATATCCGTGGCTGACCGTGTCTCCACACAGTCAGCTGAAATGAACATTTCTTCCTTTAAGCTTCTCTTCTTAGGTGTTTGATGACAAAGGCAAGAAAAGTTGCAAACACCAGACCCTGCCAGTGGATCACATAGAGACCTGCAGAGAGAGGCAGAGTGCCAGTCTTTACTGTTGAAGCACTAGCAGAAGCTAAGCATAGTTGAGAATGTTTCACACCAGCAAAAGGACAAAACTGGACTCTATGGATCCAGAAAACTTGTGGGGAAAATAGAAGGACAAACAAAAGTGAGCAAAAAAGCCATGGTCAAGGAGATACAAACAGCAGAGGGCGCTGTCCTTCAGGAGGAGTCCTCTGAGGACATTCTTGTTCTTTGGAGGCAGGTATCTTGATACTATATTACCCTGAAGCCCCAGGTAGATGCCCATGCGTGTGTCCTTGGGTGTGCCTGTCCAAGACCATTGCCTGCATGACAAAATGTGGCCACGCTTCTGGAGTTGCAGAAGTATCAGTGGAATCCATGTAAATGTACTTTCCCAACTCCAAATGATAAATTGAAGAACAAAATAAAAATTTCCTTAAGCACTGTAAATGAAAGGAGTATATAATTTAAAATGTCATACTTCAGGTGGAGTGTGTGAGCAAGATTCCTATAATCAATCAATCAGAGAAGCTATTGTTTTGGGACTATTTGAAAGTAGATAAGCTGAAAATATAATATTTTGAGGATAAGAAGAGAGTGATGATATATGAAAAATTGCCTTTTATATCAACATATTGGGTTCCTGGTTAAATTTAGTGTTATTTTCTTTATAGAATCATAACAAGTTAGAAGTTTCAAATACCTCAAGAAGGCAATAAATATCAGTGAGAAAAAATTTTACATTTCTCTGAAACTGCTTTAATATATTTCAAACTTAATGTACTCCCGTGCAAAGTCAAACAAGAATTTTTTTTATTTCATTGTAGGGGCTTGGGTTATTGCTTTCAAATGTTAAATAATAAAATTCAGTTGCCTTAGACTTTTCTATTACATACCACATACACTATAATATACATTATAATGTAAAGGTATATGATAGACAGAAGACAATATCAGGGACCTTAAATGCCCATGTAGTACATGGTAAGTTTAAAATATTTGAATATTGAGTATCCTAAGATCTTAGAAATTAACAACTGGAAAGAAATATATATAACTGAGAACGTGAGAGAGAAATCAGAACCCAAGGAATTATCCAAAGTCATCACAATTGAGGAAATATCATTAACAATAATATCACAACAACAACAACAGCTAGATCAGTTACTTCTGCAGACTACTGTGTGCCAGGCAATGTCTTAAATCTTACCATATCAGCTTAGCCATCTCTTGCCAGTAAGAGTTTTTTTTTTTTCTGTTTAACAGATGATGAAATTTGCACACGGAGAGATTAAATCATTTTATATCCTAGTTTAATAAAGCAGGGATAAACTTCATGGTCTCCTTTTGTGACATTAAAATCCAGAATAGATAATTATGATTAAAAAATAATTTCAGAAAATACGACAATGCTTCTTTTGTCACAATATTGCCTCTATTTTCAGGGTCCCCACTTAATCTAAGGTGACTCAACTTGGTATCTTTTATTTTGGAAACTTGAAGCTTGTTCTTCCTTCTACAAATTTTTACTGAGCTTCAGACACCACAGTAAGTCTTTGAAAAGACAAAGCAATAAAAAGGCCATGCCCTATTCTCAGGAATACTGTAGTTTGATATGAGAGAGAGGCACAAGTGGAAGCCCCAGGCCTAGGGAAGACAGGAGGTGAAGGGTTGTCTAAGCAAGGGCTGTAACATGGGAGATCCTCCAGTGGGTTTGGGATGAGACTGCCTAGTCTGCTGTCCCGCCGGCACAGGTCAGACAATGTGTGAGACGGACAGAAGGGTGGTCTTCAGACGTGTGCCACCCTTTCCTACTATGCAAACTAGTGTCATTTCACACCACCACCGCAAGGTGAGTATTCAGTTTCAGGACCCCCCGTTTTATATTCCAAGTCTCCCATCTTCTGCTGAAGAACATGCTATGGCTCCCTGTTACTCCTCTACCCCTTCAGTGGGGTATAATGGCAGTAACCGATGCCAAGTGTTCTTAGGTCAGCCTGAACCATGGCATATGCTTGTCCAATAAAGATTAATTTTTCACACTAATTTGATATCATGAGATAATTTGAAAGAAGCTGCTCTTTTTTTGAGGGGAGGGTTACTTTTATCTTTTAAATTGTGTGTGTTTACGTACAGGTATGCACACACATGTAGGTGTCTATAGAGGCCAGGAGTGTTGGGTCCTCCTGGAGCTGGAGTTAAAGGTACTTGTGAGCTATGTGAATTGGTTGCTGGGAGCTGATCTCAAGTCCTTTTTAAGAGCAATATGAATGATTAACCACTGAGTAATTTCTTCAATCCCTGAGAATAATAATTCTTATTTTTCTTGAAACACTGAACAATGAAAGCATGCCCGACTGACTTTGAGTTCACATCTTTGGAGTCACTTGTCTGTTAGAACTCTGGTTTGTCACTTGCTGGCACTAATTATGTGGGTGAAATTCTTAGGGCTTTTGAACTTCAATGTTTTCTTTATTAGATGAGCTTTTAGGCTTGTGGTAAGAATAAAGGGAAGTAACATGAATATACTTTATTGGCAAATGGTATCTACATATCTGCAGGATTAGTGAATGGAATGATTTTAGCAGAAACAGGACAAGAGGCCCTGAAAGATGGAAAAATACATAGAAGGATGGTGTTAGGACTGAACACATTTCAACATGATTCTTACAGGCATGGATGTTTCTAGAAGAAGAGTCCTGGATCCCACAAATGGTGAATATTTTGCAAGTTGGAAAAAATCCCAGCTGCACCATCAAGCTTAATTTAGTCACAGATCAAATGCCATCACACATTTGTCTCTTCCCAGCTGCTTTTGCCGTGGGCTGGGAAAAGTTATAGCTGTAGTGCCCAGATCCCCCACCACCCAACTGTGAAGCTTGGGGGCTGTTCAGTGAGTTACTTCAAGCTTGAGCTAATGAGGATGCTTAGCACAGTCCTTAGCAATTTGTCAACACCTTAGCATTCTAGAACCATTTCCCAGGGCACCAAGTAAACATTTAAATGCTAGTGACAACATGCGATTCTCATTAAGAATCATGTTATATGTTTGCTGTGTGCTTTATCCTGCTAGTTGAGAAACAAAAGCAGAATTTCTTTTCTGCTACTGCCTCCCAATTGTGAGCACACCCTGCAATGTGAATTTTTTTTGGCTTTTTACAATTATGCTGTAGCTTTTAATCTTGAGTCTGTGCATGCATGTGTATGTGTGTGTGTATTGACAGGGGTTTTTGTCCCACCCTGTCCCACAGCCATTCAGTCCCAAAGAAATACACAGAGGCCTACATTAATTATGAACTGGTTGGCCTATTAGCTCCAGGCTTTCTTATTAATTAATTCTTACATCTTACATTAGTCCATAATTCTTGTCTGTGTTAGTTAACCACATGGCTTGGTACCTATTATCAGTGAGACATTTTCATCTTGCTTCCTCTGTGTCTGGGTGACGACTGCAGACTGAGCCTTTCCTCTTTCCAGAATTCTCCTATTCTGGTCCCCCTGCCTATATTTTCTGCCTGGCTACTGGCCAATCAGCATTTTATTAAACAAATACAAGAGACAAATCTTTACATGGTATGATGTGGGATTCCCCTTTTTGTGCTGTGAATATGATTGGTTAATGAATAAAGAAAACTGGTTTTGCCTGATAGGGTAAAAGAACAGAGGTAGGCAGGGAAACTAAACTGAATGCTGGGAGAAAGAAGGGAGGAGTCAGAAAGAAGCCATGTAGCCCCTCTGGAGCCAGATGGAACTTTAGCCAGTAAGCCACAGCTAAATACACAGATTAATACCTCCACCATTTTGAAAGTGGAGAAAGGCAGAACCAGCATCCAGAGCAGCTGCAACCAAGCTGCTTACCTTTTAAAAGCTCTTCAAGAAAGTAAAGAATCACAGATATACAATAGGACATATTCAGACATAAAAGACCTCTAAATGGGTCACAGTGTTAGATAAATGGATGCAGGCTTGGGAGAGAAAATAAAAAACATGGACAAGTTATAAAAAGAAGTAAATGGTTTAAAAAAAGGCAAGGTCTTTAAAGATAACAGAGTACAGATAGTCATAGATTAAAATGAATAAACAAAGAATAAACCACATAAAGGTAAAAAATTCACAGAGAGTCTGGATTATGTATATTGTGTTTTCTTTGAATTTTTTAACTGTGAAGGAGCTAAGTTCAGAGAGACATTTTATTATATGGACCACTAAACTAAACCAACATGTATATTACAAAGGTAGCTTGACTGAATTGTGGGAGAAAGGAGGCGGAGTCAGAGAGAAGCCATGTAGCCCCACCAGAGCCAGACAGAACTTTAGCTGGTAAGGCATAGTGACGTGGCAATACACAGATTAATAGAAATGGGTTAAATTAATGTAAGAGTTAGCCAATAAGAAACTACAGCTAATGGGCCAAACAGTGATTTAATCAATACATTTTCTGTGTGATTATTTCGGGGAACCAACAAGCAGACCTCCTTACAATAAGGGTACAAGACTATTGTCCCACAGCATGTGTGTGTGTGTGTGTGTGTGTGTGTGTGTGTCTGTCTGTGTTATGCATGTGTTAATCTGTGTATGTGTGCAGAGCCCAGAAGTTGATGTCTGATACATTTCTTTATTGCTCTTCACTTTATTCTTGAGGCTGCACCTGATGCTCATCAATTTGTCCAGGCTGGTTGGTCAGTGAGTTCCTGGGAATCTATCATCCCTTTGAGCCCTCTCCACACTGGGTTGCAGACATATGGCCATGGCCTGATTTCTAGGTGGGTGATGGAGATATCAGCTCAATTCCTCTTGCTTAGGGGGTAAGCATCTTGCCAGCTATGCTATCTATTATCCACCTAGACCTGACTTCAACATACATATGGCATGAGACAGAATCAGTAACGATTGCTATTACTCAAATTAAAGATCTTCAGTTTTAAAAAAGAAAGCTTTTGGACTTGTTATCTGACGTCAAATCATGGCTCAAGCCTCAACAGAATCAGGAATGATCTAAGAAAGCTATTTGGATTAAGTTTCACTGAACACTTGCTTCCGTGGGGAATTTAGTCCCTGTGAGAATTTACAGCTTCCACAATCACACTGATTTCATCCTGTTGAACATTTTAATTGTTGGGTAGAAAAAAAGAGAAAAACTGGAAGACACCATGTGAGAAAAGTAAACTCTGGCAATCGAGAGAAGTGACAAGGCCAACAATAACATCAGTTAAGGAATCAGCTAAAAATCAATTGATTTTCCTATGACAGCTAGGATCTGAATTAGACAAAAATACCTTTGTTTAGGATCAGAGAAAAACTTCCTAGGACTCAGAAGACTTAAACCAAACTGAAGAAGGTGTAAATCTCCAGAAGACTAGGGAGGACTTTAGATAAGATGACAAACTCACTTTTCAAACGCAAGCATATACAGATGGCCTGAAGGGCTTATGTCAGTGGCTTCTTTTGTAAAGCTGAGCCCTACTTTCACAAGCTATAGCTGTTGGAGATACCCAGCGTAAACACTGGCTCAGCACTTCTGAAAGTTTCAGACCTGTGCTCTGAAAGGGTGAAGACTCTGTTATATGCCAGTGTCACTATCAAGGAGCTGGAAGTGGAGGCCTTGTCCCACATCAGGCCAGCCTGTGAAACGGAATCCAGCTTCTCAGCTGGAGGAGTTTCTTGGAGGGGTGGTAAGCCTCCTTCCCTGACCATCTCCCCTGGCCCTCAGAGGGACTGTCACTTCCCTGGCTTGCTTAGGTGCAGGCCATTGTTTTCCCTAGTCAGGGAGTCCAACCACAGTCCTGATCTGTTTTCTTCCACTTCTGTTGTTACTGTCTGCAGTCATTACTGTTCACGCCTCTCTCATTACTAATGAGTGATGGTCACGGATAGCCCTGCTATTGTTTCTGTAGGAAGTATTCCATGGGCCAACGCAGCTTTTGGTCTTGGGAATAAGGCTTCTACAAAGGGTCAACTGCTTCAGAAGAAACCTACTCAATTCTGTGACTCCTCTTCCATGTTTAGTTCTCATGAAAATGTAAACGAATAATTCAGTTAAAAACAATGCAAAAGGTAAGATCCTAGCTGAAAAGCTACTTTTGAAAGCCCAGGTGATTACCCTAGCTTGCTATCATCTTCTATGTGCTTGGAGGACAAGCAGGGGACTGAGCCACTTTGATAAGAACTTCCTGTCCTTTAGCATCTCTAGAACATTTCAAGGTTGTCTTTTGTTCCTCCAGTTTGGGGTAAAAGTCTTGGTTCTGATGAAACTGCATTACAGGCCAGCTGATCTAAAGGTTAAACTATTTTAACATTTCTCGGCAGGATTTACCAAACTTGATGAGCTGGCAGACCTTCAGCTGGCCTATTGCCATTTTAGCATTATTTAGAAATATATTTAGCTCTTTGTCATCTGTTTCTGATCACCTGAACCAAGGTGGCTTTTCACCAATCACAGGGGAACGTGCACTGTGTTCAGGAGGACGATTCTGAACACACACAAAAAAATGCAAAGCTTGTACTGCTTTGCGGCCTACTGCCTTTCTTCCCGGAACTCACTGCAGAATGGGTATTAGCGAGGAAGGTTGGCCTGTTTAATATCTTCACTGGGGAAAGCAATGGCATCAGGTTTATAGTACTGTTTCTGACTCTTCCAGGGTTAACTTATTAGTTAAGGGCCTCAGACAATTCTATGTGGTCACCATAGTTTCTGTATTCAGTTTAGCCTGCTGCAAAATAGTTCCTGTTGGCTATTTCCTAACATTGCTGTGCTCTGAAATAACCTTTACCCAGACACTTAAAAATGATTAACTCTTACATTCACTAACAAGAATGTCTTCTATTTTTCCTTTAAAAATGAGAAAGAATTTGAATTCTAAGTCCCTGTCTAGAGACAGGCTCAGGTTGTCCTTTAGCAAAAGGTCCTCTCCCTTGAGCCAAGCAGTGGGCTTGCTAGTGTGGCATCACATTCTGTCACAGCTCTTTATTTTTGAAGACCATAAACCTTCCTTTATTAGCTATGCTCCTGACTGGAGAACACTGGCTGTTGCATAGGAACACTTCCATGGGAAACATCTCATCGTTTGCTTTTAGGAACAGCACTATACAATGAAGGTCCAGTTTACAGAATGTGTTCAGTGGTTGGCTATTTTTTACCTTTGAGGAATGTTAAGTCAAACAGTCACAGTCTTCCAAAGAAGAGTTGTTTATAAAAATTAAAGCACTGTGCAGGTGAAGCTGCAAGGCATTTAGTAAAGGCCTCTTTCAGATTGGCTTATGGGCAAGTCTATGGGTAGTTTCCTGACCAATGCTCGATGAGGGAGGGCCCAGCCCACAGTGGATGATACCATACCTGGGCAGGTGGTCCTAGGGTGAATAAGAAAGCCTATTGAACAAGACATGGGAAAGAGCCATTAAGCAGTGATTTTCCATGGGCCCTGCTTCAGTTCATGTTTCTGGGTTCCTGTCTTACATTCCTGTGTGACTCCCCTTCATGGACTGCAAGTGTAAGTTGAAATCAGCCCTTTTCCCTCAAGTTGCTTTGGGGCATGCAATAGAAAGCCAACTAGAACACAAGTGGACTCCCTTTCTACCTGACAAGAAATCCCTAGATAAAGTAGGGGGACAGATGGCATTAAACAAGATTTTGGTAACATCTGTCTGGAATTCTGTGTTGCATAAGAGGAACAATGCAGCCTCCTGGAAGAGCCTGGCTTTGGAACCAGGAGACGGGGCTGCAATGCTGCTCTGTCATTCGCTAACAGCTTCCCAGTGATCATTTCACCTTCTGCCCCTGCAAGTTCTCTGTTCCTCTTGGATTAGGTTCTGGTGGCAGTACCTGCGCCAAGCGCTTACTGTGTTTAACGAGCCTAGTGCTGTGCCTGGCAGATGATGAACACTCCCAAGTGCTAATTGCGTCAAGAGAAGGGGTAGTGGAAGGTGATCCTAATTTAGTCCTTGACTAGCCAACCCATTATGAGGAAGTGTGTTCATCTTTTTAAGCGTCAGTCTGCCAATCTAATGACACTCTTGTCGTAATGACTGCTGTCCTTTGCCTTTCTGGTACTCTCCTTGTTTCTGCCTCTGGACTGAAACATTCTGGCAGGCTACTCTGTTGCTGCCTCCGGTGTGGTCCTGGCTCCCAGGCTTATCACCAGGCCCAGAACTCCTGTTCTTCCTCTCCCATGTTCAGGGAGCCTCTGAATCTCCTGAAGTGTGGGGGCAGATTGCATTCGTTAAGATTTTGGCAGCATCTTTCTAGAATTTTATGTCATGTTGCTTAAACAAGGACTGCTTTGTTGACACACATTAGCCATATGGGAGCAGTTTGGACGGTGCTGCTGACAGCCATGCCTGGGTTGCTGTTTGTCATTTCCCCCCTAGTCCTGAAGCAGTTCAGGACTGGGAGATTCCATTGACACTTGGCGGAGGCATTGTTTTCTATCTCCCCCTTCCTTCCCTCTCTGCACAACTTACTTATTTGTAGATGTAGGTGAATCGCCGCGAAACGATCAGGACCGGCCATTCTGTGTGCTCAGCGCCTTCTATTTTAAGAAACATGCTATTAGTTTCCACTGATGTAGCTGTGAAAAAAACCCAAAACGACCAAAAAGCCAACCGTGAAAAGTAAGCTACTAAGATGAGTCAGAAGGAAGAGTTTCGAAGCTAAAATCAGAACTATTACAGATACAAAGACAGGGCACTGGTAGGAGGGTCTTACAGGCTGTCTGCGCAAGTCAGGCAAGAAAACCTATTCAAATTTTAATTAAAAAAACATCACTGTCACATATCCAGACAGATTGCAAATGCTTTCCATAGTTATTTCTTCTGGCTGAGAAGTGGAAATTTTGATCACATTTTGGGAGGGACGAGAGAGAAAACATTTAGGTGATTTCTTACTTCTAAGAGACTTTGGGTGACATATTGGATCTGAGGATGTTCTCCACGGGAGTTATTTGCAGCCAACACACAAGGTTCCTAGGAAGACACACCTGGTGGAAATAATACTTAAATATGTTAAATAATCTGAAGACTCAACTGTTTCCATGAAGGAAATCCTTTGGTAACTGTAGAAGTGGAATAAGGAGGAGCGGCATTAATTTTCACATGTAAAAATAATACAGTTATAGGGTAAGTCTACTGATACAAAGTGTGAGAGCAATCTGAGCTAATGAATTTATTCATATCAGACTTCCAGAAGGCATGAAACTCAGAGTCAGAGAACTTACCTGAGAAAGTCCACGGGAATTTCCTAGAATGGTTAAAATCTCCCTCTTTTCTCATCACCTCCCTGTATGTAATATAGTTTGCTAATGTGCCCGATTGCTAAAATTTAGGCTTTTTTATTATATAGCAATTGTGCTTGATTGTGCTCAGAGCATTATTGGGCCCAAATATTAACTTTTAGCTGTGCCTTAAGTTTGAAATTGGTGGAATGATGGAAAATGGGGATTCTTAGTCAACCTAGCAAACTTCTCTTCTTTGGGGAGGAGGATCTGACATGAGGGCTTTCAGAAGGCACCCAGAATATGCAGATTGCTACTCTCTTGGGATGAGTCTCTTGGTGGAAAAGCAGGCCTGAAGGGTCAGTGGGTGGTGGGATTGAGGGGGGGATGCTCCAGGGAAGTTCCTGGAATGCTTGCCAAAGAAACTGAATGTCTTGACTGGGATCGCAGCCAAAGGCACATTTGTCAAGCTTATTAATTGTACTTTTAAAGTAAATGTGCAACTTATTATGTGTTAATTATACTTCAATAAGGTTGAATGAAAAATTGATTTTCACTAAGACAGAAGCATGAGTATAAATTAGGAAAATTATTGAGTTGAAGGCAATTATCAGACATATAAAATAAGAATACAAATAGATGTTAAACTTTTCAGAAAATTAGAATGTGTGGTTCTATGAAAATACAATCTTTAGTTGTTGATTGAATTAACCAGTTTTAATCTAAGAGTTACGTGGATTTTTTTTTAAATTTTGGTTATCATTCATTTAATTACCACTGGATCTGAATAACAATGTTTGGAATCCAGATTCCTCAAGATTTCACTACAGGCTTTGACCACAAAGTGAGACAAAATTTGGGTAGAGAAAAAATCCATATGTTCCTTTTCATATGAATAAACATGCAAAGTCTTTTTGCTTCGTATTTTATTTTTCTCAGTAAAATATGTGTCTTGAAAAAGATTATTAAAAAGCAAAGCTCACAGTTTTTTGTTTGTGTTTCTTTTGTGGTGTGCTTTTCTGTCAGCTGCTCTCTCCTTTTAGATGTGCATCTGTGTGCAAAGATGTGCTGACCATCAAATGTGGTCTTGGGGCAGCTTCCGCTGCTCTATTATGACCTCCCAAAGGAGACCTGGCATCAAATCTGAGGGGTGCAATTCTAAGACCCAGGTTCTGGGCTAAGCACTATTGCCCATATCTAAAAGGACATCTGGGATAGTTGGTGGTGCTCACTCGCTTTTAGTAGCTGTTCTCTGACCTAGCCACTTTATTTACAATTTATTTATTTTAAATCGTGTGTACGTTTGTGCTTGATAGTGCCTATGGAGGTCAGAGGTGTTGGCTTGCCTGTAGCTGAAACTATAGGCAGTTGTGAGTCACTTGACATGATTGCTGAGAATAGAACTCAGATTCTCTGGAAGAGCAATACACATCCTTAACCACAGAGCCCTCTTTCCAGCTCTGACTTAGTCCACTTTATTTCTCATTTGAAATACCACAAGGAGCTAGAAATGTCCCTCTTCTTCCTAGTGTTCTGGATTTATTTCAAAGTTAAAACTCTATTGGATACCTAATTACAGTGTGCAGTGTTAATTTCCTATCTGCATATGATAATGAAAGAGGAGCTTTCTCTGCAGGCATCTCTTATCTCGATGAATCATGCATATAGCAAAAGACTGTAGCGTACTCTCTGGTGGACTTGGAATTCTGCACAGGATACAAATGACAGTTTGTCCGTGTTAGAGAAAAGTTGCTCACATGAGTTGAACCCTCCCGTAATATTCACTATGATTTGGGGATCTAATTTGGCCTCATTTGTTCTGCTTCAAGTAATGCCAATTTAATGATCCATTATTGTAATTGTGGGATAATAAAAAAATGCCTAACATTTTTAAGACCCAGTGTGATTCAAAATGTTTCTCATGGAAACCTAATATTCTACAGAGTGATCTGAGGGAAGGCAGGGAACCACGTTACATAAGCCTGGGGAATGCTTTAGAGTCTTGCACTTTCCCTGTGTCCCACTTAGAAAATGAGCGTCTTCTTACAGTGAAGATCCACAGGGGCTTAGCTTAACTCAGCACTGCCCAACTGTTTAGCACACCTCCTCATGTGGGAAGAAACATTGGTTTTTCAGATGGAAGGCTTAGAATACATTTTTTTTCATAAAAAATATGTATCAGCTTTAATTTTCAAACAACTAAAGTACTTACAGAACCTAAGTTACTTATCCCAGATAACTAGTTAGTAATGGAAAAAGGAGCATACCAGTCATCCAGACATTCAGCTACCCATTCATCTGCTCATCTACCTGTCCTTCCATCCATCGATCCATCCATCCATCCATCCATCCATCCATCGATCCATCCATCCACCTATCCATCCACCCATTTACCCACCCACCATTCATCCATCATTCTCTGAACCAAATGTGTTTGCCTCTGTTTTAAGTTTTCTGGCTGTGGAGATTAAACTGAGTAAAACTGATTCCTATCTTCAAAGAATTTATATTTTTGTGAGAAGAGGATACAGTTGTTAACATTTTCATGCAGGAGCATCTATAATGATGCAAACCATTGGTACATGTGAGCCAGCAGTACTGGTATGGGACCGGAGTAGGAACTTGACAGGGGTGATGATGTGAGGACTCCCAGTGGGTGGAAGTCTGGTAGTTTCATCCTCTGGAGACGTGGGATGAGTGTAGTTGGGGCTATAGTCTGTGGGGAAAATCACACAAGGTATAAATCTCTCTTTAAAGCGATATCAGTTGTATTCTTGAAAAACACTCATACTATAACTTATGAACACCCTTAAGACTTTCTGGAAAGTTAAACTCATCCAAATGAGCATCAGTATCTTCTGGAGGCTTCATCAGAAGTTTATGTGACAGATGTTATTATTTGTGTGTACTGGGTGCATTTCAATCCTGGGCATCACACATGTCAGGCAAGTGTTCTACCACTCTTATCACTTTTTACTTTTCATCTAGGATTAGAGTCATGCTACGTGGTTTCACTAGTCTTGAACTCATTTTTTCCCCACAGACAGATCTTGAATGCTCCTGCCTCCAGCTCTGGACTATAGGGGCTATGTAGGCCTGTGCTACTGGGGTTGCCTAGCAGAAGCCTCTCAGTGATGGAAAACGCAACACGTTTTCCTCAGTTAGCTTCACAAGTTGTGTAAATATCCTTACACCAAAATTATTTCTTGCAGACAAGGTGCAAGCTTATCTGGACTCTAGCGGAGCTGTACAAAGACCTTCTGCTATCTAAAAGCACTGGCAATCGACATCATTTTTGTGGCCACATTTGCTAAACAAAACTTGCCAAAGCTCTTCAAACATTAGGATGCAGGTTATGGGAGAGGCTATTGGCTATCTTCAAGTGCTTATATTAAAGAAGGATCAGGAGGATCAGACATACCCTGTACCCCTGGCTGAGCAAAGAGCAGAGCTAGACTATGGAAGGGACTCCCAACCTGTGCAAGAGCTGGAGAGCAAAGGCCTTTTGCCTGAGTGAACTTGGGCTTTGTTCAAAGGCTGAGGGAAATTTACAGAGTTTAGAGCAGCCTTTGGGTGTAGTTTTACCCTTGGGTTTAGGTGGTCAGTTGTTCTGTTGCTTCTTGATTGATCAGTCAGAGTCTTAAAAAAGAGAGTTGGAGGGAAGAAAGGGCATGATGGGTAGTTGTAACATCATGTCCTGTGACAAGGGGACGAAGCCCTGAGGGCTGAGTGAGAGTGGATGGGACATGGTGAAATTAGCTACAGGGCCATCAGAGACTGGACGCTTTTGTGTTTAGCATTGTGCGGACAAGGCACAAGGAGACATTGGTGTTTACTGTGGGCAGTGCTGAGCGTGAGAAAATGTCCTAGAAATGGGGTGTATCTTGCCATATGAAATTAAAAACAATACTACATTGGTTGTCCATTCTTGCCGTGTAAGTCGGAAGTGACTTTGGAAATAGTTTTACCCAATCTAAGAAACGTAGACTGACTGTGTCAGAGTTGGGCCGGGTGATCTTCAGAAATTTCACAAGGAAATCTTGTGTAAAAGTAGGTCAGCTGGGGGTCCTGAGTGAAGTTTTGTCCTGTGGTTTAAATAACCAGAAATTTCATCTAACTCCTTGGAAGGTTCCAGAGACCTCAAATTGTAATTCCGGTGAACTCAAAAAATAAATGCAAGCTCATTTATTCTCACTTGGACTTGCACAAGGAAATGCAGCTCTTGGTTATGAAAATACAATTTCTCCCCTAATGGGCTGCCCTTTCTTCGCGAGCATGCTCGCTTTCATTGTTCAGAAAGGACAAATGTGTTCAGGCCGTGGAATGAGAGCTGCACATTGAATTCAGCAGAGAGAGAGAGAGAAAAAAAAAATTGCTTCAGCTTACAGGCCGTGTGCCCGCTTTAAACAAGATCAGAATGAATAAGACATTAAGGGAGACCTGCATAAATGCCCTCTAAATGGAGTGAAGGCCTGTAGATACAAGTAATTTTTCTGATTTTATATGTATAAACATTGTTCTATACATACACGGCCACCTTCAATGATTCATTAAATAAGTATCTGCCGTCTGCTCTACCTGTGGCCTCCTTGTTCTCTGATTTGACCTATGGTGGATGGAAATACAGCCGTTACTCCATAACAACAGCCTAACAAATGTTTTCACGGTATTTATGTTGCACTAGATATTAGGTATAATCTCGGGATGATGAAAGAACATGGCGGAATGAGGCAAACCTGACCTCAGTTCAGATCGGAAACCTGAACCTCTGCAGTGTGCTTCCTACGGGGTCCTGCAACCATCCCTGGCAGACATGGCTAGAGGACAGGTCCTGCTGGAGACAGCAGTGACATGGAAGACACAAGCCCCGCAGCAGGCAGATGATGGCGGACAGACCATTTCCCCCGGCTTCCTTCCCAAGTGTTCTCTGAGTTGCTGAAGCATTGGAGGGCACAAGAGTTATCTGACCCACTTCCTCAAGAACGGATCCTCAACCTCATCTTCAGGAATCCGAAGTCACTGGCCCACAGCAGGGGCCCAGAGCTCCACTTTAGTCAGCAAAACCTGGGATGGAGTGCTCCCCCAACCACACTGAAGGGACTCTGCTCCAGGACGAAGGTGTTCTTTGCTGTCTTCGCTATGGATTCTCTATCATACTGTCATTCTTGACAGTCACACAGCTCTGCAGAGGCCCCAGAGGGTTCTGCTAGACCAGGACCCAGGCAGACAGTATTGCAAATGGGTAGTGTTCTTCAAACCCTTCAAATAAAGACCCAGGCAGTTTAAAGCACAATACTCCGGGACCATGGGTCGGTCCAGTCTCATGAGTAGGATGACTGAGCGACATGCAGTCTTCATGTACTGCTCACTTGGATGTGAGAATTTCTCTTGTTTAAAAGAACCACATTTGTACTCGAGAACACTGTCCTGTTGTGTAGACAGTTGCCCAAGCGGCAACAACACAGGCCTCATAACCTCCATGTTCCTTTTTCTAGAAGCGCAGGCTTCAGCAGACCATAGACCCATTTCTACATCCCTGGCCCTTCTTCTTCTTTGTGTCCTTCCTCAAGTAGCTAGGCAGGTTCCTGATCCTGGGCAGAGCATCTCAGCCTGCTCATGGATGTTTGCTGCCTCCATGCTGATCACCGATATCTCCCGCTCGCCAATGAGGCAGAGGGGACACTCTGGCTGCAGCCACGGCAGCACTATGCACCTGTTTCCCGGGTGAGTGGCATTTTCATGTCGCAGGATATCAGCACAAAAGCTTTCCTTTGTTTAAAATACACTTTCGCAGGTTTTGTTCTCCCAGTAACTACTCCGGCGGTACATTATTGGAAACCAGACCATCCATGAGTGTAAAGCTCAGCGTTTTCAGTATATTTGTGGGGATGCGTAAACATTACTAGGACTTAATTTTTGAACCTTTTTTTCCTCCCACTAGAAACAGCTTTCACACCCTGGTGATGTCTGGGCACCCATACATGACATGAATCTACATTTTTGCTTCTATAGATCTCTCTTCTGGACATATAATACAGGTGAATTAATAAACACACACTAATTCATTATCAGTTTCCTCCCTTCAATGTCATGTCTCATGGTTTACCCTGGTCGTCTCATATGTATCAGTTTTTATAGTGCTACATCATATTTCATTACAGGGTAATGGAATAATTGTACTTATCTGTTTAAGTAATGAGCATCTGAATTATTTCCAATTCTGGGCTATTTTCTACTAAGAAAGTGTGAATGTTCATGTACTTCTTGTCTATTTTTGCCTGATTATATCCAAGTTATCATGACCCAAAGCTGACAGCAACCCTCCCAGGTTTTCCTGATCTTTCCCAGTCACTTGCCCTTCTCCACCTTTCCTCCCTTTCTTTTATAGTTTTCTGTTTTCACAAGATTATTTTTTTTATTTTTTAAGATTCCAATATAAAAACATCATTTCCTCCTTCCCTTTCTTCCTGCCAACCCCTCCACTGAACTCCTTTGCTATCCCTCAAACTCATGATTTCTTTTTAGTTTTTAAAAGGTTTCTTTTTTCTCTTTATAAAATATGCTTTTAGGAGGGGGGTGGGGGAGGAATGGAAGGGGACTGGGAGAAGGGGAGTAAATGTAAATTTTTTTGAATGGAAAGAAATAAAAGAGTTTGGAAAAAACAAAAAACAAAAAAAATATGCTTTTACTTGAAACAAATCACTTTATTCCCATCCCTTCAGCTTCGCTCAGGTACCCTCCCCTTTAAACTTTCCCCTTTGTCTCCTCCCCTTTATCCTCTCCACTTTATTCCTTCCCCTTTAGCCCCTTCCCTTTGTCCCTTCCTCTTTTTCTTCTCCCCTTTAACCCTCCTCATTAAAAAATTAGGCCAAGGACAAATAAATGACTTAATGATGCAATTAAGTAATTTGGAAAACAGACTTAATCAGCTCAATTCCAGTAGATGGCAAGAAATAATCAAAGAAGAAATTAATGAAATAGAAACAATAAAAATAATGCAAAGAATCAATGATGCTAAGAGTTGGTTCTTTGAGATGATAAACACAATCTGTAGATCCTTGGCCCAACTAACCAAAAGAGAGGTCTCACATGAATACACACAGAAATGAAAAAGGAACCAGCACAACAGACACCAGGTAATTCAGAACATTACATGGGAATACTTTCCAAACCTGTACTCCATTAAGTTGAAAATCTAACAGGAATGGATAAATTTCTTGACTCATCCAAACTATTAAGTTAAACTAAGACAAGCCTAACCTAAGCATCCCACAACTCATGAGGAGATCGAAGCAGCACCAAAAGCCTTCCGGCTAAAACAAATCCAGGCCCAGCTGAACTGTAGCAGAATTCCGCCAGACTTGAATAAGAACCACAGCCAAGTCTTAAACTCTTTAAAAGAAATCCAAAGCAACCAACTTCCCCCTCTTCCTACTCACAATGCCTAACCTGAGCTTTAGTGTGCCACTGGCCGTTTTCAGCCTTGCTCCCGAGTGGTCCTGTCTCATCACTCCTCATAGCTGCCCCTGGTGACTGGCACAGTCCCCGACCAACAATCAGATCCATGCTGTCTATGGTAAGAGAGGAAGAAACAGTGGAAGCGAGGGGAAGAGGGAGGGAGGAAGGTATTAAGTTCTAAAACAGTCTTCTCTTCTTGACAGAGTCATAGTGCTATATTTTCTCAATTTTTGTGGGGGAGGAAATTGAAGTTCAGGTCTTACTGTGTCGCCTAAGCTGACTTCAAGTGTGCAGTCCCCTTGGCTCAGCCTACTGAGTGCTGGGATGACAGGCAGGTTTCCTCATGTGACAGTTCTGGATTCTTGATGTTAGCAGAAAAATGGATTATTGGAGGAGGGAGAAAAGGACTCTTTGGGAAGAAATATTGTCAGTAAAAAACTCAAGAGACTTGAACAAATTCATCTAATTTCTATTTTTTTATCAAGACAGAAAGAAAATGTGAAACCAATAACAGCAGTGAGTCATAAAATTAAATATACAGCTGGAAACAGACAATTTTGTAAGGCAGTGATTAGTCATAATAGCACCATTTAATTTGTTTGAGAAAGATGCATTTTTCAGCCACGAGTTTGCTTGGGTAATTACTTATCTTGTAGCATGTATTATATAATTGAGAAATTGTTTATAGCACATGAAATATGTAGAAAATATATACAATTTGATGCAGAGAACATATACATGTATTCAAATAATTTGACAAGGTAGGCGGGGAACCACTTTTTAAAGAAATAAATTATACATTAAGATGCAGACACATAGGAGTATCTCTAAAGGCAGATGTGAAAAACAGTCACTTCCATGGGCTGGAACAGAGAGGAGTCTCCTAGCTCTCAGGTCCTGCTCCTTGTTCAATGATGGCAGGAGGGCGGGGAGCCCACGCTGTTCTCCACTGAGCAACACCCAGTGATTTCTCAGCTTGCTAGGCTGCCCTGAAAGATTCAAGCTGGAGCTGAAATAGGGACAATTGCCACTTTCGAGGAAGAGCTGAGTTCTTCCATGGGTCCCCCAGAGTGACAACCAGGGCAATCAACAATGGCAAATCTTGTTCTTCTCTGCTTATGCTGGGGCACACCCTGATGGTGTTAAGGCCTTTCTGCAGTTCTTTCCGTACGTATACCAGCTATAGACCTGGCTTGGTAAAAATCCAGAGGCGACCTCAGCAATAACCAACACTAATGGATGGAAAGCACCAAGACTGAGACTTGTAGGTCTGTGGCTAGCTCAGAGCCAGGTACTTTGCCATAGGTGTTGTGTGGGTTTGGAGCTACAGTCTCACATCGCAGTTACTACACTGTCCACTGAAATTGTCATTTCTGGTTTTGTTGTTGTTGTTGCTTCTTTTTTTTTTCTAAAATGCAATAGAGACATTGAAGGATCAGGTACATTGTCTTTCATTAGCTTGTTTTATTACAGCCACTCTGTCAGTGATTCTTGATTAGGGGGTTGTTTTATAACTTTATCTGCTTGCTCCCCCACATTAAAACTCCATAATCATTATGGAACTGCACTGCAAAAGTAGCTATGCCAACTTTCCCATGTGCCAAGGCTAGTTTCTTCCAATTGTTTACATGTTTTCTCTTCTGGCCTTGATCTATACCTTATACACCTACTTCCCCCTTCCTCCACTCCACGGAAGTTGCTTTAAGCAAAGTTATCATGGGCTTCATCAAATAACTCACTAATAATACCTGACTGCCCCATTGGACTTTTCCTTGCTTCTCCCCAAGCATCCACATTTCCCTGTGTCCTGGGGTCACATTCACTTTTAAAAGCACGTTTTTAGTTGTATTAGGATTGCATCACTCTGTCCCCCTTGTTTTCCTCTTTTCCAGATCCCTCTCCAGCTACGTTCCTTCAAACCCTTCTCATGGACTCCACCACTCAAGTGGATAATCTCTTTTTCCTTTATCATTTTTACACACATATGTATGCATTGATATGGACATACACATATATGTACATATACACATACATATACATGTATGTGTGTATATGTATATACACGAATACAACCTTCTGAGTCTGTTTTTGTTACTTGTATGTATATGGTTACATGTTTCAGAACTGTCCACTCTGCATAGGACAACCAATAAGGGGGTTCATCCCTTTAGAGGATAAATCTCCTTCTCCCAGCATTTCTTAGTTTGTAGTTCTTTGTCTAGAAGTGGGACTCTGCTGAACTTTCCCTCTTCTGAGTGCACAAGTTCATTGATATTAAGGTTGTTCTGCTCTTGTTGCCATTTCAAGGCAACACTGCTGCACAGCAGCAGCCCTGGTGATTGGCTCTTAGGGTCCTTCCACTTGGAACATCCATCCTTGAGTTTCCTGAGCCACAGATGCAGGAGCTGCCAGGTAGAGTCATCTCTTCTGATGACTGTTCTCCTTCGGTCCAGCTCTGAGAGTTCTGCTCTTCTCCACGGCACTCTCACTTTCTGGATTCACCAGTTCACCGTAGTACAAATACCTAAACCTGGTGACCCCAAATTTAATTTGCTATGCACATTCCGTAGCTCTACAATGTCTTGAACAGATACTGGCTGATCACCCCTTCCCATTATCCTATACACCCTTCAATTTCCAACCTGTCGAAAATGGGCTCTATATGTTTCTCCCCAAAGCTACTCTTTACCTTGATTTCTCATGGATATCAGCATACCCAGGTACCTAATCCAGACTGACAGGGATAGGCTAGGTCACATCTTTCTCCAGCCCTTCTCATCTTTGCAAACCTACCTGAGCCTGCCTGTCTCTTGCCTGTAACTCATCTGGAGCTCCCATCTTTTCATCCTTGTAGGTTGCCAATTTGGTTTTTAAAATGATGTTTTCCGCCACTACTTCAGTACCCTGATTGTTCTTCCTGCCTTTAGATATTGTTCTGCACAGTTGATATTTCCCTCTATTTCCCCACTGATAGACAAAGCCAATTGAGTTATTGCATTTTTGGGGTTGAATTTGATCAGTGAGTTTTCCTAACCTTTGGTAAAGTCTAAATTGCTAAGTCTGGCAAACAACTCATTGAAGGTCAAGTCCATATTTCTTTCTCGAAGTGTCTCTCTTCCTTTCCCACAAGGAGGCCTCACCCCTAACTAAGCAAGCGCTTGCTGGGAAAGTACTTGGGATACCATCTTCCTCCTGTGTGATTGTGAATCTTTCGAATCTTCCTTCCCTGTGACTGCTATTTCCTTCTTTATTTCCTGTACTTTGTGCATACGTGTGTGTGTGTGTGTGTGTGTGTGTGTGAGAGAGAGAGAGAGAGAGAGAGAAAGAGAGAGAGAGAGAGAGATTGTCTCAACCTTTCCCAATCCGATCTAGAGTGTTTTACCTCTTCTGTGATCACATGGGCAATAAATGATTACTTATTTATTTCTAATATAGTATTTCTGACACTCCATGCAGGGTACTGGTTAAGTTTTAGCTCTCAGAAATCAGCTGAGGAATTGTTGATCAGTGTTGTCACCAGCACATGCAGGGATTTGATTCTGTAATGTAGACCATGGTATACAGTGCCTGCATAGGTAGGCTCCAGTCTGTTCTTTAAACACAGTGCCCTTACCTCGGTTTTCCTGTAAATTTAGAGCAACAGGCCCTTTTCGCCTTTTGCTCTCTTTTGGAAGAGCTAAAGATGGAGCTGTTCATGCATATTTCATGGCGGAGTATGCTGGTCTTTCTTTGATTTTCTCAGCAGAGTCCTGCCTGTACCACTCCATTTCTGATCAAAGCTGAGCTTTGGTTCCAGAGATCTTAGGTAAAGATCTTGAGAAAATCAGCCACAAGAGAATTCTTATTGTTTGGTAAATTAAAGAGTGCCCTGAAGCCAGCCAGGTTTATGTGATGACCTCAGCCTGCCTGAGGTCTGCAGCTCCTGAGGTGGCTGGCACTGGTGTGTTTCTTGTTATGTATTTGCAAAGACCCAGGGTCGGGAAGGAGATTCTTTTATAAATTAGCTTGTCATTGTGTGTGAACATTTCTAGGAGAATATCTCAGCTTTAGAGGGCTTCGGATGAAACTCAGCACTCTGTAGTGAAGAAAAATGATGTTTACAAATGTGCTAATGATGCAGCCTCCTGGTGCCATCAGGCCATGAGGCTGCAGGTGAGTTCAGCACCATGCATGGGACAGAGGTTTGCCTTGCTAGATCCTAGGAAGGATGAGGGCTGTTTCTCTGTATTAGCCATCAAATTTCTTGGATGCCAGATGATCGGACACTACTTATTGGATGCCATATCATTGTGTCATTTTCTATTCTTTCCAAACTTAAATGTATTTCTTGGTTCCTTATTTTGACCAAATATGGAATAGTATTTTTCTGGGGAAGAAAAAGTGCTCTCCATCCTTAAGGTAATGAATCTTTTCATTTCTCTGAACATGATCTTATATGGTTCATTTTCCTCTTCCTTAAAGATCAATATGAATTTTATTTTTCTTATTTTGGTTTGAAAGATATTAACTTTCTTGTAACTTAAAAAAGGTTCTTTTCATCCCTGGGTGTATTAACAAATGATTTAGAAGCTGAGATGTCCAACAAAAATTAACTCATCTAACAAGCATTTATTGAGCATAGTGTCAGCCACTTGGAATGCATCAACCAAACAGGCATGATTACTGCCCTATGGCCTTATATTCCAGTGAAGGAGTTAGACAACATGGAGAAGACAAGAATGCAATTATGTAGTATCCTAACAATAATAAGTTCCATAGAACTAGGATTAAAGGAATCAGGTATGTGAAGCAGAAGGAAGCAGGTTGAAGCTTGAAACAGCAGGCTCAGGTGTGAGATTATGTAGGTGAGAAAGATGGAAATGAGGGAAATAATTGCAGATAAATGGAGACTGACGGTTCTAACAGAGGAAAGAATAAGATCAAAGGCCCTGGAGTGTTCGTGTGCAAGGTGTGTGTGAGCATAAACCAGGAAGAGGTGAGGCTGCAGCTATATGGCACATCCTAGAGACCTTATTTTTCACTCTGAGATTTCTGTAAAATCTTGAACAAATCTGCAATCTGATCTGATAAAAAGTTTAAAAATCATTTCATTGCATGCTATTTCTGATTACTTAGTGGGAGACAAATCAGGAGAGCGCGTGCTGCCCTGGATACTGCCAAGGTCCAGGTGAGAAACGGCAGCAGATGTGACTAACGTGGGTTGGGGTGACAGATGGTAAAGTGCATGTCCTGCAAAGGGAAGATCTGAGTGCAAACTGCAGAATCCGCAGGGAAATACCGGCACAGATGTGCATGTGTAATCCCAGCCTTGTGGGAGCAGAGACAGGAGAATCTCCTAGACTCACAGGGTCATCCAGCTTAGACTAATCAGTGCACTCTGGGTCTTCAAGATCCCATTTCTCAGGAGGTGGATGGCTTTCCTGAAGAGGACAGCTGAGATTGTCCTCTTGCCCTCACTCTAACAAACATAGACATACCTACACATACATGTGCATCTTAGAAAAAAAATCCAAAGAGGGTATCAAGGAGAAGTTATATTGTTGAAGTCCAGAAAACAGGGAAGATAAGAGACACTTAAGCCTGAGACTATTTCTATATACAGATGGTATTAAAGCCATGATTCTGAGTGAGAGCTTGGAGGTGTAGGCAGGAATGCGTGAAGTGGTTGGAAGTCAATGGAAGACAGAGTATGAAAGAAAACAGGGTAGATCAATTTTATCCAGTGCTAAGGATAAGTCAAGGTGAGGATGAATGCCATTTCAAGGTCACTAGGTAGGTCATTAATGACACTGAGACAGGATTTTTATACAGTAGTAAGGAGAAAGGCTGCTGGGGAGAGCTTTAAACACAAGAGGAAGGAAAGTGGATCAAACAAGGATATATAGCTACTCACTTGTGCTCATGCAAATAATCTTAATGAAATGTGTGGGTCACAAACAACATGTGTAGACATGAAAATAGCAAGGAAAATGGTTGGCATGGAGAGGGGGTTGGTATGAGATAAGAGAGGATAATAGAGAAAAATGTGATCAATATAATCATATGTATATACATATATATGAACTTGTGGAAGAATAAAAATGCATAGCTATTTACAAGAAATGTACTATACATGGTTGGAAAGACAGGTCATTAGCTGGTGGTGAAATCTGAGTCAACTTAATGTAGTTTTCCAATAAAATAGGTAACAATTATGTAAGATGCTATTGATGAAAGTAATTTATCAGAGTATCAAACAGAAAAGTTAATGTGATACCTTTGACAAGGTGATGAGGTGCAAGCTTAATTCCAGGTTGAGAAGTGGGAGTCAACAACAGCATTCAGACTACATAAATACCCTCCCCACTAAGTAGACTGAAACAATGGTGATAAGTTTGCATTTTATGACCTCTTTTGTTGTTAGGAAAAACCTACAGGGAAAGAGACTGAATGTCAACTTGGAGTTTGGTGGATTGTTGTGCAAAGAAACAGTGCAGCTGTTGTATTGGTCAGACAGTAAAACATTCTAGGTCTCCAAGATGCCTCTCACACATCCCTCATCTCCTGTAGGCATTCTTTCTCCTCTGAAGCAACCACATCTTCACTTGTAATGCTGCCATTGAGCTGGAGCTTCAGTAATACCTCTACATAAAACTTTTGCATTCTATTGACACTTAATTTGAATTTTAGTGAGTTTTAGAATTTTAGAATTCACTTACTTTGTTGCACGTGGCTATATTGTAATTTTTTTCTATTTCTTTGGAGAACTCCACTATAAGAGTATGTAATTTAATCTTTCATTTTGCAGCTGACAGGCACTTGGGTTGTTTCCAGCTTAGAGTTCTTAGTCTTCCACACACTTTATTGTAAAAGAGTAGGGAGCCTTTTATGTTGAACATAATTCTAGGAATTGCTTTCTGGGTCAACAGGTTTGCTATATTCAATTCTGAAAGAGAAAGTCAGCTCTTACCATTTGTATTATTTGATATTCCTTTAATAGTGCATAGATGTTCCCTTCTTTCCACAGTTTTAGTTATCTTTTCAACTTCTAACTTCTTAATGAGTGTGAATTCCTTGCTTCCCTAGCAAACGAGTAGCTTAAGCATCTTTTCACATATATGTTGACCACTTAGATATTAGTACAATATCTTCTCAAGTTTCTTGTCGCGTTTCAGTTAGGTTCCACACTTGCTATCAAAACATACTGTTTACATATTCTAGTTATGAGTTGAGTGGTACTATGCTACTAACATTTTCTTGAGGCAAGAGAGTGGGGCACAGAATTAAAACTTGAAGGCCTCAAATGAAGACTGCAAACTTATGAAAAAAAAATGAACATTTAGAAAACAAGAAAGCTATCCCCTTATGCCCTGTTTAATAAATCCAAACATAGCCACTAGCTCAAGCCCACCGGCACTCCAGTGTCTGATGGTAACATGCATCTTGTTATAATACTGTAATTCAGACCCCTCACTGGAGACTTAAGAAACTGTAGAGACAGCCTGGTGATGGTGATGCACACCTTTAATCCCAGAACTTGGGAGACAAAGGCAGGTGGATATCTATGAGCTTGAGGCCAGTCTAGTCTACAGAGTGAGTTTAGGACAGGCTCCAAAAGCTACACAAAGAAAACTAGTCCTGAAAACCCAACAAACAAATAAAAAAAACTGGGGAGATGTGATGTCTGATTATGTATAGAACCATATGCAGTATATGCAGTAGATGAACAATATGCAGTAGATGAACGAGCATGATCAGAAAAGTCTTTACAATGACCAAAAAGCTCCCATCATGTGGCATAAAAGTCCTGCCTTTGTTAGGGCTGTGTACACTGCTTGCTTCTGTCCTTGGAAGAATATCTTCCCTTAGTAAACTTCCCTGCTTCTACTGTAACTGTGACCCTGATCAACTCCTGGTATGGGAACATAAGAACTTGGGACCCCTTCGAAGGAACCCTCCAAACTTTAATGTTTGATGATTCTGTTTCTACATTCTGTCATTTACCTTTAAATTCTGCCAAAGTTTCTTCTGAGAGAGTGAGTTTTTAAATGTTAATAAAATCCTTCTTTTAAAAAACTCAGCTTTGCCATCTCTGCTTAGCATTTTCTCTGTACCATGAGAAAAGTCTCCTGAATTCTCACTAGAGGTGCTTATCTCCTAGAAATTATATTGATGATTGCTCACATTTTGATCCCGACTTGACCTGGAAATGAATATGAAATAAGATAGGGTTCAAGTTAACTTTTTTTCATATGGAAATTAAGTTTCTTAGCATCATTTATGAAAAATGATCCAACCTTGCCCAGGTGTATGAAGCATCTCATTAGATATGAAATGAATATGTATGCATGGTTGGGCAGGTTTCATGGCATTCTACTTGGGCTCATCATTTAGTTTCTTATCAGTCCTACAATGTCTTGATTAAAATTACATCACAGTCTTAAACTCCAGGAAATATTTGTACCCTTGTGTCTTGACTAGAGCATCTTATGTTTAAATAATGTCCTAGTTTGCTTTGGGCTGCTGTAACAGAGTACTGACCAAAAGTGCCTCAAGGAGCAAAGGGTTTATTTCTACTTGTAAATCATAGTGCATCACCCAGGGAAGGCAGGCAGGGATCACCAAGGCAGGGCCCAGAAAACAGGAACTGGAAGGCAGGAACTGGAAGGCAGGAAATGGAGCAGAGACCATGGAAGAGTGCCACCTCGGCCTTTCTCAGTTACCTTCTTTTGTTAAGACTGAAAATAGAATTTTCTCCGCTCTGGTTTTATGCTTGTATGGCAAAAAGGGCAATGAAACCATTACCTGTGACCCTAAGTGAGCTTTTAATTTTCTTTCCAATGAACAGCTGCAGCTTGAAAGTCATTTCTGGAGTGAGTTGGTTTCAAAAGTTATCTCAAATGAAGGTTTCTCCAGCACATTTTATCTAGATTTCCCCTTACAGATTTTCAACCTGGATGCCTCAGATTTATTTTCATTTGATTAACCAAAAGTCTGTTTTATTTTATCCTCTGACATCCAAGAACCTTTGGAAAATATTACAGTTTGAAAATCATGTCTGCCAGTGCAAAATAAAATAGGAACAAGTGAGTTCGAATTGTGTTGAACACTGTACTGGCAAGCAGTTTCGAGATTCGTTCTCATCATGACAGACTTATTACTTCAGATAGAAGCCAATAAATGTGAGCAGAGGAGAAAGAATTCAGGATTTCCAATACTCTCCTCAAAGGGATGATAGAATGACATGTTTAATAAATGAAGACTCTAATTGCCACTAAATTACAACAGCTGCTTTACTCATATTTTTTCCTTTTATTGAAAATAGATTTTATTTTTCCTCACATAATATATTCTGACTACAGTTTCTCCTCCTTCTACTGCTCCCAATTCCTTTCCACCTGCTTTTGCATCCAGATTTATTCTCATCCTGTCTTTCATTTAAAAACAAATAGGCCTCTAAAGGATAATAGTAAATAAAATATAATAACATAAAAGAAAAGCTAATATATTGGAAGTGGGGAAAAACAACAAACAGAAGGATAAGAGTCCATGAGAATTCACAAGATTCCAAGACCAACTATTCACACACTTAGGAATCCCAAATAGCTCACTAAACTGGAAAGCATACTGTATTACACAGAGGACCCGGTGAGACTCTTGCAGGCCCTGTACATGCTGTCACAGTATCTGAGTTCATATAAGCTTTGATCATATGATTTAGAGGGTCTTGGTTTATTGGAATCCTTCAGCCCCTTTGGCTGAGACACTGTTTTCACCTCCTCTTTCACAGGTTCCTTGACCCTGAGTCGAGGTGGTGTAGGAGGTCCTTCTGTCTATGTGTTGCTTTCATTGTCTAATAAAGAACTGCTTTGAGCCTATGGCAGGGAAGAACAGAACTAGATGGGGAAAGCTAGGCTGTATGCTGGGAAGAAGAAGGGTGGAGTCAGAGAGACGCTATGGAGCTGCCACCAGAGTCTGACATGCTGGAACTTTAGTTGGTAAGCCACTGACACATGGCGATACAAAGATTAATAAAAATGGGTTAAATTAAGATGTAGGAGTTAGCCAATAAGAAGCTAGAGCTAATGGTCCAAGCAGTGATTTAATTTATATAGTTTTGTGTGGTTATTTTTGGTTCTGGGTGGCTGGGACAAACAAGCGGGCCCTCCTCCTACATTGAGGGATTTGATGAGACATCCAGTTTAAGGCTCAGTCTCCCAGTGTCTCTTACTCTCTGCATTTTGTCTGGCTATGGATTTTTGTGTTTGTTCCCATCTGATGAAAAAGGAAGCTTCTCTGAAGAAAAGTGAGCAAGTCACTGATCTATGAATATAGCAGAGTATCAAGACTATCATTAGAAGTCTTTTTTTAAACAGTAGTGTTTGTTTTTACCCTGGGTCCCTGGGCTATCTAGTCTCTGGTTCTTGGTTCCTGAGGCAGAGCCAGGTAAGGTTTCATCTCATGGAGTAGCCTTTAAATCCTATTAAAATGTGATTAGTCACTCACATAACATTTGTGTCATTATTGTACCAATATATCTTACAGGTTTGTCACTGTTATAGGTCACAGGGTTTGTAGCTAGGTAATATGATGAATGCCTTTCTTTCTCTACTAGTATGTAGTATACTTATCAATATCTTAATGCCTGTAGGGGTAAAACTTCTAGTTGGCATCAGATTGATCTCTCCATGTTCAATGATGTAAGTAAATGTTGTCTTGAGCAATAAGACCTTGCTATCAGGTTGTAGAGACCCCACCAATAACCTTAGAAATAACCTGTGGTGCTTTGTGGGGTTCCATTCAACCCATTTGTCCAATGCCTTAACAAAATGTAGCACATTCCCTGTCCTAGACATCTTTCTTGGTGGTTTAAAATGGCTCCTCTATTATTTGGTGACTACATTTAGATTCCTTTCATATATATACAAATATCTACAGTAGTAGGCTTCCATTAGTGAAAAACTTTCAAGCTCATTTGTGGGCTATTCAATGGATTAAGTTTTCTTCTAGTCATAGTATGCTGAACTTTAATATCAGGATATAAAATTTTAGTAATTGAATTTTCCTCACTTTGGGGAATATCCAAGTTATGGTTCTGTTTTATGTAGTTCATGTGTTGACAGTAGATGTTAAGCTTGTCATCTTGCCAAAGGTGCATTTTGTACATCAGAAGTGTCTTCTGTTATCAGTGAAATCAGGGTTGGCTTTTGAGTTCCTAGACTCCATGATAAAAAGATTTGAAGAACAGCCATAGACCAAAGCTCAAGGACAATTTTATTAGTCAAAACAACAGGGAGGGTGAACTTTGGTCCTCTGCAGCTGCCAGAAAGAAGGTGAAGAAGAGGCAGGGAGAAAGTCATGCTTTGTGATCTTGGGTCTAAGAAAGCTGGCATGTTCAGCAGTGAAGCTCAGCATGTGGTTGCATGGTAGAAGTGGGGGAGGAGCCTCAGAGAAGTGAAAAAGTCAAGAGCATCAGGGAAAATGGGGCTATGGGGCAGAATCCAAAAAATGAGACATATAGAAAGAAAAGAAATGTTAATTTTAGAGTTAGAACTAGAGGTGTAGCCAGCTTTTATATCAATCACCCGTGAAGTTATACATTTTCACAGTGTTGATGAGTCTTGCCATTATTGAAAGGAATCTCAATCAGGAGATAATTATTCCTCCCATTTCCTTAGTATGTCTTCAAGTGAGCCAGATTTCCTATAGGATAGTGTGCTAGCCAGTTGACTCACAGGCTAAGCTGGATTAACTCTTAGGGAAGAAGATAGTGGTATAGCATTTTAATCCTCAGAGCAGATCAGAATGTCATGTCTTCACTCACGGACAGAGGTAGAAATCAGATTTCATTCTTTTAACCAGAAGGATATAGTTTTCCCCTAATGCACCTAATTAGAGCACTGGAGCTGCCACCTTTTGAGATGGTGATTTAAATATTAAGGGAGCAGCTGTAATGCTTCCCTGTTTTAGGATTACCAGGAAAGTGAGAGGTGAGGCCTAAAGTTGGCCATGAGGGACAGCTCCATCTTCAATGAACTCTAAGGTTATTTCATGGAATATATAAAGAAAAGAGACAACAAAATATGATTTTTATTTATTCTTAATATTATATTATTTTTGAACTTCTGGAGTAAGCCCTGCTTGGTTATGATTATATTATCTTGCTTCTGTTAGCTCACAAACCCTCTAGCTGCTGTCAATGCCCAAATAACAGCCCTAATCTTACAGGGAATAAGAGATAGATCATTCTAGAGACATTTTAAGTGACCATGGCCCAGGAAGACAGGTTTAGATTACCACAAATTTTATGTTTTAAGGTGCAAACAGTTTCATGAAATTCTATAGTTTTAAAGAACAAAGAATGTAAGACAAGTTTAAAATACATTTGATGGGTCCATTAGAGAGGTGGGCACAGGCTCTTCTATAGGCCCAGATGATATTGGATAAGAGAGAGAAAGAGAGAGAGAGAGAGAGAAGGCTTGTAGAATGCCATGCAGTCTTTCCAGGTGACTTGAGATCCCCAACTGGCTCTGAGTTTTCTAGAGGAAATAAACTGACAAATAGATGCTCTATCTGTAGAAAAGTTCAAATATCAGATAGTCACTCAAGGTTTTTTTGTAAATACAAAAAATGTAACAAGACAGGACACAGAAGAACAGATGGGCATTTATATCAGAAATCCAGGTGTCCCTGGAATGAGGAAACTCTCTGTTCTAATTGCCATCTAGCTCAATCATCACCACTGATGAGAGTGGGCCTCTGCTTCTTGCTGGGTATTGGGTACCAAAGAGACTACCACTATCAAATACTTTATTCTACTTTCTGGTAGTAGGCCTCCTACCACTAACCTCCAAGTTTTGGCTACTACTGTGCCCAGTAGGGCAATCACAGCCTTCCAAGCTGTAGTATCAATGGATGCTCGTGCTTTTCCTATTTTTAAACAATGATTTCCTAAGCATGAAGCCTGAGCAGGTTTTCAATCTTTAGTCATTAAAATCCTGTTATGGCTTTATAATTCCTTTTCAGTTATTTAGTAACATTTCAAAGTTGGCCAGGAAAATTATTCCTCCCCCTTTCCTCTGAAGATCTCTTCATAGAGATAATGGTCCTTTTTTATTTCCTAGATCATCCAGTCTATAGCTAAATCTCTTGGAATTATACTCTGTCTTCATTCCTCTTGTAGACCTCAGTCCCCTGTAAAGGTCAAAATGCCAGCCAGATCAAAACTTGGCTAGAAGGCTCAACTACCTTGGAGAGAAATACCAAGATGCCCCGTTAGAGTGCACATTGTTTTATTCAGTTCTCAGCCTAGGCTCTTCTGAAGTGCCTTGTTGGCACCTTTATCTGTATCTACTTCATTATAGGTTATGAAGGCCCATCTTTAGGTAATTTGCTTTCAGATGCAGTGGACTACAATAGGGTATTCAGGAGTATAGCTCACAGAGGCAGTCCACCAATCTATTAGGAAAACAAAGTGACCCTCTTTTCAATCTAATTGTTACTTTGATAAGATTAAAAAATCATGCCTTTATGTTTTCCTACAACTATGAAGCTCTAGAAATTGTATGTTGTCAGAGACTGCTCATTTGTGTTTGTTCCTGGCCACCCAGACCAGAAAGAACCACACAGAAACTGTATTAATTAAAATGCTGTTTGGCCAATCACTTAAGCATATTGCTAGCTAGCTCTTGTATCTTAAATTGACCCACTTCTATTTTTTTATATTTTACCACAAAGCTTGTGGTTTACTAGTAATGTACCTGGGCTTCTGTCTCCTGCGGTGGCTACATGGCTTCTCTTTGACTCTGTCTAATCTCTCTACATATCTTTTCCAGCCTGGCTATATTCTGTTAAGCCATTTGCCAAAAGCAACTTCTTTATTAAGCAATGGCAAGAAAACATTCACAACATGCAGAGGAGAATCCCACATCTCCACCCCTTTTCTGTCTAAATAAAAAGAAAGGTTTTAACTTTTTAACTTAAATACAACAAAACAATTTTTAACCAAGAATTACAGTTACAATATTTAGTCCATTTACATTTGGCAAATTAAGGAAAATACTCTACCACATATCCTATCTTTGTGAGTCAAAGTTTTATATCTAATCTATCTTTTATCATAACTAAGGAAAACTATAGCTATAACTATCTTCTTCAACTCCATCAAAGATACCAGAAGGATATAATATTACCTAAATTAATAGGAAGTACATAGTAAGCAACTTCCAAAACTCTGTAATTGTCAGAGACATCTCACTGACAAGACAGTCACGCAGAATTCTTCTGTAACATTGGGGCATCCATCTTTAGCCTACAGGCCCATATTATCCAGCAGACTTTTCCATGAAGCAGGAAATTTCAAATACAGTTCCACGTATATTGGCTGTTTGTCAGTCACTTTCTTCTGTGCCCTGCAGAATGTTTGACAGACTCTTTCATGAAGCAGGAACCCTGGAGGACCATCTCACCTATAGGAAAGTTCAGCCATCATTTTTTTGTGGGTCTTACATGGCCAGTTCATACAGCATAACATCAAGCAGTCCAGGCAAGAGCAGTTTCTTGCCTAAATGGCTAGCAAACTCCATAAGGAGCCTCTTCGATGTCCATCATCCTCTTGAAGTAATTGGTGCTGCCAGGAATAGATGTGTCTCACTGTCATGAAAAGTACTAAGTTTTTTAAACATTTTAAATGCCATATTCTGTTAGTCTTTGAAAGATTTGAAGAATATCTATCCATCTGAATTATATCTTTGTACATCTAGAAAAACCTAACTTACATGACTACAAGCTTGACTATTATAGATAACTATCTATTAACCTGTATTTCTTAATTATACATTACATTTTTAAGTGAGCTGCACAAATACAACACCTTAATCAAGAGCAGAAATATACATATAACAAAATTAACCTTAAAGTTGCATCAATAAACCAATATTCATACCAATGCAAAGTGGTCATCTCTATATCATATCCCCTTTTAAATCTAAACAAACATTTATAAACAATATTGGGGAATTTGGGCATAGTTCTTTCCAAACTGCTTCCTGCTTTTTGTTGGGCAAAGTAATTTTGGGGTTCACAGAGACCTTTCAGGCCATCTTGGTTCATCAAATGACATTAGTCTAGAAGGAATCCAAAGGTTTTCATCTTCTGTGGAAACAAAAGCAGAACCTCTTTTCCAAAGCAACAAATCCTTAGACCCAAATTCTGAAGTCAAGATACCTTTACCATATATATGTTGGTTTAGCTTAGCAGCTTGTACAATGACATTTCTGTCTGTACTTAGCTCATTCACTCTCAAAAAATTCAAAGAAAACAGAATAATATACATAATCCAAACTCCATATGTATTTTCCATCTTTATGTGGTTACTTTTCTTTACTCCTTCAATATATGACTGTCTTATATTCTGTCTCTTTAAAGATTTTGCTTTAATTTTTTAAAAATGATTTACTCTTTTTATAATTTTCTATACTCTTTTTCTTCTCTCTCTCAGGCTTACATATATTTTTTTAGAACATGCTATGACCCATTTAGAGGTTTATTTCTGTCTGAATCTATCTTTATTGTGTATCTGTAATCACTTTTGACTAGGAGTGATTTTAAAATGGTAAGCAGCTTGATTGCAGTGATCCTGGATGCTGTCTTTACCTCTCACAGCCTTTTAATATGGCTGAGGTACATTTACCACCAGCTCTGGGAGTGACAGGTAGGAGTCACTCTTACCACTTGAACTCTGGGAAGGAGCGTGTAGCATGGAAACCCTTTTTATCTGGATAAAAGGTAAATCTGTCATGCAGATACTGCATAGTCTGGAAATATCTTTGTGTATAGCTGTGAGAATCTGCCATGCTCTCCTGCCTGTGCACGCCTAGCAGAACTGATCTAGACACTTGCTTAAGCAGGGGTGCTGAGTGGCAGACAATCTCTCAGCTAGTTTCTTTCTAACCCTGAGTGGGCATATAATCACCTTGATGAGTGTGTCTGACCATGTGGGTAAGCCCCAGTCATTTGGGCCTGGCTAGCTCAGTTGGAAGAGCATGAAACTCTTAATCTCAGGGTCGTGAGTTTGAGCCTTATGTTGGGCACCAATCTGTTGTTGGAGACTGCTAGTTCCTTCCTGACCACCCAGACCCAAAATAACCACACAGAAACTGTATTAATTAAAACAGTTCTTGGTCAATCACTTAAGCGTATTGCTTAAGTGATTTGATTGCTTCTATCTTAAATTAATCCATTTATGTTATTTTATATTTTACCATGAGGCTTGTGGTTTACTGGTAATATTCCAGGGCATCTGTCTCTGGCTGCAACTACATTGCTTCTCTTTGAACCCACTTACTCTCTCTATATCTTTTCCAGCCTGACTGTATTCTGTTAAGCCATTGGCTGAAAGCAGCTTCTTTATTAACCAATGGCAATAAAACATATTTACAACCTACAGAGGGGAATCCCACATCAATTGTAGATGGATTAATCATTCCCAAGTCAAACCTTGGAAATGTGACTCTCCCAAGGAAACACCTTTGGAAAAGTCTACATATAAGTTGCCTTAAATACCTGTTCAGATGAATAGATAAATAAAAGTTTTGATGTCTATTTTTTCCTCATGTATGTCTTTGGTTCTGGACAGCTTTTTGCTTCTGTCTTCTTATAACCAAGATGAAAACTGTAGTTCACTTTGCTAATTCACCTATGTTACAATAAAACTAAAATGTTTACCATTGGTATGGTCATTTGACTTCCATTTTATTTCATTATTAAGACCTAAGGACATTTTTTGACATATTGAAACTCTTAGGTAATATACTCGAAAGGCTTAAAATATATAACTCAGGGAATTTTTCTTCTTGATTCTAAAGTTGAGATAAACAATTATAGGAAACCATATGGCTTTAAACACCTTCATAGCTACTCAGTGGGCACTTGTGCCATTATCAAATTGAATACTATGCATACATTTCTAATAATTCTGCTAGTGTCCCATATGCTTTACCTAATTTACAAAATCAGGTTCAAAGCATGCCAGACATTACTATCTTTTTAAGAAAACAAGTTTTTAATCAGATCTCCAGATTTTCATGATGGAAATGGGTTACATCTATTAGTCACATTAGAAAATACTTTTGCTAAGTTTTTCAGATGTCCATGTTATAAATGTTTTATTCTCAGAAGTAATGGACCTAAAGAAAAAAAGAGTAGACTTATTTAGTCCATACTGTAAATTGCTAATGTGTTGGGTTTAATGTATTTTCCTATTTGTATTAGTTAATTTTCTTATTGTAATGACCAAATGCCTGACAAAGAACAACTTCCTGGAGAGAAAGTTGATATTGGCTTACAGTTCAGAGGAACATAGGCTCATGGCATAGGAGAAATGGTAATGAGTGCAGCTTGAACTTGGCTCTGAGCAGGAAGCAGAGAAAGGAGAATGCCATTGCTTACCTGGCTTTCTCCTTTTTATTTGTTTATTTAGTCCAGACCCCAGCCTATATGGTATTTCTGCCAACATTCATGGTGAGTTTTCTGTACCTAGTTAAGTCTGTTTATAAACACCCTAACTCATATGTCTGAAGGTGTGTTTCATTAATATTCTAGGTTTTTCTTAATTCAATTGGACTGATAATTAAACACTTGTATCATAACTTTAAACCATTGTATGTTCTTTTTCTCTCTGCCCTTCTTCTGAATTATTTTAAAATTATTTTGATCATCTATTAACATGGCAGTAGAATAGTTTTAAATTTTTTTATCTTAAACATGAAATCATGTGTTTGTAATTTTCTATGACTTAAAGATATCTCTCTTGTTTCTTTTGGCTTTTGCTGTTTCTTAAGAAATGCAATTCTTAGAATTTTTAGATTTATCTCTTTTGCTCTTCATAGAATTAAAATATTTTCCGTGTTCTTAGCTTTCAACATTTTATAAACACATGACTCTTTATTATGCATATGTGTATATGCACATGTATATGTTCATGTGTGCTTGAGCATGAGTTCATGTGTATAGAGGCTAGAAGACAACACTGACTGCCATCTGCAAACGTCCCATCCACCTCCTCTGATTCAGCATCACTCATTCACTTGCGGTTTTCCAGTTAAGCTTGACTGGGAGGTCAAGTGTCAGTGATCATCGTGTCTTCACCTCCCCAGTGCTTCGATTACAGGCACATGCCACCAAGCCAGGTAATATTTTACATGACTTCTGGGGATCAGACTCAAATCTTCATGTTTGTGAGGCAAGAACTTTATTACTCAGCTTTTCAAGCTTGCCTTGAAAAATGGATCCAGACTATGACCCATGGTCCTCCTCCACCCTCTGCTCCACAATCTCAACCCCGTCTTCTCAAATATTATTACTGCATTTTTTCTCTTTCCTCACTGAAAACAAATCACATGTAAGTTAAACTCCTCCCCCCTTGTCTATTTTACATAGGTGTATGTCCTACTTGTTTAAAAAATATTTTTTCCTTTCGGCAGCCTCCTAGTGGCAGCATTGTTTAATATGCTGTTAAATTTACTCTCTGAATTGCTAATTTTGGACATTATATTTTTTACCTTAAAATTGTGTTACTGTATTTTATAGTTTTGAGTATTCTATTGTAATTCTTTATTAAGTTTTTAAAGATTTTTACAATAATTATATTTATTCAATATTTCATTCTTGGTAATACCACTTTGTGGGTTCACTGTGCATTAATTTTATTTTTCATTCACTTGACCTTGCCTTTTTTATACATTTTATTAAATGGTAGAAATTGAGATTGCATATAATATTTAAAAATATTACAGGTACCTCCACTGGAACAGGCCTGAGACAGTAACCTCCTCCTGAGCAGGCCCTATCTAGGAAAATCTGCAGGAGTAGGCCAGAACCAGCAACCTCTGCCTGAGCAGGCCTGAGCAAGTGACCTCCACAGGATGAAGCCGGAGTCAGGAACCTCCGCAGAAGCAGGTATGAGAGAGCAACCTCCTAGGGAGCAGGTCTGAGCCAGTGAACTCTGTGAGACCTGGCCTGAGCCAGCAACCCCCATGGGACCAGGCCCAGGCTAGAGACTTCTGCTGGAGCAGGCCTGAGCCAAGGACATCAGTGGGAACAGGCCTGAGCCAGCAACTGCTGGAAGAGCCCTGTAGAGTCAGTGACCTCTACGGGATCAGGCCTGAGCCAGTGACCTCTACTGGAGCAGGCCAGAAACAGCCACCTCCACAAAGACCCAAGCCAGTGATCTCCACAGGCCCAGGCCTAGGCCAGCGACCTCTGCAGGAGCAGGACCAATACAGGAACACCGCAGGAACAGGTCCCGGCTAGTGACCTGCCCCAGAGCAGGCCTGAGCCAGCAACCTCTGTCAGAGCAGTCCTGAGCCAGCAACCTATGAGGGATCAGGCCCGAGCCAGTGACCTCCACTGGATCAGGCCAGATCCAGTGACTCCACAGGAGCAGGTATGAGTGAGCAACCTTTGAGGGAGCAAACCTGAGGCAGAAACCTCCTCAGGAGCAGGCCCAAGTCAGTGACCTCTGCAGGAGCAGGTCTAAGGCAGAAACTTCCTCAGGAGAAGGCCCAAGCCAGCAGCCTCCACAGGATCAGACCTGAGTCAGAGACTTCCACTGGAGAAGGGTCAAGCCAGACGCCTCTGCAGGACCATGTTCAAACTAGCAACCTTCATGGGAGCAGGCCCAAGCAGACAATCTCCATCGGAACAGGCCTGAACAACCTCTGGGATTGCAGAGCTACTTCTGGGAACACTGTGTGACCTTCAGGAACACCAAGTGACCTTCATGGTAACTGGATCTGTGGCCCTTACTTCACCACAAGGAACAACCATCTGTACCTTGGGGCTACTGGCACCTGGAAGAGTGATCACTAGAGACACGGACCCAACTACACCAATCAGAGGAAAAATGGGTAAACAAGGTAAGAACACACTCAACACCACAAAGAGCAACACAACACCAACAAAAATTAGTGGCTGTAAAACAGCAAGACTTGAACACCCCAATATAGATGAAGCAGAAACAAATGACCTAAAAATAACTTTAGGAGACTGTTTGAGGCCCTTAAAGAACAACTGAAGAATTCTCTTGAAGAAATGGAGGAAAAGACAAACAAAAATAGAAGTAATCAACAAAATCATTAAAGAAAACCAAAAAAAAGCAATTAAACAAGTGAAAGAAATGATTCAAGACTTGAAAACTGAAATAGAGACAATAAACACAAACTGAGAGAATCCTAGAATCATAGACAAAACCTTTCCCAACCTAAAGAAAGATATGCATATGAAGATACAAGAAGCTTACAGAATACCAAATAGACTGAACAAAAAAAAAAGTCCCTTTGCCACATAATAATCAAAACACTAAACATACGGAATAAGGAAGCAAAGGAAAAATGCCAAGTGACATATTAAGGCAGACCTATCAGACCTACAACTGACTTCTCAATGGAAACAATGAAAGCCGGAAGGTCCTGGTCAAGTGTTATGCAGACATTAAAAGACCACAGATGCCAGCCCAGGCTACTATAACCAACAAAACTTTCAATCACCATAGACTGACAAAACAATATTCTATGACAAAACCAGATTTAACCAATACCTAGCCACAAACCCAGCCCTAAACAAAGCACTAGAAGGAAAACTCCAACTCAAGGAAGTTAGCTACATCCATAGCGGCAAATCCCAAAGAAGGGAAAAACACACACAATAATATCACCAACAACGAAAGCTAAAATAACAGGAACTAGCAATCACTGGTCATTAATATCCTTTAATAAAAATAGACTCAGTTCATCTATAAAAAACAGAGTCTAACAGATTGGATAAAAAACAAAATCCATCCTTCTGCTGCATACAAGAAACACACCTCAACCTCAAAGACAGACATCACCTCAGAGTAAAGAGTTGGGAAATTTTTTTCTGATTGAATGGACCTAAAAAACAGGCTGGTGTAGCTATCCTAATATCTAACAAAATATACTTGAAACTAAAATCAATCAAAAAAGACAAAGAAGGGCATGATATATTAGTCACAGGAAAAATCCATCAAGAGGAAATACACTTGTATTGTCCCAAATACAAGTGTACGCTCATATAAAAGAAGCACTACTAAAGCTTAAAACACACATTAAACCCCACACACTAATAGTGGGAGACTTCAACAACCACTGGACAAATCTGCCAGACAGAAATTTAAAAGAGAAATAAGGGAACTAAGATGTTATGACTCAAATGGACTTGACAGACATCTATAGAACATTCCATCCAAAAATAAAAGAATATACCTTCTTCTCAGCACCTCATGGAACCTTCTAAAAAGTTAATCACATACTTGGTAGGAAAGCAAATTTCAACACATACAAATAAACTAGAATAACCCCATGAATATTATCTGATCATTAGGCCTTAAAATTAGAATTTAATAGCAACACTAATTTCAGAAGTGTTATACAAGCCCATAAACACATGGAAATTAAACAATGCTCACCTGAATCACCAATGGGTCAAGAAAGAAAGGAAGAAATTAAAGACTTTATAAAACTCAGTGAAAATGACCATGAAATATAGCCAAAATTATTGGACACAATGAAAGCAGTGTTAAGAGGAAAGTCCATAGCACTAAATGCCTACATAAAGAAGCTGGAAAAATCCCACACTAGTGAGTTATAAGAACACCTAAAAACTCTAGAAAAAAAAGAAGCAAACTCACCCAGGAGGACTAGATTGCAGGAAATAATCAAACTGAGAGCTGAAATCAACAAAATAGAAACAAACAAAACAATACAAAGAATCAATGAGACAAAGAGTTGGTTCTTTGAGAAAATCAACAAAATAAACAAACTTTTATCCAAACTAACCAAAAGGCAGAGAAAGAATATCTGACTTAACAAAATCAGAAAGGAAAAGGGGACATAACAACAGACACGGAGGAAATCCAGAGAGTCATTAGGTCATACTTCAAAAACCTGTACTCCACAAAATTGGAAAACTTAAAGGAAATGGACAGTTTTCTGGATTAATATCACTTACCAAATTTAAGTCAAGACCAGATAAGCAAATTAAATAGACTTATAACTGCTAAAATAATAGAAATAGTCATCAAAATTCTCCCATTCAAAAAAAGGTCCATGACCAGATGGTTTAAATACAGAATTCTACAAGATTTTCAAAGAAGAACTAATACCAATACTCCTCAAACTGTTTGACACAGAAGGAACATTGTCAAGCTCTTTTTTACAAGGCTACAATTACCTTGATACCCAAACCACACAAAGACATTACTAAGAAAGATAATTACAGGCTAGTCTCACTCATGAACATTGAAGCAAGAATACTCAATAAAATACTGGCAAACCAAATCCAAGAACACATCAGAAAAACCATCTACCATGACCAAGTTGGCTTAATTCCAGAGATGCAGGGATGGTTAAATATATGAAAATGTGTCAATGTAATCTACCAACAAACTGAAAAAAAAAGCTACATGATCATCTAATTAGATGCTGAAAAGGCTTTGACAAAATGCAACATCCCTTCATGATAAAAGTCTTAGAGAGAGCAGGGATAAAAGGAACATACCTAAACAACAAAAAGTCAACATACAGCAATCCATCAGCCAACAACAAACTAAATGGAGAGAAACCAGAGTGGTCCCACTGAAATTAGGAACAAGACAAGGTTGTCTACTCTCTCCATATCTATTCAATATAGTACTTGAGGTTCTAGATAGAGCAACAAGACAACAAAAGGATATCAAGGGGATAGAAATCTGAAAAGAAGTCAAACTCTCGCTATGTGCTGAAGATATGATAGTTTACATAAGTGACTCCAAAAATTCAACCAAAGAACTTCTACAACTCATTAACACCTTCAGGACTGTAGCAGGATACAATATTAACACACAAAAAATCAGTAGCCCTCCTTTATACAGATGATAAATGGACTGAGAAAGAAATCAGAGAAACATCAAGTACACTTGAACGCATTGGCACAAGAGACCACTTCTTAAATATAATCTCTGTAGCAGAGACCTGAGAGCAACAATTAATAAATGGGACCTCCTGAAATTGAGAAGCTTCTGTAAAGCAAAGGATGCTGTCAATAACACAAAATGGCTGCCTACAAAATGGGAAAAGATCTTCACTGACCCCACCAAGATGGCCAAGATCAAAAACACTGATGAAAACTCATGTTGGAGAGGATGTGGGGTAAAGGGAACACTCCTCCATTGCTGGTGGGACTGCAAACTGGTTAAGCTACTTTGAAAATCAGTATGGCGATTTCTCAGAAAAGTAGGAAACAAACTACCTCAATACCCACTTTTGGGTATATACCTAAAGGATGCTCAATCATACCATAAGGATGTGTGCTCAACTATGTTCATAGCAGCATTATTTGTCATAGCAAAAACCTGAACACAACCTAAATGCCCCTCGATTGAAGAATGCATAAATAGAAGATGTGGAACATTTACAGAACGCAGTACTACACAGCAGGGAAAAAATGACAATTTCAAATATGTGAGCAAATGGATGGAGCTAGAGAATATCATATTGAGTGAGGTAACCCAGGCATAGATAAACAGTATAATATATACTCAGTCATAAGTGGCTTATAGTCATAAAGCGAAAGAAATGACCAAAACAAAAAAAAAGAAAACCAGCCTACAATTCACAATCCCAGAGAACCTAGACAACAAAGAGGACCCTAAGAGCGACATAAATGGATCTAGTCTACATGGGAAGTAGAAAAAGACAAGATCTCCTGAATAAATTGGGAGTGTGGGGATCATGGGAATGGGTAGAAGGGGAGGGAGATGGCAGAGAGGGAAGCAGAAAATAATGTATAACTTAATAAAAACAATAAAAAACATAGAAACACAAAAATATTGCAGGTTCCTTCAAGAGGATATAGATTTCCACCTGCAAAATATCTATCACCATCAGTCTTTATTATCTACTCCATCTTCAGGAATCTGAATAATACATGCATTATTATGTACATTGTATTTGGTGCAACAAACTGCTAACCAAAACTGGTTTATGAAAGAGTATTTGGTCTTATAGTCCAATGGCATTACAGCTGGTGGACAGAGCAGAAAGCTGAGAGAATATATCTCCAACCATGAACGTGGAGCAATGAAGGAAACTGAAACTGGATAGGATCAAACTCTGTACCCAGTTTTATGCCTCCTTCAGCATTGCCATAATTCTCAAATTTTCTGAACCTTCTCCAACAGCACTGCTAACCAGAAACAACTGTTCTGATACATGATGGTGTTTAGTGAATTTTTCATTCAAATGCCACCTTCCATTCCTTGGACCCTATAGGCTCACGGCCATCTCATAAAGCAAAATGCATTTAGAGAAATTTAAAAGTCCTTCCACTCCCTTAATAGTTCAAAGTCCTTCCACTCCCTAATGTTCAAAGTTCAAAAGACCAGTTTTTATCCTGAAAATTTAGGCAATCTTTTAACTATTGCTCACTGTAAAATAAAGAAGAAAATCAACTACTTTCAACATACAGTAGCACAGAATATACATTTCCATGTAAAAGGGAGGGATGAGGGTATAGCAAGGAAATACTGGCTCAAAACAAGACCAAAACCCAGCAAGGCAATTGCCAAATTCTGTACCTCCATGTCCATTTTCAGGGGTTTTAGTTTCAAAGAGCTTTGCTGCCTGTGACACACAGATCTCCTTGGCAGGTATTCCATGGCGCTGGCATCTCCAACATTTTGGGGTGTCTTGTGTAACCCAGGATTCACTTTCACAGCTTCAGAAAATGACCTCTGACAGCCTCCTTGCAGCAACTTTGCTGCTTCACATTGCTGTCCTTAATGATGCTTTGAATGACAAAGGAAGAATCCATGACGCCCTCACTCTTGAGTCCTTCATGCTTCTGCAGCCAGTACCATGGGGATGATGCTGTCAGGTACAATGGCCATCTCGGATGGAACCTTGCATCCTTGAATCAGATCTACAGTAGGTTTTGTTTTGTGTCTTTTGGGAGCAGAAAACTTTTCTTTCACAAATTAGAAGCCCAACGTGGGGTCTTGTCACGAGGGCACCTTTCCCAATGTTCCAGTGCAGATCTGTGATCTGTTTTTAATGGGGGCAATCTCCGTTACAATCATGGCCTCCCTTCCTATACTTGCCTTGGCTGTAACGTAAGCTTTCTACTGCTCCTTTTCACTCCAAACTCTATATTTTCTACTTCTTTTTGCCCTCTTGCTCTTTTTCATAGTAGATCCTTTAACATTTGCCTGTAATAAGTATGCCACAGACTCAATGCTGTGAGTTTTTGAAATTTCCTCCACAAAAAAAAAGTTCATTGTTCTTAATTTAACCTCAGACACAGGAAAAGAACATGCAGATGTTTTGCCAAAATAGCAAAAGAATGGTACCTTGCTCACTTGATACAGCTTTTGTTCCCAAAACTGCTTGAACTAGGCCTCTGTCATCAATGTCACTCTCAGCACAGCTGTCTTCCAGGCTTCTATCAGAAGGCCCAGTAAACTGTGGTTACAGCACTCAACACCTGAAGTTTCAGTCTCTAACACTCCTCCAGGACACAGCACTGCCAGCTTCTTTACAATAGTATCCCCTCTCTGGAAATTTCTGTTTCCATGACTTTTTGTTCCTGTGATAAAACACTGTCGAAAAATGATTTAGAATTTACTATAGCTTACAGCAGGCTTGGGTTCTGTTACTGTAGCTTCAGCAGGCTCAGGTCCGGTTACTGTAGCTTCAACAGGCTTGGGTCCTGTTACTGTTGCTACAGCAGGCTGGTCCTGTTACAGTAGTTATAGAAGGCTTGCGTCCTGTTTGTAACTGGAGGAATGGGCTGCGTCCCGCTGCCCAACTAGCTTACACCTGAAATAATCACACAAAAATTGTATTAATTAAATTACTACCTGGCCCATCATCTCTAGCCTATTATTGTCTAACTCTCACATCTTGATTTAACCCATTTCTACCAATCTGTGTAACACCAGGAGGTCGTGGCTTACCAGGAAAGATTTTAACCAGCATCACTCTCAGGCAGGAGCTTCATGGCATCTGCCACATTGCCTTCTTCCCAGCATTCAGTTTGGTCTACTCTGCCTAATTTCTGCCCTATCAAAAGGCCAAGGCAGTTTCTTTATTCAACCAATGAAAGTAACATATAGTCACAAGGACCTCCTACACCATTTCCCCTTTTCTGTTTAAACAAAAAGGAAGGCTTTAACATAGTAAAATTACATATAACAGGTATCAAGCAAGAATTACAGTTACAATATTTAGTCCTATTTTATCTTTTATCATAATTAAGGAAAACTATAACTATAAATTCTTCAACTCCATCAAAAACTCCAGAAGGATATGATATTACCTATGTAAACTAGAAGTAAGCAACTTCCAAAACTCTAAAAATGACAGAGACATCTGGCTGCCTGTACAGTCACTCAATGTTCTTATGTACCGTTGGGGCATCCATCTTCAGCCTACAGGCCCATAGTATCCAGCAGACTTTTCCATGAAGCAGGAAATTTCAAAGACAGTTCAGTCACTTTTTTCTGTGTCCTGCAGAATGTCTCACAGACTCTTTCATGAAGCAGGAACCCCGAAGGACCATCTCACCTTTAGGCAAGTTCAGTAGACATCTCTCTGTGGGCACTGCTTGTCCAGAGAAGCAGTCCAGGCAAGAGCAGTTTCTTACCCAAATGGCTACCCAACTCCATACGGAGCCTCTTTGATGCCCATCTTCTTCTTGAAGTAGATTGGTGTTGCCAGGAGCAGATGTGTCTCATTGTCATGAAAAGTCCTAAGCTATTAAAACATTTAAATGCCATATTCTGTAGTCTTTGGAAGATATGAAGAACACCTATCTGAAATATATCTATGCACATCTAAAAAATCTAACTAACATGACTACACACTTGACTATTATAGATGATTATCTATTAACCTATATTTCTTGATTATATATTACATTTTTAAATGAGCTACACAATCACAATACCTTAATCAAGATCAGAAATATGCATATAACAAGATTGACCTTAAATTTATATCAATAAAGCAAAATCCATACCAATGCAAATTATTCATATCTATATCATAGTCCCTTTTAAATGAATATTTATAAACAATATTTGGGAATATGGGCACAGTTTTTTCTCTCCACACTGTTTTGTGTTGTATGGGGGCACCGTTAATCAGGTCGTTTATGGTGTATCCTGTATGCTAGGTTCATCTCCATCGGCAGTTGAGCAAAGTAAGTTTTTGAGGGTGTTTACAGCAACCTTTCAGAAGGGCGTGGTCTATCAAACCATATTTGCCTGGAGGCAATCCACAGGTTCTCATCTTCTGTGAAAACAAAAGAAGAACCTCTTTTTCAAAGCATCACATCCTTAGACCCAAATTTTGAAGTCATTATACCTTTATAATATATATGCTGGTTTGGCTTAGCAGCCCACACAATGAAATGTTTCTCTGTAATTAGCTCCTTCACAGTTAAAAAATTTAAAGAAAACATAATAATACACATAATCCAGACTCTCTGTGTATTCTTCATCTTTAGGTGGCTTATTATTTTTTTTACTTCCTTTAATCTATGATTATCTGTACTCCATCTCTTTAAAGACTTTACCCTTTAAAATGATAAACCTCCAAAATAAAAATAAGAAAAATTAAATGAATAATTGAAGGAAATAAATAAAACTGTTAAAGAACTGAAAGTTGAAAGAGAAGAAATAAAGGACATACAAACTGAGGAAATCCAGGAAATAAAAACAGTGTGGAAGGAAGCCTAGGGCTGTCATTCCAGCACTGAGCTGCAAAATCAGACACAAGTACTCAAAGCAATGCTCAACTTCCCACTGAGGCAAGCCTCAGCTATAGGAGACATTGGTCTAATCTAGTATTTCTTAATCTCCCTAATACTGTAACACTTTAATACAGTTACTATTGTTGCGGTGACCACCAACTAGAAAATTATCTCCATTGCTACTTCAGAAGTGTAAGTCTGCTACCGTTATAAGTTATATAATAAACATCTGTATTTTCTGATGAACATAGGTAAAGTCTTATATAGAATTTTTGAGTCTTATGGTTTACAAACTATATGGTGAGAACCACTGCTCTAAAATGATATAAATGTAGAAATACATAAATTGTTCTTAATAAAAATAAGATGAAAAAAGACTTTACCCTTTTTTAAAGTATTAACTTTATTTTATGACTCTCTATACTCTTTATTTCTTCTCTCTTCCAAGCCTATGTACACCCATCCAATACTGTGACACATTTAGAGATCTTTTATGTCTGAATCTGTCCTATTGTGAATCTGTAATTTTTTACTATCCAGGAGCACTTCTTAAAATGCTAAGCACTTTTTAAAAACTTTAACTTGTGCCTGTTTTCTGCCCAGTCTAAACCTTAACTGTGCTGTTATTATGATAATTACCTTCATTCCTGCCTGAGATCAGCACAGTTCAGCATTGCAGAGTTGTGCTGCTCATGTCTCAGAGCCATTTGGTTCCCCTGAGCTGTGCACAGTTTTAGGCACACAGCGAGTCCGTATTGCCATCAAGCAAGCTGTAGCATTTTACTCACAAACCCCATTCAAATGCTCTGACAGAGGTCAGCTGGCAGCATAGCCCAGAAACTGGTATTTCAAAACCTCCACTTTCAAGTAGACCTGATCCTGCTGCCTACTCAGGCCGGGAGTGCCAACCCATATGCATGGTCTCAGGTACTTTGTTCCCATCCGTGCCTACAAATGCTCCATAGCTGGAGATTGAACTGACGGCAGGGCCCAGGAAGCCTTGTATTAAAGTGGCGTGGTTTTTTTTTCCTACACCACCTGTTACTGTAGCTTACAGCAGTCTTGGGCCCTGTTACTGTAGCTATAGCAGGCTCTGTCAAATTATTTACTCACAGAAACTTTGAAAGACTGCTTTGTAAAACATCAAGTTTAGTAATGTTTTATTATGTGTCTGCAGGGAAACAATACATTGGTAAAAAATAGAGATAAGCTTGGTATCAGCCCTGAATTAACAAGTGACTTTCCAAGTCTAAAGTAAAGTTTCAGGAGGGCTTTGACCTCTCCGTCTTTTATGGAAGGAAAGGAGGATGAGGAACACCACATGTGTAAATAAAAGGAAAGAGAAAAGTCCTTGTTTTCATGAAGTGACACCATCATTTGTATAAAGCAGGGACAGCCTTTTGACCATCTGAAATCTAGTAAGCCATGTCTGCCACAGGATGAACCATGTGCTTATATAAGCTCTGTGAACTGCTACGGGAATATCAAAGTGTATAAGCATTCACCAACACTGAAAACACGTCATTAAGAGATTAGAACCAGGAAATCTGACAAGTATTTCAAATTCTACCTGAATGATCAATTTATAAATGGAAGGCCCATGTGTATGTATGGATTTAATATTTCTAGCATACACTGTCCCACTCCCTACCTTTAATTTCCTCCTCTTGCCTGACCTACTTCATGCTAAACATCTCTGGTTATGAAAATTAGAGGCCTGATTAGCATCAGTAGTGGTCACTAGGCTACTAAAAGCACATGTAGCGGTTTCAAGGGTAGAAATTGGGGACGGAGCTAATAATACTGAAATACTGACAGGGGAATCCAGTTCTGAGTAACGAGGATGTGGTTTCTGAAGTCATCTGGTCCGCTTAGGTGACTTTTCTACATGGAAAAAATACCATGAAAAGTCTCTGGTTGGTTCTCTTAATCCAGTGCTATTTAAAAGTCTATGATAGCATTGACAATTGCTCTTGTCTTTCAAGCAACTTCCTGGGGATATAATCTGGAGATTTTCTTTTTCTTCTAGACTAAAGAGGGAATGTTCATTTTACTTTTGGTGTCTGCATTATTAAGTTGTAATTTTTTTTCATTTCTTACAGGCAGAAAGATGTTCTTTTGTCCTGGTTTTAAAGTTTTTAAAATGTTTTTATTCAAGGTCTTTAGACTTGGGAACTCTCGACTCTCATTCTTGTATGAGCAAAAGGTTGGAAACTGGATGGAAATTAGCTAATGTCTTTCTTGCTACCTTCCTCATATCTACTCAATCAACAAATCTTCAGCTAAAAGTGATCGAGCTGGAGCATATTTCAAACTCTACATTGCTTTCCTTCTATAAGGACACACAAGGGCCAGACACACTTTTATTGTCATTTTGCATCAAAGCAGAGAGAGGTTAATCAGCCTCTCTTGTGGAGAGAATGTTGAAGGAGATGCTGTCTCTGATCTGGGCCTTAGGATAAATGTGCTTTCGTTTGTTTAACCAACTCCAAGATGGATTTTTGCTGATGCAGAACTGAAATTCCACCCCTCATGAGGTTTAGGAGCTTGAGTTTAAACAAAGTCTGAACTATAATGGAAACCTGGTGATCTATTTGCGTAAACCAGACCAAACCGCCCCAAACCTTGCCTTGGTCACATCAAATGATGAAGGAACAGGTGGTCTATGAAGGGCATTCTAAAAGATTACTGACAGATCCTAAGCCATTTCAACTGTCTGCCAATGTTCCTGGTGGATTGTGGATACTGACCTTGAAACCTGCTTTAAGTAATTTGTGTGTTTGTCTCTCACAGGTTCCCTAATGAGTATGACTATCACTTACATTAAAAGTGGTGAATGTTGGCAACTTTATGTTAAGGCCACAGGAAGAATCCTTTACTATCGAATGAGTAGCCTTGGCCAAGGAGAAAGTGTGACATTGTACCATGACTTACTATTTCCTGGCAATTTTTGTGTAAACAGGTTGAATTGATGCCTTAGAATAGTTGAGAAAAAATATGTCATTGGCAATTGTCCTAGAATTACAAACAGTTCAAAAAAAATGATGAAGTGACCTGTTCAACTAACATAATCCTCAGGTACAAGAAAGAAAATAGGACATTTTTTTCCGCCTCACACTTTTCCTGGATCTGCTGCAGAGAAACAGAATCTCAGCAGGTTCTAAAAACAACTAGATTTGTGCTTATTCTTGCTTATTCCTTGTGGACTTCATCTCATTACAGACAGGGGCATTTGTCACTTTGTAATGCGCTTTCCACTCATAGTCTCGGTGGGTCAGATTAATTAAAGGAAACTTGAAGATATATTAAGAGCTCAGGTTTGGCTATTTCGGTGTTATATAAAAATGGGCTATTTAGCATACAAAACAGATGCAGAAAGAGGGAAAGAGAGAAGGAGAGGGAAGGGGAGGGGGGAGGGGAGAGAGAGAGGGAGGGAAGTGGAAGAGAATGTGTACATCTTGTAAGAATTCTTTGTTCTCTATTCTGAAGGAAACTTGGCAGAAGCAATTTTCTTCGAGAATAAATCTGTGCATATTATGTTTGGTCAGTTATATTGCATCTGACAGACCTAATCAGGGCAAGTTCCTATTTGTTCATCCAAACAAAATATTTACTATTTCAATCTAGTTCCAATGCATCAATATTTTATTCATCATAAGATTATATATCCTCCTATTTCTTTTTTTGGGAAGGTCCACAGAATAAATTAGTTTAACTACATGGTGCATGTGTGTGTGTGTGTGTGTGTGTGTGTGTGTGTGTGTGTGTGTATGTGTGTATGTGTGGACACGTATCAAGTAAAAGATCTTGTATGGATTAATATGCTATATACTATTAAATAATAAGTTAACTATTATAAATGAAAATTATAAGAACATGGATCTAATTTATATTTCTTGTATGCAATGTAGCAAATGAATTTGCTATGTAAAGATTTGACAAAAAGCATGTCTCAAAGATGATTAAAAGGATAGGGCTTGAAATACAGATTAGTGAAAGAGTTCTGGCTTCGCATCCTCAAGTCCCAGAGTTCAATCTCTAGTACTACAAACACACTAAATACACACACACCCTCACAGATTGCCATACACAAACACCACCGCACCACCACAAGCAAGGGCTGAATGTCACTGTTCACCTTGTAATCTCAGAACCCAAGGGGCTAAAGTGAGAGGATTGAGAATTTATGTTCAGTTTGGTTTATATTGTGAAGTGGCAAAAGTATTGGCTTCATAGCTCAAGATTATTAAAAAGTTAGAATTGTTTTAATGGAACATTTAAAAATTATCGATATAAATCTGACATATGTTTAATAATAATATTTTTCTTTTTACAAAGGTAAAATGTAGGCAGAATTAACTATTTTACCAAAAATTTGGATGAGAAGATTCTTGTGTCATTTGTGGTACTTAAAATCTGCCCTTTGGGTCTACAGTTTCACTTTTCATAATTATATATAGATTTTTAATAAAAAAATCCCCAAATATTTCAGTTGTTTGGCAAAAATCACACTAGATTTGACCAAGTTGAAAAGAAAAGAGCTGTCAATTTTCTTTGTAAATTATAGACAAAGAGTTGGATAATTGGATATTTTTCATTCTCTTAATGAAACAATGAGATCAGTTGTTAGAGAAATGTAATCAGTTGCTGGGTGGGCAAATGACAAAACCACACCTAGGTACAACATCAGTTATAATCACTTTTATTACAGGAGTAATTTAATGGTGATAATGAAGCTAATCTTCCTCACAAAATATCTAGAGGAAGATTTAATATCTTATGTTTCTTCAACACAATCAAGAATTAGATAGGGAATATCTTATAAATTCAACCAAGCATGTGATTCAAAACTTTTATACTGAGGAGAGGTCTCTAAATGGGCCTGGGTAGAGAAAGCAGCATGCAATAAGTGCTAAGTACAAAAAAGAACACAGAAACGTCTTTCTCCATAGCTCTTAAAATAGTGACTTCTCTTTTGAAATAATTTCTATTCTAAAAACTAGAGATGAGAAAATATCACTGTTTTCATATTTTCCTTTCATCTTCTAGAAGGTTTCCTTTCAAGGGATGCCCATTTGAGCTTGTAAGTATCATGGGCAAGGACTTGTATCACTCTCATTAGTTAAACAGTTAATTTAAAGAAATAGTCAAGGATACAGGAGCTAGAGGAAAGGATGACTTGAATTAAGATGTGGGCAATTTTAATCAAGACACGCCATATTCAGTAAACTCCGTAGGCTCAGTGAAGGCAGAAATGTATTAAGGTTAATCAGTTTGGAGAAATGTAACCAGTAGATAATGTGCCCTGACTTTTCTTCACGGTGACAGGTGTAATAACCACAATCACTGTTCATCTATATTTCACCGGGCATAAATGCAAATTTCCCATTTTCACAGATGAGAGAATTTTATTACATTATATTGATTTAGAAATAATTCATTAACCTCTTCTACTTCTTTTTCTTTACACATCAATCTGTCTCTATTCAAGGCTTTGTCCCTGTCTTCACTGTTTGCTGTGAGATATCCTATATTGCAGGCCATTGAAAGACTCACTTTTGCATATTCAGCTTGGTCATTTGTGACTCGAAAACCCAGTCATTTTTTTTTTATTCCAATGTGAGGTATTTGGATGTTCAGAGGTGTCTGAACTTGAGCAATTTCATAGTCCCATGAAACCGCAAACCCTTTTGTACTGTTTTTCGGATCTTAACTAATTTTTATAAGTGTGTGCATTGATTTTCCTTCTTTCCCTCAAATCAGGTTAATATAAATGTAGTTCGATATGCTGTGGTTGTGAGTCTACTGGCTTGGACTAGTGACTGATCCAAGTGGGAAGCTAAAGGGAATGTTTTTAGTTATCTAAACACTACCACAACAACCTGGGGCATTTGACAACATCTATAGATACTTTTGTTTACTTATTAGTCGCATTTGTTATGATGTCGTATGGGGAACTGGCCCAGATCTTTGCATGTGCTTGGCAAGCGCTCTGCCACAGAACTTCATCTCTTGCTTCTGTAGGCATTTTTGATTGTCTAGAGAAGTGAAGGAGTAATTGCGACAGGTGTATATGAATTCAGTGTTCTATAGCTGCCCATGCACAGAGTTGCTTCTCATCGTAAGGGCTTAACTGAGTCCATTGGTGCCATAGTGTTAGGGTTCCGAAGGTCAAGAGTTCTCATGACAGTCTAGAGTCTATTGCTTTTCAGAAGTGTGAAATCACACGCAACAACTTCTCTGCCCTGGATCCTTTTATACAAACCGAAAGGCACAAAGTATTTATGTACAAGAACATTTGTTAAATTTTTATTTATGGTAGTAAAGGCAGAAATCATCTAAATGTCTAATGATACAAGATTTAGGAAATGACTTATGGCCACTTCTTTCAGATAATTGGCTTATTAAATAGCAAGCTTTCATTTCTTATTAAATGTAGGAATCACATAAAAAACAGATAAGGGAACACTTTTCATACTGTGTTACATTTACAGAGTGATTTACTATTAGGAAAATATACATGCTACCTCTTATTCTCATAGAAAAGGGAGTAACACAGGTTCCCTTGTTTTCTCTGAGCACTTGGACTTTGAGATAATTGTATCCTTTTCAGTGTATATGTGAACATGGTACAGATGTGTGCTGTCATGAACAGAAACCTGTACTTAATAGACATGGATTTGCATCAAATTTGTGATATAGTTATGTATTTGGGGATCTCATTGTTTCCATTTGTAAGTGTGATTTCCCTTTAAAGGGTGAAGAGCCAGCAGCCTGGCATGACTAATCTTGCTTTACTTTTTTTGTCAATAGGATAAGTTTAATGGTTATTCTGAGGATTCCTGAAGGTGTTTTTTTTTCTTAAAAAAAATTTCCCGCAGTGATTAACACTTGATTAATTAATCTTGCTAATTGATCTGTGGTTGTTGTGGAAAACTTCCTTTGAAGGCACATTTCTTTCTCCAGATTACTTTTGCTCTGAGTTTCAAGTTAATTCAATTTGATTCACAACTGTCAGTGGAATATTCATCCCTTTAAATGATAAGTAGGGGTAAGAGAAAGAGTAGGAGCCCCTTCATCAAGGTTAGGCATGCTGATGGGTGTGCAATGGACTCCAGAAGGTTGGAAAAGATACATGCTGTGGAGGAATCAGCGAGAGATCAGGGAGAGAAAGAAGACGTTTGGGGAAATTGATGATTGAGCGTGGTCTTCAAAAATGTGAGATGCTTATTGTTGGAAAGGAGACTTTTGTGGTGTAGATACCTTGGCTATGTTGATTTTGGGCTTCTTCATCAATGGAAGGAGGACACATGGGGGTATTATATGTTAGATTAAACAAAAAAGATATGAATCATCCCCCAAAGAAGGTTTGAGTTGGATTCTAATGGTACTTGCCCGTCACGATAAAGAAACCATGATTTTATTTGTATAAAAGTCGGTCTCTAAAAGTTTTAAATGGGAGGTGGCAGAAAAATCATCTCTACTGTAAATGGTGAAGGACATTTTCCAAATGTAGTACCTTTCATATAAAATAGATTCACTTTTACGACATTAAGCATTTTGAGCATCTAGTGAGTATTTTTGTAACCAATTTCAATTGAGAAGTTTAGGGAGTATTTCAATCATTAGTCACGTTAAACATTGATTGAAGGTATCGTGAGTGACACAGATAGATCCCTGAATAAAATTATTATTTCTATATCTGAAATGATCACATAGAATTAATCTGTGGAATTCATCTACTATATGGTTGAGAAATAAATTACTATCAAGGCTTGAATTATTAATTTGAAATTTCCCAAAGGAGGAACTATGACTTAGAGAAACACCGGTAAGTTTGCATTTCATGTTGACAACCTGTAGGGATTTACTTTGGAGAAAATTTTATCTTGGCTTATAACACTGTGAGTAAATTTATTTTCAGGGAGAGGAAAATCTTACTTTAATGGTCCAAAAATGACCTATCTGACTCCAGTGCTCATGTTATTAATTTTGAGGACTGTCTAAAGGAAGAAAATAAAGAGCTTGCTTATCTGGAAAAAGGTACACTATAGCAGAGGACTGTCCACTTTCTTTCCAGATGACTTTTTGTGGAATATGTTGGCCCATTACCAAAATGCATATTTAAAAAAATTACACTTCTTCCTAAGCAGTGGCTTCTGGTCCATTTCCAAGTCTAAGGTGATTTAAATTACATGATTTCTCTGTGCATTTCAAATAAGGTTTTTAATATTTTAGTTTTAAGTAATAAAATGCCATTCAAGTGTGTAATTTATTACTAAACCCATTAATATTTATAGCTGAAAATGGTTTTCCTGAATGGTGGAGAAAACCTCTCAGATCATTTCTAGCCTAAGAAAGAAAAAGCAACAACGATAAAGAATTCTGCGACAGAAATATATTAAACAAATGCCCCCTTTTTTAGGTGAGGAGCATAAACCTTCCTATCATATAATTTTCTATAAGACCCTGGCCTTCTATAGGCTGAGCTTTTCTAGTAGAGTCTGTGTTGGGGTCTTTATATGGTTGTGATACACTTCGTGAACTCTGTTGTAAACTTTGTTTCAAAAGAGACACCTGATTTTAACGAACGGTCCCTTCCACCTATGAAGTAAGAGCTTGTCCCGTCACTGATAACAGCCACTGATTGATGCATTCAGTCAGTATTTGCTTAGACCTTACTATGTACTGCGCACTGGTCTAGGCACTGAAGATGCAGTAGTGAAAGTCAAACCTCCGATTTCCATGTTCTCATGAGGCTTGCATTTCTGTTCTTTTCTGCGAGGTCCAGGCTAACCTCTACAATCCAGTGAGCAGCATCGATCAGGCGCAGAAGCACTGCATGTGTTAGGATACAAGCTACTCATCTGAGAAATAAACTGCATGAGGGTACAAAGGGGCTAGAAGAGTGAAGCTCTGAGAGCTGAGCACAAGGCTGGCCGGGACCCTCAGCAGCCTCCTGAAGTTCAGTGCATCCCTAGTGGAGCGGAAGCGGCATTGGGGTCTGATGTGTGGGGTAACAGGACCAAGAGGGAAGAGAAGAAACTGGGTGTGGAGCCGGGGTGGGGAGGAGTCACTTCCAGCTCCCATCTGTAAGTGCCTTCAGAGGACAATGGCTACTGATTCATTTCTAACCCCCAAATCTCATGCAAATTTTCTTTTCGGCTAACCCTAATCTGAAATTTATAAAGGAAGCAGCCTCTGTGGACCACAGTAGCAGTCTTATCAGGTTGATGCAGCACAAAGTACCACATGTAGCAATACCATCAATCTTACATCTTTTAATTTCTCAGTTTGAAATGCCCCCCCCCATCTCTTAGCCTGAGTTCCTTCTTTTCATAGACACCTCAGTCGGCTGCTGTCCTTTGACATATCTGGAACACGTATCTCTCAGCCTTCGTTCATTTATACATCAGCTTCTCAGTTTTGATTGTCTTAAAACACCATCTTTTATTTCTTGACTTTTCTCTCTGTCTGTCCCTCTGTCTATGATGCCATTTTGAGAGCATTGTGATTGCCACTGCCAACTGTATTTGAAAATCTAGCTTATATTACTTTGTCAAAGGAAACAAAAAATATTATTGATAAACAGTATGAAAAGTGTATTTATTCAAGGGAAAAGTTCTTTGACCTTTTGAAGAATGATTCACCTTGAATTCTGAGAGAAGTGCAGGGGCACAGATTGTAGAGAACTGGACAGGAGGAGATGCAGGCGTCACAAAGGTATAATATTTAAAACATGGTGAGCCTAGACAGATGGCAGATGAACAGAAGAGGCATTTATAATGTTGCAGGAAAAAAGGAACAAGATTGAAACTCAGATTTATCAGCAAGCCAGAAAGGTTGTGAGAAAAACAGCACGTTGGAAATAGCTATTTCCAGTTTTCAGTATGATCTCATATAATCTGTGAAAACAAACAAAGATGATAAAGAAAGTGGCAGATGTTGTTCAATCGCTTGACTCACGCCAGGCTCTGTTCGCACGCTTTCCATATGTTAACTAGTAATCTTCCTATACCCCAGAGATGTACGACTCTATAGATCAGATTTACCCATGAGGAATTGTGATGTAAAGAAGGTGAATTTATTTTTGCCTATGCTATCATAGTAAGTAAAACATAGAGGTCTGATTTGAACTCAACTAGTCTGAATTCAGAATCTGTACCTTGTACTTCTGCATTATATTGCTTCTGTGTTCAAAAGACATTCAATTTCTGGAGTTAAAAATAGCTTGCATTTCTCTTTTGGCTCTCCAAGATAGTCACCGTTCCCCTTTAAGCATTCATCAGGATCTAGCCGTGACCTGGAGATCAGATGAGAGTGCCTTCTGCAATGCTACCTTCATGTTCTAAGTGTCCTGTGTTCAGTTCCAAATCAATCCACCAGCCTCGTGGAGTAACCATGGGCCCCTGCCAGGATGTTCCAGGAGAAAGCACCCTGACTAGACTAGAAACACTGAGCATCTTGAGTTTCTCTGACCTAAGTTTACACGGCTCTTGGATTGAGATTACATACCTCTCCATCTTCTTTGTAGAAATTGAAGAAACTGAGCAATGAACACCCACTCCTTCATCTAGGCCCAGACCAAAGACCAGCTCCACAGGCATAGACCATGTCTTCAGATGAAACTCTTCTCTTTTTTCAGCAGGATAAACCTCTTCCTATTGTTCCTAGCCGGCTTTTGTTTCTATTCCTATCTCACATCCTGTAAGGTTTTTACTAGGCGCTTCATAATTTTTTTATTGACTCGGTGAACTCCTAACAGGCAGACAAATGTTGTGAGCACGCAGCAGCATTTCATAATTATAGTAACCTCCTTTTACTGACCATGGTTGCTTGCTTTGTGCTTACCTTTCCTCTGCGGTGCCTGAGTTGCCATGGTCACATTCTTTTAGCTCCTTGTAGAAGAAAGCTCTATCAATCCTGCTAAAACATCATGTTTATTGTATTTCTATTATTAGTGAAAAACGCATAAACTCCAACTCACACCAATAAATTTTTATGCATGCTTCGTAGTTTCACATTAGATACTATGCAATGCATTTAATTTGTTCTTAATTTAGCTACAAAGATTAGGCAGGTAATTTGATCTACAAATTCCCAAAGTCCTATTTGTTCTCTTCTTTTGAGCTTAACGACCTAATTGTATAAAGTAATGAAAAGTACGTTTCAGAATTTTTCTGAAGGAGGATTCCATTAGATTTAGGAACAAATAAGATTCACTTTGGCCCTCAGTGCCTATACCTTCTCCAAAAACATAACCTTTTTGTGTGTGCAGTTAAGGGCATCAGAAACTTCAAAGGGTGACTCACAGGGGACTTTAGTTTTCAGCTTCTAATTCCTAAGCTTGGACTTCCCTGTGTAAGTTGGAGACCACATTTTCTTTGCATGCATGCAGTCTCTTGATTGTACACTTCATAATTGCTCTAGGCATTTAGCCTAGCAAAGCAAAAGTGACTGGGAAATGAGGAAATGTGGCCACGAGATGATGCCAATGAAAAGTGAGTGAAGGTCTTCTGTACCATCTGACATACAATTTTCCTTTTCTTCAGAAGATGTTTTGCTGGAGTTGGAATTGGATGGAATCTCCTTTGTCTTGTGTAGGTTCTACTCAGCTTAGGGTTACCGTAATTAACCCAGTTGGCCCAGTTATAAAATAAGGTTGTCAATGCTAGGCAACAATCAAAGCTATAATTATAGGAAAATAGGTTAGTGCAATAGTTCCTCTTTAATGATAAACAGAATAAATGCTTCCTTGTCTTTAGAACCAAATATATCTATTGATTGACTGAAGATGAGAGACGTAGCTTGAAGTAAATATTTCTAACCACTAGACACAGCAGAACCCATGGCCCTAAATGTCACCAACTGAGCTTAGGAAATATCAGTTATTAAATTTAGGAGGAGGATTTATACAAGGATGATAGGAGGAAAATTGAATTCATAAAATACTTGAAGTTATATGCTTTATGTAAACAAAATATATTTGCTTTTCTTCAGTAGAAGGCTATATTTATTGGGTGCATGAAACAAAAATCTGTGGAAATTTTCAGATTTTCAAATTGAGCAAACTTCCTCTCAGTAAAATAGGGACCTAATGACCAAAAAACATTTTGGGAAAGCTGAGTTCCATTTTTTTTCCAGTTTTTATTTTATTTTATTTTTAAAACCAAACTTTTTTTTAATGTACCAGTCCAAGTTCCCTCTCTATCTCCTCCTGATGCTTCCCTACCTCCTCCCACCCTACTCTCCATCCATTCCTGAAGAAGTATTAGGTCGGCACAAATCAATAACCGAGCCAGCTCAATAGGAACGGGTATTTTTAATGAATGAAAAGGGGGGGAGGAACTCACGCTACTCACACTGAAGTCCTATCCATCTGGCGGACACCGCATGGAGAGAGAGCACACCTGTGTTCTCTCAATTTTCTACCTGGGGTCCAAGTGGCCACACCCCAACTTGATGTGATTGGTTAATGGCTTTTCCCCCATCACATTCCTCAAAGGGGTGAGGCCTCCCTGTGGAGAGTCAACAAAGTCTGTCACATCACTTGAGGTAGGACCAATGTCCTCCTTCCTGTATCTAGGCTAAGCAATAGATACATAGAGAATGGGTTCCCAAAAGCCAGTTCATGGACTAGAGATAAATACTGCTTCCATGGCCAGTGGCCCCACAAACTTCCCAAGCCACACAACTGACACCCACATTCAGAGGGCCTAGTTCAGTCCTATGCAGGCTCCTCAGCTGTCAGTCTGGAGTCAGTGAGCTCCCACTATCTTAGGTCAGCTATTTCTGTGGGTTTTCCCATCATGGTTTGACCCTTTTGCTCATATTATTGCTCCTTCCTCTCTACAACAGGACTCCAGGAGCTCGGCCCAGTGCTTAGCTGTAGATCTCTGCATCTGCTTCCATCAGTTGCTGGATGAAGGTTCTTCTGTGATGACAATTAAGATAGTTGTCAATCTGCTTACAGGGGGAAGGACAGCTAAGGCACCCTCTCCACTATTGCTTAGATTCTTAGCTGGGTTTAACCTTGTGGATTCATGGGAATCTCCTCCTTGCCAGGTTTCTCGCTAACCATAATAGCTCCCTCTCTCAAGATACTTCTTTCTTTGCTGAGCTCCATTTATATGAAGTCCAGCCAATAGGCTGAAAAGGTTCAAATGCACCATAATCAATGAAAGGTTAGGTAACTTTTCTATCTGGTGATTAACCAGTTGTCTACATCACTCAAAGGAGGATTGAGGATAGGTTAGTGCAAGAACAGCATGCAAATGGAGCAATCACTTTAGTATTTTCCAGCCATCTTGGCTACTAATTCCCCATATTAGGTCCCTGACATTTACTCTTTCAAATGCTCCACCATTCTCTGCCTACACAGTATCATTCCATGATTTGCATCTCAAATTCTGCCTCTTTATCTGCTCATGACTCATAGGTATGACTCTCTACCAAATTTCTCACCTGAGTTTAGAATTTTAGATCCAGATTCTCGATAGACCCCTGTAATTGCTTTGTTCACTGTCATTGTAGTCAATATAAATTCAAAGCAGAAATAACATTCACCTATTCCACTGTGCTTTTCTTCTTTTCCTTAATGGGAATAACGTAACCCACGTTCCTCAGTGAGGAATTCTGAGAGCCGGCTCTCATTGCTCTGTTCCGCACATGCCCAGGCAATCTATCATTAATCACAGATTTTTACCTCCAATGCGCTATTTTGGTGGCACCGCTTCTTTACACACCCTGAGTAGATGTGGTGTTTCTTTGCTCTCACCTATCCTGACAGCTACAGCGGTCTTCTTTCCTACAACCCACACAAATGACAGTGTGATTTGTTTGTCTCACGTGATGCCATTGATTTCTCCCATAGAAGTCCGGTGGCTGGGCTCCATCACCCAGTGCACTCCGTGCTTGAAAGTGGGGCCTTTAGCAGTGGTTTTCAGGGCAGTCCTTGGGCTTTCTCACCTCACACTTAAGCTGGCTGGAAGGAACCTTGGCCATGCTATACTCAGCGAGGCCTCTGTGCTGGTTGGTTCTTTATCTCCCCTGCTTCTCCTCCCTTTCTTTCCATCTGAGCACTGGGCCCAGCTTAGCAAGGCCTCCCTCTGTAGTAAAAAAGGCTTCTGTGAATTATTCAAGGAGGACAGACATCTGAAGGCCAACGTGGCAGATGAGGAGGAGTCTTCATTTTAAATATTTATTTCTTTAATGAGCACTACACTTACATCTATTTGTTTTGTCTTTCTTTGTGTGCTTAGAAAAGATAATTTGCTTGTGGCTTTGGTGGACCTTGAGATGAAGAGCTTGGATCACATGATCTCAGAGGCTGGAGTACCAAGTAGATGCTTGTATTAATGACATTTGAGGGTGAGCATTTCTGAACAAGAAGAAAAATATCAAAAGCAATGCAAACATTTGTGTTAATATGTTAGCCTAAGAATTAATTAATCCCACAAATACCTTAAAACATTGGCTACATCCTGATTATTCTACAATGCACAGTATATTAAATTGATTATTTTGTTGTGTGTATTACTAAGACTTAGGTTCTGTGGCCTTTTGCTGTTGATTGCTAAGTGACAAAAGATGCTTAATTTTCGACAGCTATTACACAGAAATAAAGAAGCACATTTTAAAGTGCTTGTTAAATTCTAACAGGCTTTGAAGTCATGAATAGCAGGAGTCAGAAGGCCAAGTTCAGGCTCAGGCCCTGCGCTGAATTTGTGTGATTGTGAATCTATCATTTAGCATTTGCTGAGGTCTCGTCCTGGCTCACCCTGGGAATACTTCCACCGTTTATCCATTGGCTCAATCAGATCTTTGTTATGGTGATGATCTACAGCTGAATTTGCTGAGTGACTTCTTAAACTCAGTATATTTTCATTAACATTTTTTCTTTTTTTTCCCATACATTGTTTTGTTTTATTTTTTCCATTCAAAAACATAATTAAAGAAATAAAATTTTTACCTTTCTTCCCCTTCTCCCGGTCCCCTCCCACTACCTCCCCATCCCTCCTCCCTCCCCCTTCTTCCTTGAAAGAGGGCATGGTGCCCTGCCCTGTTGGAAGTCCAAGGCCCACCCCCCTCCCTCCCAGCCTAGGAAGGAGTGCATTCAAAAAGACTCGGTTCTCAAAAAGATAATACATGCAGAAGAGATAGATCCTGGTGTCATTGTTGATGGGTTCTCCATCTGCCAACTATTGCCGCCACATTCAGAGAGTCTGGTTTGATCATATGCTCATTCAGTCCCAGTCCAGCTGGATTGTTGCACTCCCATTAGTTCAGGCACACTGTCTCAGTAGGTTCGAATGGCCAAAAGATTCTTAAGGTCATGTTCAACTTCCTTAGCAATCAGGGAAATGCAGATCAAAACAACTTTGAGATACCATCTTACACCTGTCAGAATGGCCAAAATCAAAAACACCAATGATTCCCTATGCTGGAGAGGATGTGGAGTAAGGGGAACTCTCATCCATTGCTGGTGGGAATGCAAACTTGTGCAACCTCTTTGGAAATCAGTG
>PVIU01001564.1:151784-207960 GCA_004026605.1 Ondatra zibethicus | reverse complement strand
CGGTCAACAGTGTCCTAGTATAGAAGAGGGTACAGAAACATGAGCTTCCACATGGCTTTCTGTCTTGGTGTGGAGTTGAAAGTGTGGGCCACCATCTTAATTTTTTTACAAGCCCTCCCATTCTGGAGAGGAGAAAAAAATGGAAAGAACAGATGTTTAGTCAGAAGTGACTCAGGGAAGACTGGGCCTTTCAGAACATTCTACTAAACACTTAGGCATGTCATTGCCAAGTAAGGATTGAAGGGGTCACAGGCAGCAGATGTATCATTTAGAGGACACACACACACACACACACACACACACACACACACACACACACACATCGTGCTTATCGAAGTGCCTTTTGTCAAACATTTGAAGAGAAAACCTGCTGCATCTGGACAATCCTACCTAAAAAAATGGCGCAGAATGCCGAGAAGACTCTTGGTGTGGGAGGAAATTCCAGTTCAGTCTGGTTTGCAGAAGCTTCAACTACAATGTCTTTTCAAAGGGGTATCAGGATTCAAGCATTACATCATCTCAAGAGCGTCTCATTGGCTGCCAGGCTGGAGTCTGGTTCTCTTTATCTAGCCCTTTCCCAGTCTGGACGGTGCCTAGACGGACTGTGGGAGTGCACGTCCCCTGCTTTGTGTGTTGGCACTCAGCATTTGGGCAGAAAGCACTTTAGGAGGCTTCTTTCTGAAAACCCTTCACCCCAGTGAAGTTTTTTATGCTTATAGTGTCAAAAAAAAAGTTATTTCAAATGGCTTTGTTGCTATGTAATTGCAAAAACAGCATCACTGAGAGAAATCATTCAATAAAAGCCTTTGAAAAAAAATCGAGCGCCTCAAGCCATTATATGATCACCTTCCCTACACTTCAGTCTTCTCTTCCAGCCACGCTCCTGGGTTCTGGATCAGCATTTGTGTCAGATTATGTACTTTGCCCTGTCATTATGGATGGATATTAAAATTGCAGGCTTTATAAATAAGCAATCACTTGAAAATACTGAAGTAACCTTCTAGGGCTGCCAAAGAGTAAGTATTTTGGTGAATAGTGACAATTTTATTTGAGTATTTTCCACTTTATCTATGAAATGGCACTAATATAGCTGGTGATTTCAAAAGCATACCATGCTGGATTTGGCATACTGTCTTCCCACGGAGAACGGGATAGACACACAGACAGTCATTGCGGGTTAGACTTCCAAGACCTTGGAAGTTGTGGGAGTTACAGAGTGATCTTGACTTTATACCGAGTTTGCATTCTTCTAAGGCTGCCATAGGGCATATGTATTTCTCAGTTTCCAAGCTAAATTCGTCTTTGTTTCAAGCATTTTTGTTTTACATAATATTCTTTGAGGTTGATGAGGAGAACCCCAGGAATCGAAAAGCCAGATGAGGAGTGACGAATCTGGAGACAGGAAGAGTGTCCAGCATAAAGAAACACAAAGATCAGGATATGTGCCCTCTGGTCTCACACCCTTTTCCAGAAGGGCTGATGATGGCTGAGATAGAATGGCCCAAGCACACTAGGGAGTAGCCAGCTACATCTTGGGTTATCGGTCACGACATGCTTACTCCCCCTTTTGGTTTCACTGGTGACAACTGACCCAGCATTAGGATTTGGTTTCCCAAGCTATGAAGTAGAAGGTAAGAGAGTGAAACCCAAAGGCTTGTCTGTAGAGGGGACAAGAAGAAGCAACAGCATGGTGCCACTAGCTAGAGAGTATCAGTCATCGCCTTATACTCTTGCCTTCTGTGGCTAATGATTGGTAGTTGACTCAGAATGACAGTCTTGAATACAATAAAATAATTACCTTTGCAAGAGCTAAGCTTGCATTTTATTCCCTGGGCTAACAATACTCCCTTGTTATTTGTGACAAGTGCAACTAACTGTTTTCTTTCTTTTTTATTTAGGTGAAAAACGTAAACTTTTATTTCAAAATATGATAATTTTAAATAATGAAAAATAGTAAAGAAACATGGGTAAGACCATTGTATGAGAAGCTGGGGATATTGTATGAGTCTCCTGGCTTTAGGGACCCACTGTGTGTTGTTGACTCACAAACCCTGGGGCTTGGATTTCACACCCTGCTGATGACTGTTCTTGGGTACCTTATAAACACTTTCAGTTCAGTACAGCATTTCTGTGTCTCAGCTTTGAGATCTTTTTGACTTCCTGCCTGGCCCAGATGGGTACCAGCATCATCTCTACAAAGCCTGATTTGGCATAGAACTCACAGTCATTGGTCTCAGTGCTGGGGCGACAGGTGGGTATTTGTACCTAATCAACCTCATCTTACAGCAGGAATACTGAAAACCTTATAGGCAGCCTGATGTGACAACCGTTTTTTAGAATGTTGGATCCCCTTAGCCCAACGCTCAGGATTATTAGTCAGACTGAAAAGAATGGAAACAAGTTATCTTACTGCTGTGCATTCGATTCTGGTTCCGAAACCACTATCTCTCAAAGATCCACACCGTGAGGCAGGTTCCTCATGAAGCAGACTCTGGGGATGTGTCTAGGCAGTGACTACACTTGCCAGGAAAGGACGGGGACACATATGAATGGAGTCAGCAGTGATGCGGTCACCCTTATAATGACTGGTCACATCATATGTGGCCTTAGGGGGTATATCACAGACTTTCTTCATTGTGACACATGCCTAAGAAATCACCTTAAAGGGGGCAGATTTATTTCTGCTCAAGCTTTCGGAGGTTTTCGTTCATAGTTAGCTGTCTCCTATTTCCGAGCTTGAGGAAAGGCAGGACAAGAGTATCATCATGGGAGGGCATGGCAGGGTGAAACAGCTCACCTCATAATGGACATGAGGGGAGAGAGGGTAGAAAGAGAGAAAGGACATCTCAAAGTCATATCCTCAGTGACTACTTTCTCCAGTGAAGCCCTGTCTCCTAAAGCTCAGCCACCTTCTAAGAGCACCTCCAGTTGGGGAGCCAAGCCTTCCACCTATTGGAGGGCATTCCAAAACCAAACTGTAACAGGATGGGGCCATAGCCTTAGGTTAGGTGTCTCTCTAGGGTAAGTTCTAGTAAGGGACTCAATTGACAGTTCTACATGGTCACCCCTTGTGGCATCCACGAGCACCCTTCTCAGCCACAGCAGATGTGGGCAGCACACTACCACATCTACCACAGTTCTGAGGAAAGGTCCCAGCAAAACTCTAAGATCATCCCAAATGTAAGAGTTTTCTATCCTTTGAAAAACTGTCAAAGCAAATTCAGGGCAATAAAAACATCAAAGGACTCTCACTGGCCCAGAGCGATGGCAGAATTTTCAAAATATCACAAGGGGAGATTCTTATTCAGAATTGAACTACTTCAATCGCAAACAAATGGTTTTATCCTAAAAGAGATAGCTTTTAGCACACAGGGACCTCCGCTTTTGTTGCTCTGTACTGTGGCAGGGCACAGAGCTAGGAACACAGTTGCCTCCATCCCACTCTGCTTGAAGAAGTGACTGACTTAACTTTTATTACTCCATTCCATGCCTCCGTTCTTAGAGGGTAAGAAAAAGGCTACATTCTAGATCTTTCTGGGTAAGATGAGGGAATCTGCTGCCAAGCACAGAAGCATTAGAGTCTCAAAATGGAATCTAGATTCTGATTGTGGGTTTGGAACAATGCCTTATATGGCATTGCTGCTCAGAGCCACTTCCGGGAGCTACTGCGGGTTCATCATGGCATTGCCTGGGATAATCAGAGGCCGTCTGAGATTTGGGAGGTGAAGCCAGAAGAAATGTGTGCCTAATGTTGAAGAAAAGCATTTTTATGTCTGTTAACATTTATGGTGTCCGATTGAGTGGGTTAGCAAAATAAAGACAGATGGCAGCAGATTAATGTGAGCGCTTACAATACCTACAATATTGCGCCCACTCCAGCTGAGGCTCTCCGGCTCAGCTTCCCCTACGACTCACTGTCAAATGTCACTTAGTGACCCTGAAGAGACGAGCAATTTATGATGGATCAGGAATCAGGATTAGGCATACATTTATCATGGAATGAGGAATCAGGAACTTCATTTAACGTGTAACTGTGATGTTTGTCTGGGGCCTGGTGGATCGTTACTTTGCAATCACTTCTTGTGTTGGGAAGCAGGAATTGATTAGCCCAGGGTCATTAAGTCCATCCCCTGCCTCTAGGCTGTACAGTTTGTGTAAATGGTTCCAGCTGGATAGGTCTTTATGCTGTTCTTAAGGAGCTCCTGAAGAGGAAATTATGAGATATCCCCAGAAGAGTGCACTTTGTGAGGGTCACAAAGCCCTTGGAGCAAACCAAGTTCTTTGCCATGTTTAAGGTTGTCCTGAAAGCTGGTGCTCTTATCAGTTGATGCTCGGTAGAGATTAAACATGGGCTTCCCATTCTTTGACTTCAGTCTTACTAATATAAGGGGAAAATAGAAGTATGTCTGTTGACATTCTTCATGAGGCTCTTGGGAAGACAGGGTTAGGGAGATGCTTAAGGGCAAGAGCACTTGCTGTACAGGTGCAGAGTTCAAATCCCTAGCACCCATTGTTCAAAGTCAGTTGTGGCTGAACACATGTCTGTAACACTAGTGCTATGTGTGGGGGGCATGGGGATGGAAGAGGGTGGAGACAGGAGAATAGTTGGAGCTTGCAGGTCACCAGCCTCCTTCCACGTTTAGTGAAAGAGACACTGTCTCAAGGGACTAAGACAGAGAATTACAGAATAAGCCATCCAATGTTCTTCTCTGGCCTTGGCACATGCGTATATGGGTGTATGCATCTGTGCACGTGCACACACACACACACACACACACATACAGACAAATAATAAGACTGCAGCTGGAGGTTTCTCTCTGTCTTGCCTTATCCTACTGGACTGATGCCTCTTCTGTCTGCTGGTCCCCATAGCCACTTATAAAATACTTATTCAGAGGTTTAATATTAATTATAATTGCTTGGTCGATGGCTCAGGCTTATTATTGGTTAGTTCTTACATATAAATTAACCCGTTTTAAATAATCTGTGGATCACCACGTGACTTTGTGTCATTACCTAATCTCTAGTACATCTTGTTGTTCTAGAGGCTTGCTGGCTGCTCTCTTGGCTCAACCTTCTCTCTGCCCATCTTCAGTTTGGCTGTCCCACCCAGCTATAGTCTGCCCTGCCATAGGCCAAGGCAGTTTTATTCATCAACCAATAAAAGCAACACATTCACAGCATACAGAAGGGCATCCCTCATCATAAGACAGTGATATGCAGAGAACCACCATGTTTTTATGTTAGATTGAGACTTAGTCATGCTGGGGAACACACTGAGATCAACTAGACACAATTAAGGGCTGATCCAGACAAGGAGAAGCAGCGTGATGAAGAGTAGAAGGACTCAGTGGATTAGCTTGAGAGAACAGGTTTAAGATGGAGTCTGTGATGCCTGAGGTTGGATATGTGAAGCACTTGACAGGGCTATGTTCAAGTCTATTTTTCCTCATTACGGTGGAATGCTGAATGGCGCTATGCATGATGAGTAACATGACAGGTGTTGTTTCTAGGTATAAGTTTCCTAGCTCTATGTCAGCACAAACCATTTGGCTCCCGACTGACTCCAATTACTCACAGGACTGGTGTGAGTTTGGTGTTGAACCAGAAACCCTCCCACTCACTGCACATGTGTTTCCATAGCACACAATGAAAAATACATTGTAGCTTCAAGCCTCTGATAAATGATGGTAAATTTTTCCCAACCCTGGAATTTTCTAATGTCTGATAAATGTCTTTCATAATTCACCAGAGCTTTTTTGAGTGTAAGAGCACATCTATTATAGAGCCGAGATATGAGCGCTCCCCGGATTTTGCATCTGACAGGACCCACCTCTGCTTTGTGGCATTTAAACTGAACCATTTTGTTGTCTCTGCCCAATGGGCTACACTGATATCCTCAAAGAGCTGTGACCCTCTTTCCCTTGATACTTCAGCACAATTTGTCCTGTCTCTTTCACCCTTGGAGAGCTACCCAGCTGGTGTGCAGGATAGCCAGTATCATATTTATGATAAATGAAGGCTTTTCTTAAAGTACAGTATCTCTTCCACTGTCGTGAGCATAATGCCTCCTCCAAGGACTATAATGGTCTTAGTTGTAGCTATGACTTGGTCATTTCTGCTCCTTGTTTCACCCCCCCCTTTTTGTCTTTTCTAAAGTTTGGATGTATTTCTTTCCTTCATTGTCTACTTGATTTCTGGGGCTTTATAGCAGTTTGCTGTGGCCCCTATCTTTCAGGAACTTAAAAAAAGTTTTATTTTTGCTTTTTGATAGTGAGTGAGGGCTTAAATAAGGAGCACATCGTGAAGACTGGAAATAATGCAATATAATCTGTAACATTTGCAACTGTGCCTCATGGAACTTCCACTACCAAGAGCAGCCTGTATCCCGCCAAAACCTGCAGCAGTACTACATGGTGGATGTTGCAACAGTCAGAAAATGGAGGGTTAAATGGAGTTAGGCGCATTGTCTATTTTCATATTTCTGGCAGGTGGCAGGGCCAGAATTCAAATTCATATTCTCTGATTATTTATCTCATGTCTTTTCAACGAGACCACAGTGTTTATCACCAACTAAAACTTATAATGATATTTATTTGACACACATTTAACAACACACATAACAGTTACAGGCTGCCTTGTCATTAGGTATCCATGGTAACTTACATAAATGAACAGAATAAGCATGTTTTAAGCACAGCCAAAGCCTACATTTGTAGGATGATGGGAGTGAGCAGAGGAGAGGGAGGAAAGAGGCTGAGATTCCTGGCAGTTCACTTTGTAGATGCCTCACGGAAGGTTCTGTCCTGACTCCAACCATGCCTGATACCGTAGGCTGGGGACGATCCATTCACTTCTACTTCACACAGTTGTTTGCTTTGGGTGGCCGGGGGCTTGCAGATTTTGATTCTAGAAATTAAAGAGAAAGTAGATGCCTCTGAGAAGATTTTTACATTTATGTATTTAGCGGTTAGTGGGTAGATAAGGTGACAAGCATGTATCTGTGATTATTCCTGTGTCCACTGCTCTGGGGTTGTTTAGATATTTGGCCAACAGTCAGTCAAGATGTGTCTTTTTTTGGGGGGGATGAAATTAAGATTTAAGTAAGTACACTGAGTCAAGTAGGTGGTCTTCCCTAACATGGACGGCTCTTTCTGTGGTTTGGATGGATACCCTAAGATTTGTGCTTTGGAGATCAAGTCCTCAAAAACAAGAGTGCTGATAGGCTGGATCTTCTAGAGGTGGTTGGGTCATGAGGGAACAGATTAGTGATCGGCACTAGACGGAAGTAGCTATCATGGGGCTGAGTTGTTTTGAAGTCAGTCAGGCTCACTTAGCTTCTCTCTTGTGGTGACATGCCATTTGCCACGCTAGGACATGGCAAGCATGTCCCCACCAGAAGCGGCCTCTTCAGATTGGTCCTTCCAACCATCAGAACTATAGGAAGCAAGTCTGTATTTCTTATGAATCAAGGTAGCTTATCCAATCAGATGACACAAAGAGAATAATAACACTGACTTTGCTACCAGTAAGAAGGGATTTCTGCAGTCTGACTTTTGAGCTGGACCTAAAAAGTAAATGGGTCAAGGATCAAGTAACATCATACAGACGTAAGTTATTTTAAGAATATATATATATATACTGTAACATGAGGGGCCTGCTTTGTTGGGGTTTCTGTCCTGCCCAGTTCCCACAGTCATTAGGCCCCAAAGAAAATCACACAGAGGTCTACATAAGTTATAAACTGATTGGCCCATTAGCTCAGGCTTCGTATTAGCTCTTATAACTTATATTAACCCATTATTCTTATCTATGTTAGCCACATGGCTCAGTACCTTTTTCAGCTGGGCAAGTCACATCCTGCTTCTTTGGTATCTGAACAGGACTGGGGAAAGAGCTTCCTTCTTCCCAGAATACTCCTGTTCTCATTGCCCCACCTCTACTTCCTGTCTGGTTTTCCCACCTATAGTTCCTGCCTGGCTACTGGCCAATCAGCGTTTATTTAAAATATAATTGACAGAATATAGAATTGTCCTGAACCAATACACACACACACACACACACACACACACACACACACACACACACACAGAGGTATGTATATATGTATATGTGTGTGTATGTGGTTAGAGGAAGGAAGGGGAAATTAGTGATTATGCTACAATCTCAAAAATAAAAGAAAAAAAAAACAAAACCTTCTGAAGAGCCAGTTGTTCCTATGAGCAAGGTCCTGGATACGTTTGTTTCATGTGTATTATATGGCTAAGTGGCTTATCCACTTTTTCAATCCATCACATCAGATCAAAAACTATGTTTCAGTTCTTATTGTTTACTTCATAGCTTCAAACTACTTGTTTTTATTTTCAGTATTATTAGCATACCTAAATCTAAATATATGAAGAAGGAATTACCCTGATAAAAGCTAAAAGCATAAATCAAAATGTAATATCTGAAACATTTTAAACTGGTTTTAATTAGCCATTGCTATTAATTGGATTTGTGATTCAAAATAAATATTCATTTTCAGACCTGAAAATAACGGGGTGAAAATATTGGTTCGTCTGGGATCTCATTCCTGCTGGGTTCACTAGAACTTCACCATTGGCTCATACACACCCACGAAACCAATGCTTTTCTCCACTCCTCAACCCTCCCAACCCCCAACGTAACATTCCCTCTTGGGTTCCTCAGATGATGGCTCCTGCTTTTTGCAACTTTGGATTCTAAACAAACAAGACAATCTGCAGTCTGAAGGAACATATGATATGATGGTATGATATGATATGGTATGGTATGATATGGCATATACATATACATACAAACACACACACACATATATATACACACATTTATGTGTGTGTGTGTGTGTGTGTGTGTGTGTGTGTGTGATATGCTTGTGCATGATTCAAGACCGAAGGACAGCATGGCACATGGGGATCATCTGAAAGCAAGAGAACCACTCCCCCTAATTTTGTTTAACATCTTCCACATCTTATCCTAGAGCCACATACATACAGTGCTCAGTGGCCTCCATACTGCATCTGACCTCTCTGAACAATCCTTTAAGTTGGACACAACAGGTCTAACTATTTACAAGTCTGAGACCAGTGTGAGTGGTATTGTTCGCCGGCAGGATCCTGTACTTTTCTTTGCATCTCATATCAGACCACGTGACCTGTCTTTTCTCTCCTCTCCCCACCGACCAGAAAAGGGAGGGGGGAACTGGGTAAGCCAGTGGCAGTGAGCTGGGTCCTAGCATTAGCAATCGTGGTCAGTGGTGGGGGTGCAAAAGAAGTTCGGCATGTGGGCACAGGATCGTGTTTCGTGCTGTAATTGGCTGTGCGTGGCATGCCCAATCTATGTGTAATGCAGTGTGGGGGAGAAGTGTTATATGATATTAAAATTTTCTAGGGAACATTTCCCCCTCCACCTACAGAGAACCTTTAGTGTGCACAGATGTATTTTTTTTCCCCTGTGAGGCAGATCTCACAAAGAGGAGACTAAGCAGTGGGTAAGGAAGGCAGCTCGAGAGAAAGGAGCAGGCTTCCTCTAAGTGCTTATCCTTCCTTTTACAAAATAGCTGAGCAGGAGGATCAAGCTCCTAGCACACTCCTGAGGACAGACGCAAGGAATCATAACAGTCTAAAAACCAGGAAACTGCCAGCTAGGACAGGTTCTGGCCCAGTGAGATGTCTTTGGAAAAGTCTGCCAGGAGCCATTTATTCTCATCATTGGTTGGGTGGGGCTGGTACTGTTTTCCTACATTATGGCTAAGAAACTCAAAAAGAGATTTCAAGTAACTTTAGAGATTATGAAGACTTTAAGTTGGAGTGGAGATTTGAACAGTACCACTTAAACTGTATGTTCTAACTTACGTGTGTCAGTTTAATGTTTCTTAGTCAGCGCAGACTTCACTCACAGCTCTGCTATGGTCCTTCTTAGCTGATGTGGCTTGCAGAGGCTTAGGGTAACAGCTCTCCATCTTGTGACCTGTCTGGAACTTCTCAACAAACCTAAGACAGGAGCTAGGGAGAACGCTACGTTGGCAAACTGCAAGCAGGAAGACCCAAGTTCTCACGTAGGAAGCTGGGCATGGTGACTTGCGCTTGTGATCCCAGTGCCGGGGAGGAGGACACAGGAGGATCCCGGGGATTCACTGTTCAGCCAGCCAAGCCAAAAATGGTTCCAATCAGAGACTCTGGCTCAAAAAAATGGCTCAAGGTGGATGACTCTTGAGGAATGACATTTGAGGTTGACCTGAATCTAAACACACACACACACACACACACACACACACACACACACACACACACACACACACACACACACAAACTCCCTCTAAGTTGGGGATAACTTAGACAGGGTTAACTATACCTCCTATATTGACTTTGAATTTCTAAGTGATAGAATATAGGAATCTCCCTGTCTCTACCCTGACAGAGTTCTGCTGGGAGGGCTGATTAAGAAACTGGACTGGGTCTGCTCAGGGATTAAGTATTCTGGTCTGGTGTGTATAGCTAGAGCAGCTCTCCCCAGATGTTGTCGAAACCTCTTGCAAATATTCTTAGCAAGGCCCACATACTTGGCGTGTATGGAAAACATACTTCTGATAGGTGCAGTTCTGTAAAGATGCCAATGGCTCATGCCTTCTAGTTCCTCTCCCATGAGTGTGGATGATGTGTGAGCACAGTGTGGCTCTGGATGAAGCCTGGCTTTGGCCTGATAAGAAACTGAAGGGCAGTGTCCTATGTATGGACTCCGGACCATGAGATTTGGGAAATAATAATAATAATAATAATAATAATAATAATAATAATAATAATACTTAACCTCTCTAAGCTTGTAATTTGTTATGTAACAATAAAAAATCCCTAACACACACACACACACACACACACACACACACACACACGTACAGAGGCTGTCTAGAAAAACAGCTGGTAAACTTTGAAAACTCTTGGAACTATTATAGTGTTTATTCTTTTTAATTAATTCTAGGTGAAAAGAACCATATATCAAAGAGATGAGGAAGAACAGGTCTTAGCCAGATTTCCTTGTATCCAAACCTCTGCTCCTTTACCCCGTGTTTTGTGTATGTTTCTCCCCATGTGTGTGCACATTGCTGTGCTTGCATACACACATGCTTATGAGTGAAACAGGAATAAAATTTATTGTAACTTTAGAAAATTCACATATCATGAAGTCAATGTAGCTTTCTGGGAAGTCTCCAGTGGTGGCTAAGTTGCTGATTTTCAGTGTAACTGTGGGGCTGCTACAGCAGGCAAATAATGATGTGAAAAAGTGTTTTTGTTATGGAAGTGCAGATGTTTTGCTAGGACAAGCACACCTCCTTGTTGCACCCTTTTGTTGCAGTGTTGGGTTTCTAAAAACTTTGATTTTGACAATTTCTGCTAGTGTTCCTTTTCTTCTTTATTAGATATTAGACTTATACTACCCTATTTTACACATTTTCCTCATCATTCAGTGGATTTATCACTTTCCATTTTTTGTAATGTGTACATTAGTGTGATAATTAGGTTTTCCTGTTTGTTTTCTGTCAACTTGATAGGAGCTAGAATCACCTAGTGAGAGGGAACCTTGGTTGAGAGAGCGCCTCCAGCAGATTGACCTCACACAAGCCTGAGGAGCATTTTCTTGATTAAGGATTGGGGGAGAAGGGCCCAGTCTCCACTCAGGTGGTCCTGAGTCGTACAAGGAAGTAGACTGAGTCAACAATGAAAGTAAACCATAAGAAGCTTTCCTGCAAGGCCTCTGCTTTAGTTCTTGCATCGAGATTCGTTCCTTGATCTCCTGTGCTGACCTCCCTTCGTCCTGGGCTATCAACTGTAAGATGGAGTAAACCCTATCCTCCTTAGGTTGCTTTAGGTCATGGTGTTTGTCATAGCCCCAGAAAGCAAAGTAGAGCAGGTAGTCATGGTAGCCCAAAGGCTTGATGATAGGCACTGCACGGGAAAATATAGTGCAGCATAAACTTTCAAAGTAAGGTGCCAGTTGAAAACACACATCTTAGTTATATAACTTTGGTAAATTTTGGCTACTCTGTTTTAGGGCCTTCTCTTTCCCAGGTCAAGGTGTTGTAGGGAGACTGTTTGCTAGCCTGGGGCTGTATTTTCCTCTTTTTTCCTTTTGTGTTGAAGGGAATGATGTCACTTTTACCAGTTTGCTGCTGCTGCTGAAGGTAAGGCACTAAGCAATGAAGACACTGGAACTACAAGACCAGGGGTCCAGGATTCTACATCAGTATACTGGCTGCATTTTATTTGTTTGTATTTTATTTTGTGTTTTCTCTTTGAGAGAAATCAACTCTGCTGATTCGTTCTTGTTTTGTTATAGCAAATAGGATGACCCTCATTCAAATGGTAGACCAATACAAAGGTTTCCTTGATCAGTACATGAATATATTTAGAATAATCTCTCTATATAGAATATGGATACAAAAACTAGCATATATATTATAAATAGAGAACATATAAAATACATATGCTAGTATATATATTAATTAGTTATATTTACACACACATATGTATACTGCTGACACTGCTCGTGAATATCTTTGAGGGTCTTCATATGAGCCTCCACTGTAGTATAGCCAGCTAGTCTGAGCCTGTCTACCTGGGTCGTTACAATTAGGTAGTGAAACTCTTTGGAAGAGCTTATATTTGTCAGGTTGGGGCTGATGACTTGTCCCCCTGAGGAGAAGACCCTCCTAAGAACAAAAAGCTAACCTTTAACTGTCTAACAAACATGCATTCTACACGGAGAAAGAATGGATTTCTTTTATGCGGGCCCAGCAGGACATCTCTAGGCCAAGGTCAGACTCTTAAAAGAGACAGTGTCAGGTTGGAAATGTCGGGATGGCAGACTGATGTCAAATTTAACATCTGGAAAGTCATTCTGGGAGTCGGGAATGGCAGAGAAAGTGGAGAAAATGGCATGAGGTGGGAGCAGAGGACACTGGCAGTGATTTGGGACACATGTGAGACTCCCCAGGGACGCCTTGAATCAGAGAGCTGCGGACTAGGGATTCTTGAGGTTTTGGCAGTGAGGGTTACAGAAGGGACAGCTCTTTTGTTGCTTTATTATGGCATACATTTCTCATTGAACCATCAGGCGTTTGAAACCTGAGGAAACACAGGCTTTACATATGCTACGAGGAGCTGAGTTATACAGCTCATAATAGAAGCAGAGAAAGAGGCTATGATTTGCGGCTGTCCTTTGCTCATTCTCTCTCATTGTCTGAAGTCTACATCCCCCCACCCGCCTGTCTCCTTAATTGTATGGCCACTGGGACTAGAGAGCCCATGGATGGAGTTCTGAGAGCTCCAGGGGAATGTGGTAAGAAGAAACTCTTTCCCATTGATCCCCTCTGCCCCCAGCAAGCTCAGGATTTGGATGGCTTTGGATGTGTGTGGGGTAGGGGGAGTCGGGCAAGGGCAAACATCCAGTCACTTCCATGTTCAGGAGCGTTGTGGTACTCAGAAGCACAGTGAACTGATAATGATGGCAAGCAGAGGTTAAATCCCCATCGCATCGTCAAACTGGGAAGAATAAAGGGTTTGTATTCAGTCGCACAATGTGGAACGAGGACAGCTCTTAAAATAATTGCTCAGGGTGCTTTTTTTTTTTTAAACAGCCTCTATCTGTATGTGATAAATTCTACTCAAAAAGAAACTTTTGACTAGACATATAATAGATGAGAAATGTCCTTGGGGAAAGGGAAACACCTGCTTTCCTCACTCTGATCAGTTCCCTCCCAATTAATTCCCCGGGGATATGTAGGTGGCAGACGTCAAGAGCACAGCTTCCACCCTCCTTCCCTCCAGTCTCCATCCTAACAGAAGTCCCTTGGGCATTTTAAAATTAAAGAGTTATTTTTTTTCCTCCTTTGGCAAACTGTGGCCTTTCCACAGTCCCTGCAGGGCCATGGGAGTAGCCTGTTCCCGAACATGCACTCACCCGACCATTCAAGCCTGTTGCAGGAAAGAGCCCTAGAAACAAGGGCCTTTGCTTTTGACCATACATGGGTCTTCAAACAGCAGCCTAAGGAATTCTCCTGAGCTGTTGCACAGTCTCAGGCCCATGCCCTTAGCAGGCAGGCAGCTGGGCTTGCTTACAGTGGATGCCTCCAGAGAGAGTGACTCTTCAAAACCTCAGGTGTTTTCCCTTCCCCACAGAAGGACCTTGCCTCAGGATTTTAGCCAGAGCAGGAGTGACCCAAAGGAAGCTGTTTGTGAAAGCCTTCCCTTCTGAAATCCATAATCCATCTCTGCCTGACTGAGCGCTTCCAGAAACCGCCAAATGGGCACCTCCCATGGAAGTTTATGTTTTTTTTTTTTTCTCTTTGCTCTTAACTTGCTTTCCAATGCCTTACTTACATTTGGCATCTGCCTTTATTTTACTTCTGTGAGAGCTGAAGGTGATATTTAATAGCCACATACACACCTTCCCACATCAGGGCTATACCTTGTCACATTAAAAGCCCTTGAAATAAAGAGAAAACCCAGGCAGATAATTAGTTCAGCTCCTTCCTAGTGGTGACTAAACACACACATTTTGGTTGGCTGGGGCCACGGAGCTTCAGCCGAGGGCAGTAGGAATGGCTAGGGCTACTGCATCCAGACCTAACGCCATCAACTTCTTGGGTTACAAATTAAGCTTTCGCCAAACAAATCTCTATGTTGTCTGAAATCCTCCTTTCCATAGGGCGCTCTGACTTACCCATGAAAGTACAATGTGGGGGGCTATGTTCTGAAAGTCGTACTCCGTCTTTGGCATCTTTGCCATTCCAGCGTTTGTTCTTAGCCTTAATTGGTAGAACTAAACAAATAAAGTTGGTTTGCTTATGACTGCCTAGAAATGATGGCACAGACGTTGTCATTCAAAGGTGAGCTCTTGTTTCTTTGCTCCATAAATAGTGTCCCCAGCCATGTTCCTTTCTGCTCCATAGCTGGCCTCTAGCCCTTAAGGACAGGAAGGCCCTGGTGGAAATGCCTCCTAAACACACAGTAAATGGAGTAATCCAGCAGAAATAAGCCAACAGTCTCTGCCTGGTATGTGAGCATAATTTAATGAGTGCCCAGAATTCATCTGTAAATGCACATTGTTAATTTAGGGCCTGCTATCCATTAATTAGGGCTTTAGTGGCAAGTGCCACTGAGCTAGCTGCACTGTTTAAGGTTACGTCAGGCCCTAGTAAACGGCTCGCTGATAACAAGATGCATCCATCTTCATTACTCGGCCACTCCTGTCTGTCTTTGCTCAGCATCTTCGAAAGGCTTATGCCTGTTGGAACTGAAGAATTAAACTTTTATCCAAACCAGATTCTGCTCTTTCACCTTTTCTGATTCCTTGAGCACTTCCCATTTATTTTGCCTAAATGACATCTGATTACCTAACATGGCATGGAGCAGGGGCTTAACCTAAAACAGTCTGCAGACCTCGGTTCTCGGCTGGAAAGTTCCACTGGGCTAACCTGAAGGAAGGCTGCACATTTCCATCTCATCTGATACTGGGCTCAGGGTAAAAGAAACCGTTTCTGATTTGTTTTTTCTTCTCATGAAGTAGCAGTTCCAGTAGGGCTTTTTTTTTCTTATGCCAGAGAAATACAGGAAATTAATTTTAGACTTGAAGAATAAATGTCCCAATTGGTTTGAGTTTACTTTTGCAGTGTTTCTCTCCCTGAAAATATGTATTATTTGAGGCAGACACAGTGCCAAATGAAATAATTCCAGCACCTAAACAGCCCCGTGTGTCAAGCCTTCAGCTGTATAAACGTAGTCATGCTGGAGGTGCATGCTCAGTCACCGGGGCTCCAAAGTCTGCCCTCCTTTTCCATTTCTAGGCCTGCAGTCAGCAGGCAGTGAGCTCTGACATGAGGGAGGATGCTGCCCCTACAGAAAATTATAGAAGTGCGAGTTTGTTTATCCTTCAAACGCTAGGTCAGAGGACTTGCATAAAACGAACTTCCATTGACAGATTGTTTCTAGAGTAGTTGATTCCGAGAAGGGAGCGAGCTACCTGGCATGGCTGTTTAACACATTTAGGGTGCTTGCAGGGAAAGCCTACTAGCTCCCTTGAACCATGGTTCAATTTTAAGCATCGCTGGCCAGGATGGGTTATTGTAACTAGGTGGAGGAGAAGCTTCGAGAGCCTGATGCTCAGTGTGCAAGGGAGAGGGGAGGAGCAGGAGGCGGTGGCGCTGCTTACTGGAATGATAGCCCAAGGGAGGGCATCTGAAACCTTTGCACCACTGAGCTGGTACACTTATCACAGGGTGACAGTCTAGACTGCCGGCCTGCACTGTGATGCTGTGTGTGGTGTATGCTGCCAACTGGCTTAGAAAATGCAGATCCCCCTCGCAGATAGAGAGAGCAGGAGGCAAAATGTCAGCTGACTGACATTCCTAACAATAGGTCTTCCTCAGCTCGGGATGCTTAAGGATGGGTCCCAGCTGGGTTGCAGTGGAAGGGAGGCAGCTCCTCTAGGAGAAGATACCCCCTGCCAGCTCTTACCATGTGCCCACTGCGGCTGACATTCTGCTGGAGGCCCCTACCCCTTCTCCTAGACTGGTGGGGATGCCATCTTGCTATTCTTCCTTTCGATTTTGTAATTCAATTCCACAAACACTAAGACTTTTATTTTGTTTTATTTTTCTGGAGTTACTTGTAGTTGCTAATCATCATCTGGTCCTACATATTACTAAACACAAAATAGATAATGCCCTGAGACTATAGTGAGAGAGAGAGAGAAAAGAATAAAAAAGCAAAGCAAACAAAAGGCTCAGTTTATTGCATGTAGTCATGAAGTCACCTACATTATATGTGATTGAAAGGAACATTCTTAAGCTGAGGGTTCCTAAATTTATAAGAACGAGGCACTGGATACTTGAAGTAAGAGCTCTTTGAAGCTGATGTACTACAGAATAAAACACATTCTTTCTCTGGGGAAGAGAAAGTCAAGATATTGTGGGGGCAAAGGGGACAATGGAGCTTGTGAAACAAGGGTCAGAGCTGAAGGTTTCAGCTAGAAGCAAACGACACACAGGTATTTTAATTAAAAAAAGAAATCAGTCAGGAATTCAGTTTCCAGAGTCAGAATTCTGTATGCAGGCTGCTGTTAAGAAAAGCTCTCAATTGTGTGGTTTTTATTGTTCAATATTATATTAAAATTTTTTAGGCTCTTCAGGTCAAGGCCACTTTTAAAAGGTTAAAAGCTACTCAAAGGGATTGCCATATCCATAAAAGGAAATGAGATTAAGCATAAAGACTGATGGAGGGAAAACAATAATTTAGATAAACTGCTACTGTCTTTAAAATGTTTGGCTTTTATCAGGGCAAAGAAATTCAGTGATTCGTAGATTAGTTGTTGTATCCAAGAAAGGTTCGTGAGAGGCGAATCGTTTCCTTGCTTTCATTGTTTGGTGTATCTTAGACGAGGCTCCAGCTTTCTTTGGTTATGTCCTTTCTAATGGTTGGGGAGAAGTAATTGCCAGGCTCCAACTTCCATCTGTCAACTCATGACCTTGCTGGCTGTGCATCTGTAACGTCAGACACTGTTGTCATGGAAAGAATTATGATATTTCAATCGAATATACTGCAATGTTACCAAATGCAGAACGGGCACTTGGATTCCATGGACAGGGTGAGGAAGCCCATTTCTGAGACCCCGCAGAATAGCCCTAATCGCGAGTGGGACACTCCATTCATCTCAGCTACTGACCGCCAACTGAGAAAGTCATTGTCTCACAATGCGAAAGCTAAATCAGAACCTCATACCTGAAGGGATTCTTAAAATCAAAACAATGGAGACCAACACCATTCCTTGCCTCCACAATCATGTTATACGTGCTATCATTGAGTCCTCTGGGTGACTATGGAACGCCTGACCTCATTGGAATGCTTCCATGCTTGCTCAGAAGACTTACAAGCTGGTTTCAGCTCCCTGTTTGGAAAATTGAACCTGTAGAATGTGGATCTCTTAGAGCAGGTTAGGTCAGCCCAAATGGCAGGTTGCTATTTCCTGGAAAACCTGTGCTTATCCAACAGCATGGTTTTTTTCCTTGACAAGAAAGTGAGAAGTAAGTTGGTATGAAAATTTAATTTGATCTTCTGTGGAAACTGGATCTGGCCTGACAACATTAAAATGGATAGAAATAATATTCGAGACACTGAAAATTTATTTTTGTTGTCCTGTGTCTGAACAATAAGTGTTCTAATCAGTAAGAGGGTCTAGAATTTCTATTCTCGAGACATTACCCTTAACAAAGACTCTTTGTGTTTACGTGCCCTTCACGTTTATATGCTCTAAGGCGAGAACTGAGGGTGTGGACATTGAAATGATTGGGTTTCCTGGATTCTGAGATGGCAAAGAGGAGCGGGTACATTTGAGAGGCATTGGCAGTGCTGAAGCAACAAAATCAAAACCAAGCAAATTCACCTCCCAACACCCTCAATGTAATTGACCCTGACTAAAGTAAATCCATGCTATGAAACCCATAATGTACAGATGAATAAATTAAGGGATGAGTATTCACGGTGTAAAAGAGTCTCCCAGAATTCCCCGAGGATTCTTCTCCAGGCTGAGCTTCACTAGTTCATGTAAAGTGTTTATGTACAGACCATTAACTGTTTGACAGGCAGGCCAGAGACGCAGGTAGAGGGAGGAGGTACCCAAACAGTAGTGAAGTCGCTGGCACCTCAGGTTCCAAGTCTTGTCAAAGACATTGATGAGACAATAGCAGAAATCATGAAAACATGGTGTTGACTCAGAAGATATGCTTTATATGTTGGCGCTCTTGGAGGGATATTGTGTGATGAAGTCTTAAGTGTTAGCTTGGCCAACTGTTAAGCTGGTCTTGCATGGTTTTGTGGCCTTACTGAAGGCCAGACTTCTAGAGTTATAGGAGTTTATATGCCATAATTAATGTACTTATATATGCTTATACATAGGTAAATATATTCATAGGTAATATGTACACATTTGCATACATGTAGCACTTAAACAGCGGCCTGGTATACAGTACATACTGTGTACAGATTTCTGCAATGATCCTAGAAAGACATAAAATATTAAGTATTCCCCAAGATATCTCTTTCTCTCTCTCTCTCTTAGACACACACACACACACACACACACACACACACACACACACACACACACACATAGCAACAAAATACTCTTTAGTTCTGAAAAGGAAAAAAAAAGTTCAAACATTGCAAAAATGAGTATTTTCTCTTTGGGTTTTTTAAGAAAGTCAATCTGTAATTTATCCCTTTGAAATGATTGCTTATAGTTTAGTTTTCTGTGTATTTGGGAAAAATGCAAGACTGGGGAGTGCATAGAGGCAACCAGAATGTAAAGTCTGTTGGTTTTTCTGTTACTAAGCTTTGGGACACCTATTTTTAAATTAGTTATTTTAAGAAGAATAGTACCAGGTTGAAATGCAGCTTGATTTGTGGTCGGAGAAAGCCAAACTTCTTGCTTGGTTGACTTTGCATGAGTCACACAAGAGTGGACATGTCTGTGTGTTCTACCCACTACAACTGCCCAAGCGCAGCCCTCAGTTCAGGATGGACATTAATTGATATTTTCAAAGCGAGCAACCAGCAACCGAGATGTCCTGTCCTGCCCTCCTGGTATGGTGAAATGGTCAAATGATTAAGTTTAATAGGCTGCCAAATGGGAAGTACTGATAGTGTGTCTGACAGCGGGCAGTGTGCATGCTCTGGCCTCTAGAGAGAGCATGGGCTCATTGGAACTGAGGTAGCTCATTCTGGGGTCTTGTGCACTACACGGGTTCTGAACGAGGCACATAAGCACTCCCAAGTGTTTAAAGGACCACAAATGACACTTGTTCGATTATAAAATAGTGCCCTAATAGTCAATATATTCTCCTCTTAATTCCATAAACCTCTTCCCTATGTGGAATAGGTTGTTGCAGTGTCTTGCAGTGTCTCTGGTCAGGAGAACAGATCTCCTCCTCTCATACTCTGACCAATGTCCTGGTTGGATCCAGGTTAAGAAAAAATATTCTTTTTGTTCCTCCGAGTTTCTAAGTGAATCCCAGTAGAAGTGGGCATAGAAACAGTTCTTAAGTCCAGGACACACCTGACGCTTTCCACCGGCCTGGGAACACCACAGTTTAGGTGGTTTGATCTTCACCTAGCTTCTCAGAAGGCTGTCAAAGTTTCAATGTATTATTTTTTTTAAATGATATAAGTGATTTTTGGATCATGTTCTCAGGGACATTCTTCAAATTCAGAAAAGACAGGAAAAGCTGCGTTTGTACTTCTGAAACCAGTCACTCATGATCTCACCTCAGGGCTCAGGGATCTTAGAGCAAGAGGGGACAGAAAGATTGCATGAGCCAGTGGTGGTGGGTGACTTCAAGAAAGCAGCGTTTTCCAGGAACAACAGGGTAGATGCCCATATGAACTCACAGCAACTGTCACAGCATGCTCAAGACCTACACAAACTCCTGCCAGGCAAAATCCCAGAAAGGAGAATACACAATGCTGCCGCTGGCTGAGGAACTGCAAACCTTTGCTAGCTGTCAGGAGAGGTAGTTACTGCCGCTTGTAAGCGTGTGACCATGGTAGCAGAACGCAAAGTAGGGCAGGACCCAAGTTCAATACTAACTGTGCAATGCAAGCTGGTGTCAATGGGGGAGAGACACAAAGACAACAGCAGCAACAGCAAGAACATAAGACAGAAGAATCTCTAAGCTGGGTGGGAAGTTGTGCGACTATACATCGTTCAAAACACATTGTATGAAATTCTCAAAGAATTATAAACATTTCAAAAAAGAGCAGGAGGCCAAATGCTGCTTAAGTGGGAGCGAGTGTCACACTTCAGTCAGAACAGTGTTTCACACAGTATTCCCAACATAGTCAAAGGCTTAGAATGTCATACCAGAGATGACAGTGTATGAAACCTGCCTTTGCAGGTTTAAAGGAACCTGGTCTCTCAGCTTCGACTGATCTGCTGTTCTTTTCTAGTTAAAACACTAACCCTCCTGGCACTTAATACGGTACTATTGAGCAATTTATTCATGTAATTGCTTGTTTAGTGGGTGTTCGTGGCTAGACAGTGAGTGTGCTCAGGACAGAGACTGTGTCTGGTTCATCATTAGATATGTACATCTTACACAGAGCAGGTACACAGCAAAGGGTGACACAATATGTAATAGCAAAATTTCTGCTCTTATTCTTTCCAGTGGTAATAAGTATCCACATGACAGAAGCCCCATTGAAGTTTTTATTTATCAATTTTCACTTTCAGGCTTATGTATTGGTATAACGGCTCATACATGTGCAGAAGAGAAATGAATGAAATATGAAAGGTTTCCCCAAAATATTTCCAAAAGCAATGGTATTAACTGACTCTCAGTGGCATTCTGACACTTGCCATCATGTGGCTAAGTAATGGGCGGTGTTGTTAGTTTTCTCATGGCTTCAGGTAGTGTCCGCTGACTTGTAGATGTGACATGTAGAATTCAAGCGCTTGCCCTCTGTCTTCTCCTCAGTCCCCAGGAAGTTCTCATGCTTATTCTTGGTGTGTTTTTGTGGTTGCTGTTTTAGTTTTCTGTTGACTCATGCTACTGCTTGACATTCTATGTTACCAGGATGCTCCACTCACTGGCGTTAATTCACGTTCCTCCTGCTAGTGGAGATGAGAAAAATCGGCTCATCTACAGTCTTTCCTTCCCTCCTGTTGACTTAGGGCAACTGAACCATTATGCTGACATTTTTAGTGAGGGAATTTTACATGCAAACATTATTTTCATAACTTGTAGATTTATATTGTTACACCGGTATCATTCACATTTGAGTTCAGTAACCATAAACAAGTCTTTCATGCATTGTTTATTGTTTGACTTAAAAATATAAAACTCTGAAATAATACATAAACTGTATAGTTTCATGTTTATTATTGTCTCTAGACTTATAGGGGGGATTAGACACACGAAGAAACAGTGTATCACATATTGAATGAAAAATATGATGAATAAATGCACAGACACGTCTCAACAATTGCCCAAATAATATAACATTGGGCTTTGCTTTATATTTCACTATGAATTCTTTGACTTCTGTGTTCTCGTCTGCATTATCATCGTCAATTAATATAAATCACATTTCCATAAAGGTCTCTCATTCCCTTCTAATTTATACTTACAACATTTTTAGCCTGTTGGTCATCATAAGATTTCTCCCAAAGTACTTGTGGGTTGGTTAAGCTGTTCTTGGATACTTTTTCTTAGATTATGTTTTCTCTTCTTATTTTTTTGAGATTTTTTTCATATTATTAGAATATACCAGGTAAATTTTCTGGTTTCTTTCATCTAAAATTGCATTTAATACACAATTCTGTGTTTAAAGGTGGCTCCTTAGCCCTCAGTCCTCCGTCACTGGTAAAAGCAATTGATGACAATCCATTTACTCGTTTCTTGTCCAGCGACCTTCTTCACCTCTGAAAGTCTGTGAAGATTTTCCTTCCTGTTTCGTATTCTAAAGTTTTACACAGGTTAGTATTTAGTGTATGTTTTTCTCCACTTGACATTTTTTGGATTTGTTAATTATTACATTAATATTTTTTTCTGTTGGAGGAAAATGTTACTCATTTTCTTTTGTTATTTCTTTGCCTATTTCAGGTCCTTTTTTGTTTTTTATTGTCTCCTAATACCTATATACCACGTGTTTAGGGTTTTCTGAATTTGTGCTCTATATATTCTTTTAATGTGTCTAAATTTATTTTTCCAAGGACTCAAGTGAGCCTCTTTTATATTGCAAAACAGTATAGTCTTGAATTTGGATAATAACTGGATTCATTGGATAAAAAACGGAAATAGAATAATTAAAATCTTAAAACATTAAAAATGTATATTATTTTTAAATTTTGTGTGTATATGTGTCTGTGTCTGTGAGTGTGTACACATATGGGTATATACACACGAGTTCATGTACCCGCTAATGCTAGAAGAGGGAGTCATATCTCCTGTATCTGGAGTTACAGGTGGTTGTGAGCCACCGAACACAAGGAACCAGGAAGTGAACTCAGATCCTCTGGAAGAACAGTTTGTGCTCTTAACTGCTAAGCCATCTCTTCGTGCCCTGAATTTTTAATGTTTTACTAATTATTTCCATTACAGATGTTTCCATAGAGAATCCTTTTTATATTTACATTTATCTTTCTTGTTTTTTTCATTTGGTTTCCTTTCGATGTTTGGTAATCTTGGAAAGATAACTAATTTTTGTGCAAAAATACTACTTCATTAGCATATTGGCTGGCATAGGTAATGTTCAGAATGAAATAGACTATTTTATCAAAGGGACAGTATCATAAATGGGAAGGAAGCCACCAAGCTCTGTGTCAAAGGCAAACTCGATTGACAGGTGACTTTTTCTTTCTAGAACATGAACAGGCTTGGGGCACCACAGCTGCCAATCAAGTCAAATGAAAAGGGGCAACTTAGCCTAGATTTAAGAGCTTGCATGAAGAAAACAATTCCCATCTTTATTACACCTTCTCCTCCCATGTCTTTTGGGTTGTTTCTGATGCTGGCTTTTGTCTAACAAGGACCCAATTTGACTCCTTTCTGCAAGGATTTCCTCAAGCTCTGGTTTGCTAATGTTGATCCCTTTCTCTCTCCCTACCTTTTCTTGATTCCTCCTTCCTCTCTTTCTCCCTCCCTCCCTCCCTCTCTCCGTCTCTCCCTCCCTTCCTTTTCCTTCTTTTCCTCTTTCTCTCTCTTCTTATCTTTCTTTTTCTTTCTTTCTTTTAAAAAATTATAATGAGGTTTTAAATTTATTGTTTTTGTTTGTTTCTGGTGGGTATTGCCATTTCTATAGGGATTTAGAATAGAACAGTCAGGAGGCCAAAGACATTTTATTCATCATCTTGAACTAAGGAAGCCATGTTACTGTCCTAGCATTGTTCTACAGAATCATCTTACCTGACTAAAGCTCATCTAGCTGCTCACAAACACATAAACCTAACTGTAAATGGGAAAATTCCAATACAATGGCAATTTCTCAGAAAATTAGGAAACAACCTTCCTCAAGACCCAGCAGTACCACTTTTAGGTATATATCCAGAGGATGCTTAATTGTACCACAAGGACATGTGCTCAACTACATTCATAGCAGCTTTGTTTGTCATAGCCAGAACCTGGAAATAACCTAAATGCCCTTCAACTGAAGAATGGATAAGGAAAATGTGGTGCATTTATACAATGGAGTACTACACAACAGAGAAAAACAATGACATCTTGAAATTTGCAGGCAAATGGATGGAGCTAGGAAACATCATATTGAGTGAAGTAACCCAGATCCAGAAAGACATATCATATGTACTCACTCATAAGTGGCTTTTAAACATAAAGCAAAGAAAACCAGCCTACAAATCACAATAGCAGAGAACCTAGACAACAATGAGGGCTCTAGGAGAGACATACATGGATCTAATCTACAGGGGAAATAGTAAAAGACAAAATCTCCTGAGTAAATTGGGAGCATGGGGACCATGGGAGAGGATTGAAGGGGAAGGGAGAGGCAGGGAAGAGAACAGAGAAAAATGTAGAGCTCAATAAAATCAATAAAAAATTCTCATACATGTTCCCTAAACCTTGCTAAATATTCTTCATGTATGAAGTAGGGGTTAACTGTGTGACAGGCTTTAGATGATTCTAAATTGTTCTCTGAAAGTTTTGGCAGTTTCATGTGTGTACAGATCACTCGACAGAGCAACTGTAGGGACATGCCTGACTGAAGGAAACAGAGATAACAATGCAAGGGAAAGCGCTGGACTTGACTTTGAGATGTCACATATTTTTGTTAGTTGGTCTTGACCAACTGTACCTTGGATTAGCCAGGAAAATAATTGATGTAGCTCCAGAGCCAAGAATGATAGCATGTGAAGATCTGTGAAGAACTGGCAGGATCCCAGATCTCTGGGGAAAAGCCAATGGAATACCTATTTTTAAAAGAGAATGAAAAGTTGTTTGAGAATGAATGACCTTTGTGTAGAAAAAAGCAGTGCATATGGAATACCGTAACCCAGATAAATTTTAGATGGTCTTGAGTAGCAATGGAAGTGATGAGGAGAGGAATCTGGTCCACACCTATGACATTACCAGAACATCAGGTACTCGAAGTAGACTGCACTTTTTATTGAAAAAAATGTAAAATTTAATTTTTAATGTATTATTACTATGTACAAATATTTTGATAGACATTTTGTTAAGGATGTAGTCGAATGAAGACATCCAGGTTTGGACACATTGCTCACTGCAGTTGAAGTGTATCTTGTCATTTAGATAAAACTGTCCAGATTTGTTCAGACATCAAGTCCTTCCTTTTCTTCTCTTTCTTTTTTCCTTCCTTCTTTCCTTTCTTTCTTTTGTCCTTTTCTTTCTTTCTTTCTTTCCTCCTCCTCCTCTTTCTCCTTCATTGTCTTCATTCTTTTTTGGTTTTTCAAGACAGGGTTTGCTGTGTAACAGCCCTGGCTGTCCTGGAACTCACTCCGTAGATCATGCTCGACTCAAACTCACAGAAATCTGCCTCCTGCTGTATCCCTTGTACTGGGATTAAAAGTGTGCATCACCACTGCCTGGCCATCCAGTCCTTCTTTAATAATATGGAGCATACAGATTATATTTTTGCTAATGAGATAAGCATGGTATTGGCTACTTTACCTCAGAATTAAAAATTGAATAAATAGTGATTCCAGGAGACTAAATCATATCCCAAAATCAACCTAAATAATGTGAAATGGGTGCTCATATTTTGTTTTAATTAACGAGCAAAGATTCCCACCGGTTTGAAGTAGGAGGAGCTATTGGTCAGTGATTGTATTGAGAAGGGTCGAAGGTCCCTTACATCCCTAGTCAGTGTTCATTCACTCTCAGATTGTACCTGGCATTTGTGTCATTGCTTTCCCTTCTGGGATCTACTGTTACCTTTCTTCAGATTACAATTCCCCCACTCATCCTTCAAGTTTAAAACCTAGGAAACCCTTCTTGCCTCATACGTTAATTTCCCTGTCTTCTGTGTTTCTTCAGTATTTTGCATTCACATACAACCAACACCTGTTGAATGTCTGTTACCTAGTAGACACAACACCATGGAAGAAAAGCCACGTCACAGAACCACAATCTCAACACAATTATCCTTATTCACTCATTTAAGGAAGGTGAGTCCTGAGAAGGTAATGTGAATTCTTCAAGGTTTCAGAATTAGCAAATAGTAAATTTCAGTGTAAACTACAGTTTTCTACAGTTTTTTTCCTATCATTGAGCTTTAAATTCTCAAGAGCAGAAAAATAACTCATTTATCCCTCGATCATAAGAGCAACACAATGCCTGGCATATGGTCAAGCCCTACTTGATGAACAGACAAATAAATGAATAAACAAGTAATAAAGTCACATTAACAGCAAGCTGTACTGAAGTATGAGTAATTTCCTTTTGTCCTCTCTTTTAAAGCTAGCATTCAATAGGCATTCATTAACATTCCCATCTCCATGCTTGCCTCGGATTTTGGCTTATGCAGCAGCAGTGTGAAAGAGTGATGGGGAAAACATGGGCCGTGAAAAGAGTTCTGAGAATGAGATGTGCTGTGGGTAGGTACACCATGCTGATGGTTTGGTTCCAAAGCTTCATATAATGTTAAGAATAATCGGGCCACTCTTTTGCTAGATATTTATTTATATTCTTTATGTGTAAAACTTCATCAGTCATTATGGGTAGACATGGCTGCCGACACCAAGCTCAGAGTCTCAGGAGAAGACAGGGTGTATGCGGCCCCAGTGGTGCACACAAAGTGAGCAAGTACCAGTGCCCAGGGAGACAACACTCTGAAGCAGTGCCTTTCCTCCTGTGAGCCACAACCCCTTTGGGGTTCAGTGGACTCTTTCACAGGGGCTAAATACCAGATATTAACATCACAATTCATAGCAGTAGCAAACTTACAGTTATGAAGCAGAAACGCATGACTGGGGGGGGTCACCACAACGTGAGGAACTGTATTAAAGGGTTTCAGAGTTAGGAAGGCTGAGAACCGCTGCTCTAAAGAATTGAGCTGTGACTGAGACCTTGGAAGGGGCCCGTTAGATGTCAGGTGCTTAGTGATTGGTGAGTAGTGTTTTTAAGGGTTAGGGCCACGTCTCTTGACTCCTTTACATATTCATCCAGTTAACACACACTTGGATGCACTTTCCGTACCGGGTACTCTTCTAGACATTGAGCTATTGGCCATGACCCTACTTGCATCTTTTTCTTCAAATACATCCATATCATGCTTGATTCATAAAGATGAATTGACTCTCAGGGTTAGAAATGGCCTTTAAAGATTATAAGGTCCGCCTCATCTTCAGTTCTAATGTCTAGGACAGTGGTCGCTATCAAGATGTTAATGTGTATGTTGGGTTTTAAATGTGTATTCTTCATTCCACTTTAAGATAATTAACCAAGACAATAATAAGAGGAAGCCACAAGAGTGTTCTTGTTCCTCTTGTATTACTAGCTCCTTGGCAATCCTTGTAAGTAAAGAATTAGCTCCACCAAGGGAATTTTAATAAAACTATTAGTTCAGATATTCCTCGTTGGTATTACAGCCTACGTATGATCTGGATGAGTGATTACCCGCTTCACTGAGAGAATGTGGACATACTATATAGTATCCATTATAGAACCTAAAATGAGTGTTGAGAAGTCACAAGGACATCTACTAGGTAAGCAACAAGGGTACGTCTAAATGAGCATCTCCTATGATAACGGCCAGCTGGGTATGAGAAGGACATGAGCTGTACTGACGCAGGATAACTTTCCCAAACACATTCTCTTCTAAAGCAGAAGATGCTGGAGAGGGTTAGTGGTCCTGGAAGAGCTGGGATAGAGAGATCTCACTGAGGAAGTGGGGATGTAACCTAGTGGTAGAGTACTTAACCAGCATGGATGAGGTCTTAAGGTCAGTCTCAAGAACTGGGAAAAATCCCCACAATACTAACAAAAATTTTCTGAATCTTTGGGCTGGAGAAGTGTCTCATAATGGACTGATTGCTTCATGTACTGATATCCTCATTACTGGGACCAAATGACAGAGAAAAGGCAATTTAAGGGAGAAAAGGTTTATGGGGGTCACAGTTGGAGGGTGATGGCCCATCATGGTGGGGAAGGTAAGACAGCAGGAGTTGAGGTGCCTGGCCCCATTACATGTACAGCCAAGGAAGCAGAGATGGGTAAATACTGCTGCTTGGCTTGAGTTCTCACTTACATGGAATCCTGACCCAGCCCTTGGGATGGTGCTGCCCACACGTAGGCTCTGACTACAGTGAGCCTAATTGAGATAATCCCTCATGGATATGCCCAGATGCTTGCCTTTTAGATGATTATCTATCCTGTCAAGTTGATAATCAATATTAACCATCATACGTGGCTTGTGTTAGACCCAGAACTATAAGGGAGGGGTGAGGGAATATCTTCTTCACTCTCATGCTCATAATCTGGGTTTGTGAAGACAAATGGAAGAGATACAAATTGAAAACCAAGTCTACTAACTTATTTGGCAGACTGTGGCAGGAAGATTGTTTGTTCAAAGGCAGCCTAGGCTACACTGTAAGCCCCTTTCACACATGTACAGAACACACACACACACAGTTCTGGGAGAAAGAATGAAACCTTAATGTTTATTTAACTTTGCTGTCTTACTAGAGGGCTAGTCCCAGATTTAGAACTAGGGATGAATACTCGCCATCGGCATTTATAAAAGAAAAGAGAGATGTAGATGCCTCAAAACCAGACATATCTAACAAAAATGATTTTGTAGAAACAAATGTTTGCCTTGAGACTGAAAACCTGCCACATTTCATGTTAGCCTAATATGTCTTTATGGTGACAGAATAGCTGATGACTGACAGATGATTAGCGTGTTGAAAATAGCATTCTGAGATGTATCTAGGGAGAGTCTTCCACAAGGAGGGGTGTATGAGGGTCTGGGGGACAATTGTACTCAGGGTGTGTGTGTGTGTATGTGCACACGCATGTGCACATGTGTGTGGTGTGTACATGTGTGTGTATATATTATATATAGTATTTACATATAGATATAGTATTCTGTGGTCCTTGTCTAAGAAAAATACCAAAAGGTGTGGTGGGACAGGGCAGGTTGGCGTCATTTCTCCTGTCACAGATAATATACACAGCGAATATCCAGTTTCTCTCTCTCTTCTTAGCCATTTCATTTGTTTTTCACCAAATGCTCTTTAGAGCCCTGGCCCCTCAAGCCAGGTCCCCTCTTCTCATCAGCACATACAGAGGCCACGCCTTCCCCCCCACAACTCTAGCTTCCAGAAAATAGATGCTCATTGCTTATGCTGCAATTTTGATAACCTAACTGGCAGAACAGTTATTCAAATTTTAAGCTTCTGAATGCAGCAGGATCAACCTGGCCTATCCACATAAATAATTTTGACACGATAAGCATGCGAGAGCGATGATAACCGATAAGTGAAGCAATTACCTTGCTTTTTTGGATTATATTAAATGAAGATTCTGATAGAGTAATGAAAAGAGACAAAGCAGACAAAAGTCTGTGGCGGAGCTTTTGGGCACTGCGTTATCTCTATTATACCATATTGAAATAGAGACGCTCACCAATCATGCACTTCTACGTAACTTCTGGCTTCTAACAGCGAACAATGAATAAATTGTCACAAGACAATAACTGATAAATTAGGATTGGCAGTGCTCTTTAAAAAGCATAAATAAACTTCGTAGTCACCCCCTTTCCTTTGCAAAGAAAGCAGCTTTTGGGGGGTTCAGGGGGAAGGTGGGTGGGTGGGAGGACTCTATGACAGCAATGCTTTCTCTCTTCCCTTCCTGGCACTTGTCCGTAGTGATTCATCGTAGAGAATAAAGAGCTTGTTCCGCCTTCATCATCCAAATTCTGCCGATCCTGATTTGGAATGTGGATTGATTGTCTGGAATTCATAGCACCCATTTACTTTTTAAAAAGCTTGCTTTTGGTAAACAACAACCCCAAACCAAAGACTTGAGTTTTCTTTGGGAATACAATATCTACCTGAAGGGCTAAGCTTAGGAGTTCTTTCCAAATATGCATAGAGCAACCCTGAAAGCGGAAGTGGAATGTGCAGATCGAAAGGATTCAGTGTCCCTAGGTTCACCTCCCTGAATTCTCCTGAGCTTGTCCCAGCTTCTTTTAAAGGTCACAGGCAAAAGTTTGTGTTGGTGGGCTAAAGTATAGCAAGTTCCTTGAAGTTTGAGTCACAGCAGGATGAAATTTCTTTTTAGTTTGTGTGTGTGTGTGTGTGCCAGAAATAACCCGAGGTTTCCTCAGTCATTCTCCACCTTAGTTTTTTTTTTTTTTTCACACAGATTTTTTCGCTGAAGCTGGAGCTCCTCTTTGGTGAAGCTGGCTTCTCAGTGAGCCCCAGGGATCTGCCTGCCTCTGCCTCCTCAGGACTGGAATTGCAAGCACGCCACCACACCAGGCTCTTTATGTAGATTTTGTAGACTGAATTCAGGTTCTCATGCTTGCAGAGCAACTCTTTAATGATGAAACCATTCCCTGGTCCCCTATGCCCCACCCCCATCCCTCAGTACTCGAAGTTTCTTACAACTCACACATCCTTTCATGATGGCCCATCCTGGAAGAGAACACACTGCTGCCACTGTAGGCCTCTTAAATTATAGAAAGCATTGAGTGAGCAAATGAAGTTTTCCCATGGGAATGAATCATTCTGACTCAGTATCTTAGAAAGGTCCATCTGCTCAGCAGGTCAGGGCTGACTTGCTTATGTTTTTCTTTTTTTTTCCCTGAAGATCTGTGGTGTCAGAAGATAGGATGGAGGAAGGAATAGTATTTTATTTTTTTCAGAATCCTAGCACTGACTGCCAAAGCCAATTGTATTAACACACTGCCCCCATTGAGGCAGAGAAGGCAGTTGAAATGGGGGATTTGGAGGCAGAATTCAAGATTCCAGATTGCTATTTACTGTGGGTTTAAATTGGCTGAACTTGGGAGAAGCGTATCATTTGTGAACTGGGGATAATACGGGTTCAAGGAGCCACAAGGCATGGTACAGATGTTACTGCTGACCTGATTGGAAGACAGTATATGCCAGGGTTCAAAGACACCCCTGCTAATGTTGCCTTTGGCTTTATGCACAGGATGGAGTTTCAGACTAGGAAGTGGTAATGGGAAGATGGGCCAACCTAGTTCCACAAGCAAAAATATGGGAACAAACATCCTTATCAGTCTATTCTGGCACACATGACCACTTATCTCATCTCTCATTAAAAACAACAACAAAACCCAAACCATTCACATGGCCACTTTTCAAAATGAAAGGACCAATAAAGTTATCAAAAATAAATCACATTTGATGAAATTATTATCATTACAGGGTTTAAACTAACATTTGCTCTGTTTATGAAGTCCCAGTCTTACTGCATGGGTAAAGAATTTGCCTTTAAAGACAAGGAAAACAACAACAGGGAAACGAAGCTGAGTGCCCACAACAAAGACCAGACTCTCGCTTGTTTTTGTGCGAGCTCCTTCACAACAGCCCGCACTGCCAATGCTCAAGACTCCAGACCCCCAGTCACACAAGTTAGCAACAGTTGTGCTGAGAGAAACCCAGGAAGTGGAGGAGCAAGGAAGGAGGAGGAAAGATGCTGACATTACTCATCTGAATGCCAGGCCTGCTTTGGCACTTGCTTAGAGATTTTACCACTTTCAGCACACATGTAGCTGGTTCAAGTCGATTTTGTATAATTTATATATTGTGGTTTACTTAAATGCTTTGTTTCTTCCTGTAATTAAAACATAGCAGTTACTGTTACTTGGAATAAAAGCAAATACTATTTACTAATTTTTACATGACCACCCCTGCTTTGCCTCCCTCCTTCCCAATTGGGGAAACTAGCAACCTTAAAGTATATGTGTCTATGACTGGCTGTAACTCGATATCAGAGGTTTCTGATGGGACAGCTCAAAATTGCTATGGTTAGTCAAAGGCAGGAGCCCAGAGCCCCCCAAAGGTTCCCTCTGTTCACAGATGCTGATCACCACAGTACCCCCATGTGCTGGCCAGTGTTACATCAATTTGACACAGGCTAGAACCGTCTGAGAGGAGGGAACCTCAACTGATAAACGCCTCCATAAGATCGAGCTGTAGGCAGGCCTGTAGACCATTTTCTTAATTAGTGATTGATGGGAGAGGGTCCAGCCCCTTGTGGGCGAGGCCATTCATGGACTGATGATCCTGGGTTCTTTAAGAAAACATTGAGAACAAGTCAGTAAGCAGCACCCCTCCATGGCATCTGCATCAGCTCCTGCTTCTATGTTCGTGTCCTGTTGCAGTTCCTGCCCTGACTTACTTTGATGATGAACAGTGATGTTGAAGGGTAAGCCAAACCAACCCTTTCCTCCCCAATTTGCTCTTGGTCGTAGGGTTTTATCATAGTACTATAAAGACACCCACATATTTTCTACAGTGCTTAATACTCTCCAACCCAGGCGTAATGAAGAGCACACCCATGGCTTCCCTGTGCCTATTTTGATTGGCTAATACCTGCTATAGTTATTAATATCACCACAACTATTTCACATTACAGTCAAGTATAAAAAAATAGAGCTAGATTTTAGTCCCTAGAGATGTTTCTGTGTGTATCTTTTAAAAGAAGCCAAATCATAAGCAATAGCATTGAATCAGGCAAACGTAGGAACATTGAAACCTTTTAATCGGTGCACTTTTATGAGCAACTCTGAGTATATTTGATAAAGTCCATAAGCTACAACTTTGAGTGGATGTTATACATATGGAAAAGACTCAGAGATCCTTGAAACAGCTAAACATCCTGCTAACGTCTTGCAGCATGGTATTTTGGTAACTAAAAAATATGATAACAAAAAAATAAAAATATTGATCTTGCCCACCATTCAGAGAAACATCAATATCCTTACAAGAACTAAGAAAAAGTACCAGACCTGCCCATTGTCCCTCACAGAAATAAAGTTTACCTAAAATCTAGATGATATTCTGAAATAGTCCAGGATCGAAATAAAAAATATCACTTTTGTGTTATATCCCTTTTGAGCACTTTATTTCAATGAGGAATAAGTGAAAGTGCCTCAGATGGTATTATTAGACCTCTGGCTACTACTGAACGAGAGTGTCTTAAGGTCTGAGCGTGGGGACTCGTCGTTTACATGGGGATCTCTCCCCACTGAGCTCATCAATAGCTCTTCTGTGTCACTTTTGTCATGCTGGGGGCCGCCGTGATACTTGTGTGACTAGGAATAGGTTTAGTTGTCCCTACTCCAGAGAGTGTGACAATAGGTATATTCTCTGGCCAGCTCCCCCAAGGGTCCGTATTCTTAGTTATTGCTGCCCAGCATATTTATTACTTCACTACTATTTGTCAAAAACCACCTGAACAGTCGTCTTTTTTTGTTTTTATTTATTTTTTTTTTTACCTACCTCATGGTGGCTTTTGATAAAATGACCTTTCCATTCTCTGTATGCCACCCTCCAGCTCTTTATTATTTTTCAGTTGTTGATATCCTTTCTATGAAGTAGGAACCAGGGACTACTTGGTAAGCTCCGATCAAAGCCAGGCTCCTGAGTTGGATTCCTTTCCCAGATTCTTGAGCAGTAATTGCCATACACCTAGATCTTCGATCACTTCTAGCCTGCTATTTATCACATTGTGCCATAAATAGCCAAGACTGGTTCTTCCTCCAAACTGATTTTCTTGAAAATCCTGGCTGGATCTTGGTTCTTCTTATGTCTCCACAGTTGAAGATATGCCTATCTGTAGGATTCCCTTCAGACAGCATTCATGACTGTGGTAGACTGATTATAGACATCATCACGACTTCTCATCCCTATGAAACCATAGTCTTTGTCACACGAGCTTATGTTCCTTCTAACAGGTGTAGACTCTCATTTCTTCACTCTTAGAATCAGAGCCAGCTTTGAACCTTGCCCTGCTTTGGCCAGTTAAACATGGCTATGCCTAAAGGAGGAGCTATAAGAATTTATCATGAGAGACTTATGGAGACCCATGGCTTGATCAACTTGGTTTCCCTAGCTAAGAGGCCACATGTATGAGAAACACTACTCAAGTTTTCAACATTTAGCCAATTCATCAGCTGCATCCATATAAATAAACCTGCTACACTAAGAGACTTAGGCAGGCTTAGTCTCAGCCAACTAGTTAATTTTATATAAACTTATGAAAAAAGAAGTAGATATTGTTTTGACTCTTTGAGTTTTTGTTATTAATTCCAGAAATAGCTGATTTAGTTCCTGAAGTTACCGTTTAGTTACTAGATTGCTTGCCTAGCATACATGCCACCCTGGATTTGATCCCCAGTACTGCATAAAGCAGGGACAGTGGTGCCTCGCTGCAAACACAGCATTTAGGAGGCAGAGGAAGGAGGATTAGGAATCCAAGGTTATGCTTGGCTACACAGCAAGTTCAAGGTTATCTGGGCTACATAAAACAATGTCTTTTTTAAAAAAGGTGTAACTGTTCCTTTTTCTTACACTTGCACTCAAACAAATGAAATGGTGTACACCATACTAATTTACAAGCAGCATTTTGTACAGGAAGCAGAGTATTATTTATCTTTCGTACGTTTCTCTGGTAATTCTAGCCCTGGTAAAGATTATGAACTCACTGAATGCTAGAGCAGCAAATGACCTGTTGCTCATTGCATCAATATCCTCAGATTTCTTGAAAACAGAAATAGAGTCAAGAGAGTAACTATAATTGATGCACAGTCCCCAAGGACGAATGACATATAGACTCAAGCCAGCCTGTTTTGCTGTGGAACCCTTTGGGGGCTGTGGGCCTCCACAGCCATAGGTTTTCCACCTCTCAGCCAAGCTTTAATCACTAGAGCGTTTCACTAACTTTTTTTTCAAAATGCAGTTGGCTTGAAATGTTCATAAACACAGTCCAGCTTAATGAGGAATGATATGGGCATCCAAGAGCAAGTCATTTAATCACTTCAATTACCAAGAAATTCAATGTATGTACTTTCCCCTGCTTTGTTTATAATGATTTTGGACCTTCACTATGGATGACTCTGATGCCAAGACTTCCCCAAGCAGTTAGATAGATAGATATGTGCACATTCATACCTCCTCATCTGGAAGCTTATTAGTCTTACACAACACCCTTTCTCCTACCAGACTTATTTGTATGAAAATTTTCATTTGTGGTATCTCATAATGTGTGGAGGACCAAAGTCAGTCAGAATACAGGCCCGAGAGACCTTCTGAAACATAATTTCAGCAGACGATGATGTGAATTTTCTTTGCTGAGTAGTTAAGAGGGGTGCAGATGTAAAGAAAACGCTGGGGACTGGAGTCAAAGCCTCTGATTGCTGATGAGCTGTTTCCCCAGTGAGAGTCAGTGGTTACAAGACTGAGATGAACCCTAGTGAACAACTTAGAATGGTCAGCAGCAATGAAAGAAAAGCGTTCGGCGTTAATCGTCTCTTAATCAGAAATCAAACTGAACTTTATCTCATGACAAAGAAAAATTAACTGTTTTGTTAATTACTATAATTATCTCCCCCACATTTATTTTGACAGCCATGTCAATGGTGGAAAACAATCTCCTTAAATTGCCTCTTGCCTCTTATGAATCACAAATTCATACAGTTTTGACAAATGATTTTACTCTATCCCTTACGCTTGCTTTGGGGTCTTTTGCAACCCGACTCTTCAGAAAAAAATGCCTTGGTGACTTAAAAGGGAGGGGGCAGAGGTACAGTGAGGAAGAGAGGAAGAGGTAAAAGGGGGAAGAGGAGCAAGAGGGAGAGAGGGAGATTATTTTTATGGAAAAGATTATGTGGCACAGCCCGAGGCCTCGAACTGCCAATCAGAGGGAGTCATATTTGTCTCAGTTTTCCTTCCCTCCTCTCCCCTTCCCTTCCTTTCCCTTCTCTTCCCTTCCCTTCCCAAGATGATTCCAGCACCCACATAGAAATGCCTATTGGAAAAATGGTGATAGGAAGGAAAAGGGCAAGGAGAGGATGGGGATGGGTTTGTTCAAAACACAGTATATGCAAGTCTGAGTATTAAACAAAATGTTTCAAAATAAATCAAACACGCCCTCCCCAAATCAGGTGTGGTAGCATGTGCTTGTAATTTAAAGAACTGGGTAAGCAGAGACAGGTAGGTCCCTGGGGGTCTCTGGAGGGCCATTCTAGTCTAATTGGTGAACTCTCTGTCTCAAAGGAGGTAGATGATGTTCTAGATGACTTCCGTGACTGTTCTCTAGCCTCTACATGCATATGTGTGCATGTTCTCCAACACTCAAACACACACATATGCACATGTGTGTGACACACACACACAATAAAGAAGAAACAATGTGTGGCAGCACACTTCAGAGGAGCGCTCACAAAAAGAGGGGTCTAGAACATTGTTTTAGATCTCATTTGGCCCCTTTTTAGTAAAAATCATTGTATGTCTAACTTGGTAGTTATAGACAGATCAAGATGCCTTGGGTAGGAAACCTTTGCACTGGCGAAATTACCACCACAAAAGAAAAGATTTAAGCTTAGAGTTGAGCGTGTACTGCCATGAAGTATTAATATAGCAGATGTACCTCATTTATATTGGAAAGTGGGGGCAAAGCAATTGGAAAGATTTGCCTCAAGAAGTGGCCCCTCACTGGTCCTGCGGACCCAAAGTTGTGGACCCAAAGTTCTCCACAACACAAGGCAGCAGCAGGATAACCAAGAAGAGTCCCAGCGAGGGCCTGGCATCGATGCCAGACCTATGACTCTCTGCAATGGGCACTTGCAAGTAAATATATATGAATGAAGTGACTTACTTCGTGACTCACTGTGTCACACTACAGTTTCCATGACAAAATTGATTTTTTCCTTCTCTCTTTTTTTCTTCTTTCCTCTCAAATCTTACTTTTTTTGGGAGGGGACAAGAACAGAGGTTGGATACTAAGGGGTGAGGAAATGAATGGGATGGAGGCACATGATATAAAAGACACAAAGAATAAATAAAAATGAGACAAAATAAAATAAGTTAAAAATGTGTCCCCTCGTATATAATCTTTCTGTAGTTTATGTGCATGAGTGCTTTACCTGCATATATGCATGTGCATCACATGCACACAGTGCCTGTGGAAGCCTGAAGAAGGGACCAGATCCCCTCAAACTGCAGTTATAGATGATGTGAGCCACCGTGTGGATGCTGAGAATGAAGCTCAGGTCCTCTGGAAGAGCATCAAGTTCTCTTAAGCACCGAGCCATCTCTCCAGCCCTCATATAAATCTTGATGTTAGTATGATTTGTTGTTTAGAGCAGGACTACAGACAAAGAAGACTCTATGAGTTCTCCACAGACTCTCCATCCTGCTCCATCCTTAAGGATGTTTGCATCAGTGTCTTTCTGAGATCCCCGAGGCTCTGCAAGGGGAACTTTCTGTACAGTGCTTGGCTTTTTCATGCTGGCAAAGTCAATCCCCTCCTCTAGCCTATTCAGTTGGGGGTGTGATGGGGCTTGCGCTGTTCTGTGGCTAGCTTTCACTTCCGTTATGATTACTGATGTTATCAGTTATAGTTCCCCGAGCAAATGTTTTCCTCCTCCCCAGTGGCTCAAAGCAAAGAGGAGTTCTAAAAAACTTTAAATTACCCAACACACGGAAAATGTGACGAAGTTCAATCCGTGATAAATACATGGCATTTTCATCTGGAAGATTCTTGTTTTCTAAGGAATAACTTTTTGTTGTTGCCAATTCTAAGTAGGTCTGCAAAGGATTGAAAAGGTAGGTAATTTTCAGTTAAATTTTCCTTGGATTTTTTTTAGAGATTTTTCTTGCCCATTTTGCACATTTTATACATTTTACATTTAATATACTCACAGAGGCAGTTCCGGCTTATCTATGAGTAACTAGGCTCTACCTTGGCTCAGACACTCCTAAATCCATCTATTTTAAGAATTTAAAAAGCGCCTCTTATCATTTCAGAATTCAGATTTGAAGTCTGAGAAAGGGAAGAGAGAGCTTCATTCTTGGCCTCAGTCCCATCCCGAACAATACGAGGTTTTTATGGAAGCTCAGAGAATGGGTTTAGGATGGGGATAGATTTTATTTTAAAACTGCTTACATTTGCTCACCTTTCCTCCTTCGTGAGCAAGCAAATGGTAGTTTTGCAACAACCGTCCTCCACGAAGAACACATCGATTGTGAAAGGGATGCTCAGCTCTTACCCGGTCTCTTTTAATAAAAGTCAAACTATATCTCACTTGTTTTGTAGGAAGACTAAGAGACTTTGCTTAGAAACCCCGGTGAATAGAAAGAAATTCAAGAAAAAATATGAGCCCATTTGTCTTCTGACATCTCAGAAGCTCACCCACTCAATTTGGGAAGGAGTGGGCTCAGGGTGGACGGCGGTGTGTTTACAGCGCTTGGGAAACTAGCACTTGGAAGTCCTTCATCCCGTGAAGAGTTTAGGCATTCTTTAGTCTGCTGACTTTCCCTTGTGTTTTGGAGTTTTGTTTTGTTTTGTTTTCTTTCTAGAAAATGATTTTACTGTGAGGTTATAAAGATCACGTGGACCTTCCTTCCTCATGGGTGTTTCTCCCGTGATGCTCTTGGTACCCTTTACAAAGTAGAATGTAGCTTCAGGGGCATCAGACCCTCACGCTACCCCCCCCCACACACACACACAGTGTCGACCCCACCAGGGGAATTGCTGAAGAGCGCTTCCCGGTCTCTCCTGTCGCCTCTGTGGGTCCCGTGTGGCCGCACCTTGCTTGCTAGTGCTTGCAGTCTGTGGACCCTGCTTCTGGGCGAAGCCACACATGCTCGTAGCCTGATCTTTCAGTTGCTCGCTTTTCTGTTTCACTGTGGCTCTTCCTTCTACAGACTCGCGTTTTCAATAGTTTTTCTTTAGTGAGATGTGAGAAAGTGTCCTTTTATTTCCACCGTTGTTTGTATGTCTCTCTGCTGTCGCCACAGGGCCGTTTCAAACCACCGTTTTTGAAAGGTCACTCCTTCCCTTTTACAAGCAGTAGAGCCCAACAATGGGTTAATGACACCCGAATAAGCCATATTAAAATTATATCCTGTATGATTATAAACAGCTCTTGAGTACAAAGAGAAGAACTTAAGTGTCTTCCAAAAACACAACACTGAAAATATTAGTTAAAATGTTAAAGTATATTAGCCAATTACACAAAATCCTTTTATATTGCCTTGCTTCATTTCAAACATGGCATGGGCTATTTTGTCTGTGAACTCAAGTGGAACAAAAAGCTACAGAATGCAATTTGTGTCAGGAACTGGACTACAGAAGGACAACTAATTCTAATTAGTACGAATTCCCCATAGGCCAGGAGGAGGCCAAGTGCAGGAACCAACTGCCTAAAGCCGTTTCTATCTTGCAACAGGTGGGCCAAGGCCTTCCAAAGGTTGTCATGGCAATAGCTAATGGTAGACCTTTGGCCGGACACCAGTAATTAATTGCAGGCATGTCCAGCCTTTGAATGTGATATCTTTTAATACAGTTCTGAAATAAAAGAAGGCTGGCTCTTCTAATTGGTTAAAATTCAAACAGCAGAAGGCTTTGCAAGAACCCCTGCAGTATAATGCAAGTCCCATTTCAGCCTTTCTAACTTAGAAGCTTTGCTACACATGGGGAGGGAAGAGAAAGGTATTCACTTGAGCGAAAGTTAAGATTCTGTCTACCGTAGACACAGGAACAAAACCTTCACACAGGGAACGAAAGCAGTGTATGGGGCCTTGACGAAGCACACCTTTCAAAAATCTGACAAATTATCGAAACTGTTCATCTGATTTCCCACACCTGCAGGTAGCGGCCTGTTGGGTAGGCATCATTCAGCTGGGCATCTTCTACGATAGCCTATGCTTAGAGGGTGGTCCCTGAGCACTGCTTGGCTTGGGGATGTGGCCAAGAGCTGGGTAGTATTGGAGGTGTTTGTAGAGTTGAGAGGACCAAGGGAAGGGCAGCTGTGCTCTGTGCCCCACAGGGTCCTCTGTTCAGCCCAGACCCAGGGCACCTCCTCGAGCACTTACAAGAAGCCCTAAGGGGCACTCAAGTCCTACATTGCTGGCTACTTACGAAACAGGGTATGATATAGTCTAAAAAAGTACCTAATAATGTGGTAAAAAGATGTGCTCCCTCTTCCCTTTTGGACTTCAAATTATGCTACTGTACCTTCTGGGATGATAAAAAGGACAACCATTGCCAGGGATAACAATCAGATGAACCGAGTCTCGCTGTATGGCAGGCCTGTAGGGAAGGTGATGTGCCCACTGTCTGCTAGACAGTGGTGAGAGAAGTAGTATCCTAAACCAGGGCTAACTTAGAAAAACCACGAAAATGGCGGGTTGGTCTGTGTTCATTTTGGGTTGAACACAGCCTGCACATCCTTTGTTTTCTTTTGTTGATATTGTTATATTAAGTTATGTACTGGCGTTGCATCTAGGGCTTCATGAATTCTCAGCAATTTGTGCAACACTGGCTTGTAATGCTGGCCTTATGAGTCACTTTTTCTTTAGACATAGGATCTCAAGAAACTTCCCAGGCTAGCCTTCATTCAATCGGTAGCTCCCAAAAGACGTTGAACTTGCAATGCTCTTGTATTAGTGTCCCAAGGAATTGGAGTTAGAGGCCTGGGCCACCTGGCTTGCTACCTATCTTCCCTTTGGAATTATCCAACCCAAAGCACATTATATAACCTTCGAGTTTTTAGTTCTGAATCCTACATCTTTGTTCCTGAACTACAGCCCAATTTATTGAAACAATTTTTTAAAAGATGCCTTTAATCAGACATAAGCGTCTGATTTTTAATTATAGGACCATTCCCCCATCTTCCCTTTCTGCTCAATGTATGGACATGCAGTTATGAATTTCTCTTTCTTTAATGGTAAAGAAGTAGTAAAATAAAAAGGAACTACCTCCACCCCTCTCACTGTATGAGCCAAACCAGATGTAAAAATTTCCAGTGGCTTTGCTCTCTATGTTTGACATTTTAAAACAATCATATTAGTGGAGGGGGGGGGAATCAGATTTGGTCCAATCTGAGAAATGGGTGTTTTTAAATGGGTAGCTTCCAAACAAAATGCTGTTGAGTTAAATATTTGTGTGGACTAAACCACTTTCATGTTGAGTGCAGCTTTTCCTGGATGAATTCCTTTTGGCTGCAGTGAGGGAGACTAACTTCCTTAGGAGGGTTCCAAAAGAGGGCTCTGTTCTTCAGATAAGCCCTCAGAAACACTCCTTGTTATTTGCCACCATCCGGTGAACAGGAAGCATAAGGGGAAGCAAAATTAAGGCATCTTCAGTAATAATGTCCCTGAACAAATGTCTTGGGGTATACAGTTCTTTGACCCTCTTGTCATAACAGATGAATCTGTGCCAGATCTCTATACTGAGAAATCACCTGTCCTTATGGTTTTTGTGTGTATACATGATGCCTTTACTTATCCATGTTCAAAGTGCCTACTTCCTGATGTTTTAGCCTCCTCCTTTCTTTTGAAACACATGGAGAAATCCTGGGACATGGGTACGACAAGAAAAACACTTTAGGATGCTGTTGTTTTGTGACTGGACTCCCCGTGGATTTATTTTTGTCTAACAATTGGATAGGAGATATCGTAGAGAACTGTGACCTCCCCCACCCCATGATTAGAATTACTTTACTAATAAAACGCCGCTATCGTGACCTCCCCAGATCTTTGACTCTTACTGCTTAGGCGGCGCTGGAGGCTAAGGCAGGGCTTCTTTTAGCAACACATTTGCATAAGTTGATCTGAATGATCCCCATGCGATTCCACGACTCCAGGGCTGGCCTGTCATCTCAGAGAAGCCTGGGGTAGTCAGCCCAAAGAGATCAAAACTCAAGAATTAACTAGTCTTCATAAAACGAGAACATCTCCAGGAACAGTAAAACAAATGATTATCATTTCTTTTTGGCGTTGGACTATGCCAAGCTAGAGAAAAACAGAGCTCTCAAACGTTGACAATCTGGTATATTGAAGTATGACCATTATTTTTTATTTTCCACATTTTTGGTCCAAAGACAGTTCTGAGTAATTGATTCCCATAATGAGCTATGGTTCGTTAGTCAATTTAATTTATAATTGAATTGGATGGATGTAACTCTGTGTAAAATTGTCTCTGAAGAATCTGTTTTGTTCGTCTGTTCAACTTCTGACAGGGATGGAAGAAAATCTAAATTATTCCCTCCTGCAACGGGGAAAGATTCAGAGTCTCAGCTTCCCCTGTGAAATTAAGAGAAAAAATATTTTTAATAGTTGCCATGCAAAAATATTATGGCTTTACTAAAATTTATACAAGCGTGTCAATTAACACATTCATGGCAAGGACAGTGGATTTGGGAGTCTATGCAAATGCCTGAGGCAAAGACCTTCCTGAGTCCCGGGAAGCTTCTTCATTATTAGAATGAGTACCAGGTCTCCTGGCATCTATCATCATTGGTTATTGACAAAGATTGTCCTATTGCTACATAAATACACCAGGAAAACAATAGCTCTGATTCTGCAGGTGTTGTGCAATTACCACGACTTGTATTTTCTATACATTTTCAATAATGCTATAATTTGGGAAACAATTATTAAAATAATCATGTAGCATTTTCATTTTTTTTTTCCAGTTTGAAAGCCTGTCAGGGAAATTTGAACTTTAATTGTGAACAATAGGCTTTCGTTTTTGCTTGGAGATTTTCCCCTTCTTCCTGAAGCCCTTCACATTTAAAACTTTTACAACCATCTTAGCACACACTCAAAACAAAGCCATAATTATGTAAAAAGAAATGTTTTACAGTTAATGCCATCTAAGACACTCACCAAGTGCCAAAATGCATAGGATTTTGGTAAAAGGCAATCTGTTCTTTGAGGATAATACATGCAAACTACTCTTGTGTGAAACCTGAGGCAGGAGGCAGGAATAGTATACTGCCTTAGCTCACACCTATGTAGCTGACTTTGATACTATGCCCAGAAGTGGGTTACAGGCTGTGATTTGAATGCAGCTTAATCATTTTTAGAAGCGAAGGGCCTTTAGGGTACTCTTGTTCCATAAGACTTATTACATCTAAGAAAGATGAAGGCACGGGCTTTATTCTTCCTCGTTAACAATGGTAATGATCCCTAATGATGGACGGTTGTATGCGATCCACGGGCTGGGAAGACAGGCTATATGAAAACAGCTGTCTTTTCCATTGTCGGGCCTGCTCTTCTGTGGACAAAGAGATCATGGATTCCCAGACTCCAATGGAGAAGGCATTATGTCACTGTATGGCCACTGCCATTTCTATGGGCTTTAATTTAATCCCTTGCAAAATGTTAAAAATATATATTTTACTTAGTTATAATGATATGAATAAATGAGGTTTAAGTAAGGCGGGTCAGGATATAAAGTCCAAATGTTACAGTTCTCGAGAGGTGAATCTTCCACAGCGTCTCTTCGTCCCTGCGCCGTCTGTTCTTTCTCCCGTCCTTTGAAGGGTTTAACTGTTTTTTTTTTTTAATTACTGACACAGACAGAAAATATTTTATTTGGAAAAATATTGTCCAAATGAGCCACGTTCAAGTTTATCACTCTGATTGTAAACCAAGCAGGTCTTGGCTTTATCGGGTAAACAAAATCAGCAGACATCTCTAAAACTCATAATTGTAGCATCCCTCTTCAGGGATTTTCAGTGAGACTCATCTTTTATGTAAGTCAGGTATGTAAAATGGATTGGAAGTGAACCCAACAAAATATTCAAAGCCACATCAATCATGCCTGCACAATGCTCAGTTCAATGGGGGCTGACTCCAGCACCCAGATAAGCGATGTCACACTAACTTATGCTCCATGGCAGCGGAGTCCGCTGTGATCAATCACCCCCTAACCTGCCCGAGTTACAGTTTTGCTTTAGTCCTTAAAGTCTTGTGAGTGAACTTTGAAAACTATTGTTTTTATCTAAAGTATTAGATCGATACCTGTGATCAATAAGCATTTATTTCCCACTAAAGAGGACAATGGCCACTGGGATTCTGAGATGTTCTCATAGAGAAAAATGTTGGGTTGAGTAGGAGATCATTAATACATCAAATTTTAGCGGGGCGGTGTCTTGAATGTCTCCATGAGGCTGACGCTCGAAGAAGAGAGAGAGAGAGCTGTTTCTTTGTTAGACTTTCCAGTGAACGCTTCAGAACTTTGTGTACCAATGGGTTCTGTCACCTCAATCCTCAGCCAATAAAAATGGAAAGCATTACTTATTGACGATTTGGCCTTGTGATATTTTCTAAGGTGTTTTGTTATATACACACAATACAAAGTGTGAGCAAACCTTGCAAACAATATTAATAACATCATAGTGGGAGATCAGGGTTCTACGCCTGGGCTCATGCTCACCTAAAGTTGTGCGAACACTTGGGGGTCTTGCTTATAGCTCATGGCATGAGGGAGGGAGGACAGTTTGAATACTGGTAACAGGAATCCCTCTTCTGGAACTGGACCCTGGCTTTCCCAGTAACATTGTTACCCAGTTCATCCAGGCAGGAGGCCGTGGCTCCCATTTCACTGCATTCAGAATTACCAGACCATTGTTTTTGCACCGACGAAGTCATTAAGAGACGATCTAACAGAGTTATTGCCTCACTGCCCTACGGTTTTCGCTGAAGATTCCTGGCTGTCTCTTAATTCAGGGGATTGCCTCCTACCAGAGGGCTAGCCTGAAGGAAAGATGCTTGAGAAGTGGGTATGAAAATGAGTCGGCCATCAAGCAGAGCTGCAAATGTCCTGCTTTGAAAATGTTGGGAGAGAGGGTGAAACAAGGTAGAGACTAGGGGAACTCCCCAGTCTGTGTACCTTTGGTACATACTTTAGTGTGTTCAACTGAGTAGTACCCTTGATAAAAAAAAAAATTCCTCTTAGCAGGCGCTGATCCATACCATCTTACAAATATATGAACTGTACACGAGCACATGGGCATATATGTATATGTATGTGTATGTATATATTTAACAGCTTCAGTAGAAATATCCAAAGTATAGTTTACTCATGGATGATAATGAAGATGGATATCTTTTAAATTTTTTAAAAAGTTATTTTTGGTTTAAAATTGTGTTGGCTTTATTGGGGAAAAGAAAAGGCGTGAAGACAAGCAGAGATGGGGAGATGAACATGATTCATCTATGTTATGTCCACATATTAAAATGTCACATGGAAGCCCACATGTATGTGAAACTAAAATGGCTAGTTCAACAAACTAAATTTAATCACGTGGCCTTGAAGGGGTGGAAGCTTGTTCTTGTGTGACTGACATTGTCTTCAATTTGCACAGATTTTGCAGTCTGTGCTAATTTCAATCTTTAGGTTCCACAGCAGCTTTAAGACACAAGGGGTCTGTTTTGCTAACTAATGCAACTGAAACCACATAATGGCCCATGAACCTGTTTTAGTAGCGTGAGGAATGGCATTATTGGCATATACTAACACTCCCTCCCTCACAGTGCAAGGATTATCTTTCTACTTAACGCTTTCTGACATATGGATCGGGGTGGACACGAGTGTCAATGCACAGGATAAATATAGCTAAGGTTGACCTTGTATATGAACATAAGTGAGTTTTCCATGATTTTTTTCTGCATAACAAAGGCTCATCTTGTACAGCTTGTTTTGGAGATCTCTGTGCTAGAGTTTCGTGGGAACATTCAGATGTTCTCTGGAGAATTTCAGCTGACATGAACATGCATGAGATCACATGCTGTCTTCCAATCTCTGACTGTCAGGGATATCTGTCTGAAACACACAGGAGGAGGAACATTTCTGTCTGCTTACTCTGTATTTACTGAGAATGATCGGGAAGCTTTAGTGTTCAGTGTCTCTGTCTGTATGGAATAGGGTGGGGAGGGGTCTAATGGGAAATTGCAGACAGAAACTGCAATTAGATGTGATGTCAGAATGATTGGCTATGATGTCAGCACGCACGGGGGAAGTGGTCACCAGGTTGTGCCAGGCCAGGGAAAGCTCCTTAGAAAAAGTGATGTGGAAGTTGAGGCCTTCAGAATAAACGGGACAAGTCCCAAGATGAGAAAGATCAAGTGGTTTAAAAACTAAAGGATGTCCTTGATGGCTGGCCATGTGGAAAGCAACAGAGTGGGCAATCAGGCGAAGAGAGGCTACATTAAACAAGGTTCTGTGTGTCTACACATTTATTTAGTCTTGAAGTGAGGGAAGGCCAGAGGTGACCTTAGAAGAAGCAGAGATGGGTAGAATTTGGAGAAATGTTGCCAGAGAACTTTCAATGTGCAGAAGCACATATTTCATGTGGAGAAAGCATCTCACATGGGGCCGGGTAGGTACACACACTGAATAAATGCCTCTTATCTGACCTAGTTTTTCTTTTTAACTTAAGAAATCTTCCCACAACTCAGTAGTTGGCTTTTCTATCACTGGCTTACTTTTTCCCTATATGAAAAATTTTAGGTCACCCCCTTCCTTTGAGGAGTGTGTGCCTGTATGAGTTAAGCTTATTTATTTGAATTTTCAAATGTTTGGTTTGCCTCTCTAGAACCATCAAAAACAATAACCTTCTATTTTAAAAACTGTGTTGAGCATTATTTGAGTGTGGTTACATTACCTTTACTTAATCTTCCACCAAGGTAAATTCTTTTTTTCTTTTTGGTAAATTTTTTATTAAGCATTATGCATCAAATATATCTTCAGATTGGGTAGACGTAAGTGAATGCTTCATTCACAGTGTTGTCAGTGATCTTGAAAATAATTTGCTTCTGTCAACAGTATCCATGTAGAAAAATTTAGAGAGATTTCCTAATTGTTTTTTCTTTGATGTCCTCAGACACCATTTTGTTGAAGGGAAGCAGCCCCAGATTTTCCTGTCCTTTGTCAGTCTTGGATCAAAAAGTATCCAAAAGAATACAGAATTGGTGTTTCCCATTCACAGGGAGAAAAATGAGCTCAAGGAAATTATCTTAGAGGGTCAGGTGATGTCTTAGTCAGTAGAGTGCTTGTTGTGTTAGCGTAAGGACCTGGGCTCTATCTCCTGAACACAGATCAAACTGAGCATGGAGGCACATATGTGTAACTCTGGTGCTAGAGGCCAGAGTGCGGGGAGACAGGAGGATCTCTGGGGATTACTGGTCTGCCATCCTAGCTGCATTATCGAGTTCTAGGTTCAGCAAGAGACCCTGACTCAAAAATAAAAAATAAAAACAAGGTGGCAAGTGATAGATAAAGAAAGCTGACATTGACCTCCGGCCTCCATATGCCTGTGTTTGTATGTGCATATATATCACACACAATACAGACACACGCACATAATGAAATAAAGGTCAGAAAACTGTCTTTAAATGGCCAGAAGAATAAAAAAGCCTCATATTTAAAAGAAAAGGCACTCACCGTTGAGAGGATACAGGGACGGATGCAGTAAAAATCTAGCCGTGTTTTAGGCACTCCATCACACACAGAAACGGGTGGCATATTCTTGTTTCTGGACACACTGCTGCCTGCTGTGCAGAAATTAAACATTGCATGAAGCAGGTATTTAGAATGCCCATCAGAAAAAAAGATTAAAAACTGTAAATCTTCAGCTCATGAGGCCTAGACAGAATCTGGCAAACCGCCTGTTCTGTATCTCCTTCCTACTGCTGAAGAAGCAAACTCCACCATGGCCAGGCAACAACACGCACGGCTTTGGCATGGAAATCTTTCATTCTCTTTTCCTTTCTTCATGAAAGGAACTGATACCTCAGTCCTCTCCTCTTTCGTGACTTATGCTCTTATTCTCAAAGGACAGAGCTGGACTCCCAGACCCAAGAGTGGGGGGAAAAGAGGGCTCTGAAGGAAAGCGTTTCTGAGTAAGAAGAGAGCCTTTTCTAATGATGTAGGAGGATGTCCCCGTGGAGATGTTGGGAGAAACTCTCTGTTGTGGGGTGAATCACCTGTACCTTTCAAGTCTGGGATGCTGGAATTCTGCCACCCTCAATGACTTTATTGAAATAAGAAATGATTTTGTTCCAAACAAAAAGTATGCCTCCCTTCCCAGCCTGTGGTTCTGCTTAGCAAACCTGACAATGCTTCGGAGAGGCAGCCATAATTTACAGCGGGCATTTGAGAGCTAAGGGTATATAATTTGGAAGAGCTGTTTTTTGTGTACTTTGTCAAGTTATAGCTTATCTCTGACTTTTATGTGTGTGTTCCCTTTTGGGTGCATTTTCATCCAATACCCTTGCAGATTTATACATGTAATATAACCTAGAGAATGATGAATGGTATGCAATACTGGGATTGTTGGTGCTATCCATTTACAATAATAAAAAGTTAAAAAGACAAAATGTAATGATAATAGTAAACAAAAAACATCAACGCTTTTCTAACTTTTCATCCTGACTTTTCCTTCTCTGGGGTTTCCTCTGGTGGGAACCAGGTGGCTGTCTTAAAACCTCTGTCCTTCTATTGCTTTCCTTCCTATTATGAACTTATAGGTTTCTCAGTCTTCAAACATATCCTCTTAGTTTCATATTTGTGACAAGCTTTAAAACACCTACCTTTTTGTAGATGAGTATGAGGGTAGGTATGGGTGAACGTGTATGTGTGTCATATTCAGGAGTGAGTGAGTGAGTGTGTTTGTGTGTGTGTATGTGGGAGAGAGAGAGAAAGAGAGAGAGGCAGACAGGCAGGCAGGCAGACAGACTCAATATGTAGTTCTAGTTGGCCTGTAACTCACTATAGACAAGACTGTCCTGGAGCTCATAGAGGTCTTCCTGCCTCTGCCTCCTGAAGGCTTGGATAGAAGCCTGTGCCATGATGCAGGGTACCCTATTTATTTATTGTTTTGGAAGCATTTTGCCGCTGTATGTGAAGCTCATCCACTCACTGGCCAGCAAGCCCTAAGGTCTGCCTATTCCCACACTAGGATTTCACACGAGAGCTACCATGCCCACTTTTTCTTTTCTAAGAGGTTGCGGGGGATTCAAACTCAGGTGCTCGTGATGCTAACCCATCTTCTCAGCCCCTCTCCTTTCACTCCATTGTCCACTCTGCTTTCCTCCTCCTCTTTCTCTTCCTTCTGTCCTTTCCTCCTTTGTCTTTCCATATCTGTAAATTAGCTTTACTATCTCCTTCTTCACTTTGTTTCTTCCTTATAAAATGCTCTCCATTGTTAGGGCGAATCTGGAAATGCTAAAGTGTAACTTGCCTTTGTCCTTGGAACACTGAGAACACAAGGAAAGTACAAGGTGCAATAACTCATGAAGAAAATTAAACAGTAAATATATCACCCAGTATTAGACCAAGACTCTAGATCAGGTTGACTCACACGCATAGAAATGTGTGGGCACTGGACCTGCTTGCAGGAACCCCTAGATCATAATTGTGTTATTTTATCACAGCCCGTAAATATCCTAGAATTCTATTGGAATCCACCAACTCTTATGAGCTCATCAAATGTGCTTACAGTCTCAGATTGCTGTGTGATGTGGTCTTGCAGGTTTTCATCAATGCTGCCCATGGACTACTGGCCTTCAGACACTAGAGGGAAATGGTAAAAGTAGGTGTATGTTAGAGTTGGAAGTTAGCACAGATGCAATCAGAGTATTTGATTTCAAGTCCATGGTCCAAAATCAGGCACCCCGTAAAGCATTAGCAGAGGAACTCAGCAAATTATTTGGCTTATTTGGGTAGCTAAATAAATAGAAGGCCCACTAAGAAGCCACTAATCTTATTTGCTCGGTTTTTGAGTTAAAAAGTAATAGGTGGTGAGGCACAGGCATTGCTAAACCAGGAGCGGGCTACTAGACTCTCTTTTACTTTTAAACTCGATTGGTGGAGCTGCTGCACTGACCCCCTAAAAACTGTTTCAGGGAGAAGCGTGTCCTCATTTCGTGGAGAATACCGTGGGCTTGAAATTTATCTTGATGGCCCAAGCCCACCGCTGCCTCTGTTGTAGTCACTGTTTCTAAATCCCTCCCCATAGGCAGGGATGTATTGTATGTAGCCTGCATTGTGCACAGAACTGGGGGCAGCCCCACAGTGCCAGGCACAGCTCTCACGCTAGCTTCGCCTCCTCCAGCAAGCTTCCGCTATGCCATTTGACTGCAGATCTGTTCTGCTCTGTGCAACTTCCTCACTTTACAATCCAGAGTTAGAAGTAGCTATTCCTGTCTGGGCTACACCGTGCTTCCAATGGAGAGAAAACAGAAGAGAGATGGCGACGGTGCTCGTAAAGTCCTTCAAGTTTCCACCTGTAATGTTAAACATGATGTAAGCTCCCAGGTAATTGGCCAAATCTAGTCACGTGATCAAGACTAAGCCTAGGTAGACAAGAGTTCACATCTCCCAAGAAAGAAGCTGCAGTTGCATGGCAACAGAGCGAGCATAGAATAGTCTTCCAGGGAAAGGGAGAGAAAGACAGGGACAATATGATTTCCATACATAATAAAAGCTATTGAAATGAATTATAGCCAGGAGAATAAAATTATTAGTATATTCTCTTGAGACTGAATAGACAGGAGATAGTTTTAGGAACTTTTTCTTTGTTTAGCTTCCTCAGCAAGATTCTCCCATTTATCAGTGGAGGTGAAGAACATTATCTGAGTACTTAGCATTAATTCAATACAATAGTTAAATACGTGATCACGAAATGGTTAAAGAGCAAAGACGATTTGTTACAACGAGAATTGAGAATTAGAGGGGTTTATTTCCCTTTAGGCTCCAGATAAAACTTCTTGGTGGAGTTCTTTGGATCCAAACTTGTCCAAAGCCAGAATCCCATTTTCTAGAGTTGCCATGGAGGGGAGAATATATGAATTTATAAACTGTCTTTCTAATAACATATGCCAACTTTCACTCAGATAAGGGCAACAGCTCACATTGTTACTATAACCGTGGCTGATGAAGACTCAGGACCTCACTGAGCTTCCTGACATCCCCCAGGAGAGCCCAAGAGTCTCTGTTTCTAAGCAGACAGCACACTTTGCCCACGTGCTCTTGGCAGAATCTTTCTCATCTTTCCGATCCCGTGAAGGCTGGGGTTCCTATGTAGGCTAGGAACTTGTGTTTGTTGAGGGACTTAGTTAAAGTCAAGCATTTGCAGACAGCAAAGCTGAAGTCTCAACAGTGAGCAGATTAGATTTGATAAAAGGAAGCGGCCAACTGGTCTAAATCCCTGTAGATGAGCATGTGCAATGTGAGAGACAAGAGCTGAGGCGGCCGGTCAGCATAGACTTAACTCAATTTCCAAGTGCAGGCCAACTTTAGCCCCCCTCAGGTCCATATTGTAATTATATTTCTATGTTGGTAGCCCATTCTTTATGACATACCCATATTTAAATTATTTAGTTAATGCTCTAGATTTTATTATGCAGCATGCTAAATTATTTACCTCTTTATCTTAAAGGTATCTGAGTTTACAAAATCATTTTCAGTCTGACTACGAAATTTTGAAATGGATAAGGCTTAAATAACGTTTATTGCATGTCCAAGTGGTCAGCGAAGGATGTCACCAGGCAAGTAATTTCCATTCTGGAGATGTTTTAGAGCTGCTTTAGCTGGTTCCCACCTGCACAAACCCTTGTGCACAGCAAGTGTTCAGTAAATATTTATGGAATTGACATAGGAAAGCTAAGGACAGGTATTGGGGATGGGCCAGAAAGACTAACTCACACCCAGTCAGAAATCCAGACTGATCACCAACTGAATACATCTGAAGAACTCATTAAAAACCAGGGGAAATGCAGGAGAACATTTCTCCCCTACTCCATTACTCTGTGGGAAATATAAATGAAATAGATCATTTACATAACGGCATAATGTGCCTAGATATAACAGATTATTTGCATAACTGCATAATGCCACTAATCAGGGAAAAAGCCTTAAATATTTCTGGGATATGAACATACAGAATTATATAAGGTATGCATATCAACCAATAATCAGGGCCTTCTCTTTTTTTGCAACTCGTATCCTGATAAGGAGAAACACATCCACAGGAATAAATGAACCTCCCCAGCACCAGGCCCTGAAAACTGGGCATGCTGGGGTGAGGCCAGACTGCATGGATGGTCTGAGCTCAGTTTCTCCAAACCTGCTTTTTTTTTTCTTGCTTCAGGAGCAACTAATAGAGACCTGTACTCATGAAAGCACAAAGGCAAAGCCCCTTGAAAGTAGTTTTTAGGTGAGTGACGAAGAAGGAAAGAGTAGACTGCTCACACAGGTATCAGTGCCTGCTCTGTCCTGTTAATGATGATAGCATTTCAAGGCACTAGCCAGATAAGAGGAGGAAAAAAAGGCAGTGCGGTTTCATGATAATAATCTTTTCTCTCCCATCATCAGAGCAGCTACACCCTGTTATATATTTATCTCAGTGCTAAGGTTCTTCAACATGTATAACTCCACTGAGTTCATTATATTTTTTAATGTATCTCAGATTCATTTCAGATCCTGATTTCCCAGCGCAAACTAAAGTAACAAATATATAATTATTCTCATAAATAACTCGGCACCTTATATTTCAAACAAGTTTTCCCAGAAGGCACAAGTGCCCTATATTAAATTCTTTTAAGTGTAAGTTGATTAAGGTAAAAATTAGTTGTTATTACCTTATGGACATTTTCAGTTTAGGAGCAATTCAAAGTCAGGTCTATCCCAAGTCCATTTGTTGCAGCCCACAGGTATAATCATCAGGAAAATTAATAATCATGTTCAGTATGACTATAAATCATTGTGGTTTAGGCAATTAATTTCTGTAGAAAAAATGAAGGATCTATAAGCATTATTAAAGTGCAAGGTACATGATGTAGAAACCGGCATCCAACAAAGTTGTGTTGAAATGTAGGGCTTCTAGTTTCAGTGAGTGAATATGGGGTCATTGGAGGAGGCAGGGACACTGATGATCCTGGATAAACAAGGGGATGACTTTAGCAGTCTACAAATGCAGTTTTCAGTGCACTCAGTGCTGAGTGTCCGAGTCAGATGGAGTGGAAAGAGTCACTCATTTTTAATAAAGGCAGAGAGCATCATTAGAAGTAAATGAACTGGGGGTATTTGAATGAGACTACACTCACGGCTTGGCAAATATCTCAAGAGCCAGAGCCCAAGGAATGCTGTTTGCAAAACTGTTTCCTTTAAGACTTCTTCGATGCTGGTCTGTCTGGTCAGTGTGCAAAGTCAGACCTGGGAAAGAAAGGTCCCTAGCGAAAGACAGCAGCATCCCCTCGGACTGTCATCCAGTCAGTTATTTTCTCATTTAACCTTCACAGCATCAACGATGTATGATTATGTTAATAGATGGGGAAATATGCTCAGAGTGCTCAAGCAATCTGTGAAATAAAGGTCAGAGGATATGGCACTCTTAATTCCAGCCTCAGCTGATCGCCAAAGTTTAACGTTTGCTTTCCAGATCTCATTCTTTTCATCTACTCTTCGTCTCTGTTTTCTATAAGATCCCTCCCTTTTTTGTTTCTGCAGTGTGTTTTCCCTTCTTTGATGTTTGTCTTGATGACTATGCTGTTCCCTGCTGCATCTCCAGTCCCTTGGACATTTCATGGTCAGTTAATGGTCCTAGGGCTTGTAACTCTGCAATGGTGGCCTTGGTTGATGTGGCAATTTAAAGAAGGTTATATTTCTCTTTCTGGCTTTAGGCATTCTGTCTTTCCCAGGCTATCCTTAGCATGTGACCTCCTTTGTCCCACCACATCCAACTTTATTAATTTCTAGTCTAAGAAGGCCACATCATAGCTTTATGTGCACATTGTATTTTCTGAGGCATGCTAAGAATAGGAGGGAGAAAGGAGGACAAGAAGACTGGAAGGAAAGTATAGGAAAGAAGAACAAAACAGAGAAAGAAGGAGAAAGTTGCAGAATGACTCCTCACATTATGGAAGCTTTGTCTCTTTCCAGAAGAGTCACCATAGGTCCCTTACATAGCAGAGTGACTTTAAACACTGAATACTCTTTGATTTGTGTGCCTTTTTAGGAATCATTCATGGCATAAAGTGAGCTGCTCCTGACTGCATTGTACAGCATATCCCATCTTACAGAACACAGTGCATGGTTAATAATGCATTTACTTACCTCATTTGACTCTGGACAGTGGTCTTACTTCTGTCACACAAAAAAGGACGTAAAGCCCAGGGGATTAAGTGACTTATTTCAGCTACACAATGAAGGAGGAGGACAGGAACTCAAACTCAGTTCTTGTGACTCCCTAACTGTGGTTTCTTCAATAGAGACACAAACTTCTCCTTTGAGATCACCACCCCCTTAGGTGAGACATTAACTCAGTTTGTGTGCTCTTATTTCTGTTGAATTTGCTCTAGTTAATGGGGTCAAAGCTCTCCCCATTACTCAATCTGATGGATTCTGTCTAAACTTGCTTTACCTGATTACTGCACACCCCTAGCACCTGGATTACACCTCCCTCTTTAAATTCCTTCCTTGTTTCCAGCAACTCTTTTCTTTCTTCTTTCTCCTTAAACATCTCAGATAATTCTTTCTCTTTGTCTCACTGGTTCGCCCTTCCCTCCCCATGCATTTAAATGATAACTATTTTGGTTCATTTCTACGTAAGCATCTAACCCATTACGTTTCTGCTCCCAGAGTCAGCTATTGCTCGGTGATGCTGCTTGTATATTCACACCTCTTGTCCAGATGTGTCCTTTTAGTGCCGCGTCTGTAGTTTTAGTTACTAAATGAGTATATCTATTGTAACATTATTTAGCAAGTGAAACCCAGTTTTATCCTAAATTAAAGTTCTCATCTTCACTAAGTCATTTTTCCAACGACCCCCTTCCTTAGCGAACAGTGACAGCTGTGAGGGCCCAACAACTCTCTACTGGAAGAAATCAGCCTTCAATCAAGATGCCTCACCAAGTTCTACTGGACCTGCATCCTTCCCTTCTTCCGTTCCCCCTCTGGGGTTCATTCAGTTTGTGCCCTCATCGCTTGTACTCAAACTGTTGCAAAACTGTTTAATCATTTGCCCTGTGGCAGAGGCACATTGACACAATGCAACTGCAGCAAACATATGAGACCCTGGTTATAGCAACAGCACCTAGCTCTTCTATCTCTTTCTATGCCTAACCAGGAAGGCACAACAGTGATTGCGAGGAGCATAATTAGACACCAGCTTTTTTCACATCTATGCCTGAGACCAAGTCAGCTCCTTGACACACAGCTACTGTGGTCCACAAATGCTCTGCCGCCTTTTCTTCCCAGCACATCATATTTCTAAGCATTGTAATGATTTCCTGTCTCCATTCTTCTATATACTTCAGTATTCAAGAAACCCTGTCATCTTTCCTGACTGACAAGCATGAGAGAAGTATATAGATGGTACCCCTGCAGAGACAAAAGGCAAAATTAAACCACATAGTCAAGAACTGAATTAAGGGAACATTAGCTAAGAGTAGACAAACTTTAGGAAAAAAGGGTCATAGGGCATCTCAGCTGATAACTCAAAGGAATAACCAGTCACCTCTTGGCTGATGGGGTGAGAAGGGGATTTACCGGGCTGGGAGTACAATGCTGCAGGACAAGCTTTGGGGAAGTTAATGCCTATGGCAGAGATAGTCAACCTGCTGCGGAAACCAAGCTAGGGAGGAAGAAGGGAGGGTGATGCCCTGACCCCACTGTCCTCTTGCCACCAAGTTATCCCTCATTAGTCTAACTGAGGTACAACTAAGGCAGTGAGAGATCACATGGGTGGGGCTGATGGGCCTCAAAGATTAGCCTCCCAAGCAGGGCAAGGTGGAGAATGTTGGAGCAGATTTGGAGAAGCTTATGGAAGATCTCAGTGTCTGGATTGGAAAAGTGGAGGAATCAAGGAATGATTGACCATCCCAACTGTAGTCTAATGCATATATAAAAGCTGTTCCCTTGAATGGTGTACCCGTTGAGAGCCTAGGAATGAAGAACATCATTTGGATCCCTCACCCAGTGTTGAATCATTGTAACTGAACACACTGAGGTCAGTGGGGTCTCTTATTTATTTTTTTAATTTATAATTTACAAATTTAATTTCAAATTTTAAAACTAATTTATTTATTTATTTGTGGTGTGTGTGTGTGTGTGTGTGTGTGTGTGTGTGTGTGTGTGTGT
>PVIU01001564.1:0-151684 GCA_004026605.1 Ondatra zibethicus | reverse complement strand
ACATATCAAATGAAGTTTAACCATTCTCCTTTTCCAGGTTCACCACCTTCTGCCAACCAGCCTTGACAGCTTTGCTACCTCCTGCCAAGTGTTTTTATTTTTTCACTTTTTAAAAATTATTTATAACCAGGTGCCTTTAATCTCTTGGGAAGCAGAGGAAGGTGGATCTCTATGAGTTCAAGGTCAATGTGATCTACAAAGTTAGTGCCGGGACAACCAAAGCTATTACACAGAGAAACCCTGTCTCAAATAAATAAATAGATAAATAAATAAGATGTATTGAATGTATGTAGATGTTTTCTCTGCGTGTCCATCAGAAGAGGCCATTTGAACCCATGAGATGATAGTTATGATTGTGAGCCACCATGTGGGTGCTGGGAACTCAGGACCTCAGAAAGAGCAGCAAGTGGACTTAACCCATGAGCTCAGGGTTCCGTGTGAGAGGCCATCTCTATCTGAAATCCACAGCAATTATGTTCTTTATTCTCCCTGCCACCACCCCTCTCTAACCTCTCTAACCGCACACTCCTTCCCTTGTTTAAACCATCTTTCCATCAACAATGAATATAACTAACCTTGGGTCCTTTAATGGCCCCTGAATCGTGTCTTCCTTTTTTTTTCTTGTTTATTTAAACTCTTCTGCTTTCCAAAGAGAGCCCCTATGCAGTTAGCAATCACTTCATTTGGATGCCTGCAATAATTTGAGATGAATTTATTTATACTGTCATTTCTGTATTACATTATTTAAATTTCTGTTAAGATTGACCTTGGGAACAAGGACTATGGATTTCTTAACTACAAATCTCCAGTATCTAGACAATGCAAAGTGGGTAGTGTTTGGTGAGTGAGAAAAGGGAGACTATAGTACTCAACAATCCACAATGACTGCAGCTGACTAGATGCTATAGAAGCCAAAGAATACAAAAGTTGAGTTGTAGAATTGTGAAAGAGAAGTTAAAATGCTGCTGCTGCTTGCTAGTTCCAAGGGCATGGATGGCCACATTAGCCTTCATTGAGCTTACATGGTGTCTCAGAACTGTCATCCCAGCATTTGTGAACATGAATCAAGAGGCTCACAATGAGATCTGTATGGGTTACATAGAGAGTTTATTATATATATATATATGTTTATATATACATATATATGTATATTTCAATAACTGGAAGCAAATCAACAAATGGAGGGTTTGAATATTAATAGAGTTTCAAGACAGTAACTCATGCATGAGAAGCATTCTATAAGTCATGCAAATATTAATTATGACCTACCAAGGCTGCTGTTAGTCATCATCACCTAGATAAAGGATAGTCAGTTCAGGTTGGAAAAATCTCAAATATTTGCCATAAGGGTGGATCATATGAAATGACAGATACTTCCTACTTTCTCTCTTTACTTCTGTGGCTCTTCCTCTGTTGCAGTGTTTCGTAGACTGGGACAGCCTCTGGAGAGGAGGCAGGCCCTGGAAAGGGGGTGCAGGGGCAGGAGCCAGGAAGAAGGTACAGAGAGGATAGGGAGGGTGGAGCAGGCACCTGGAATTGTCGACATCAGCTCAGTTCTTCTGTAAAGAACTTTACCATGGCGACCCATCCTTTTTACATGTCTTTTAAACAAAATGCACACATGTCGGAACCCCTAGATCTTCAGTGAGCAATTTTATGTTGCTTTTCACAAATATAGATAGATACTCATACAGACCTACTTAGCAAGAAATAAGGGTCAACAGGACTTTGCCCTGAGTTCTCAGTTAATTCGTTTCTGTTCTTCTGATTTCCAGGATCGCAGATTTCCCTTGTCTGTTCCTGAACTTTATAGAAATGGAAATACGTATTATATATTTGTTTGTGTCTGGCTTGTGACTCAACATAGTGGCTATGAGCTGCATCCATATTGTGTGTTTCAGAAGTTACTCCCTCTAATTGCTGAGGAGTATTACAGTGTATGACTATACCACAACCTGTTTATCTGTTCTCCTACTTGATGACATTTAAATCTCTACAGTTTTTGGTTATTATGAAAAAAGCAGCCATAAACATTCTTATACAAATCTTGTTGCATGCATCTGCTTTCATTCCTACTGGGTAAGTCTCTAGGCATGGGATGTAGGTAGGTGTATGTTTTACAGTGTAAGAATTTTCAAACATTTCCTTGCCGTTGTTTCCGTTTTATAGTCTTGTAACTAATATACAAGATTAAGTTGCAGTTACATCACATTCTTGTCAACACTAAGATTTATTTACTTGTGTGTGTCCCTAAATGTATGTCTGTGCACCATGTGTATGCCTACTGCCTACGGATCTGTGGGGTATCATATTTCTGGGAACTGGAGTTACATATGGTTGTGAGCCACCATGTGGGTGCTGAGAAATCAAACCCTGATCTTCTAGAAGAGTAGCCAGGGCTCTAACCACTGAGCTATTTCCAGCTCTGTCAGCCATTCTTACAGGTAGGAGACATCTCACTCAGGTTTACTTATATTTCCTTGATGACCAGTGCTGTTTATCACTTTTCATATTCTTATAGACTATTTGTAGAGTCTAAGTGTTTTTTTCTCATTATTTTAAAAGGAATGATTTGTCTTGTTATTGTCAGACACTCCGCTCTACTTCCAAAACTCCCCCCGTCTCTCTGATATACACACGCACACACACAAACACACACACACAAGCATACACATGCTTACTAAATGGGGCAAGGAAAGAATATTGAGAGAATTATTTTTCTTTTCTTTGTTTTCTTTTGAGACAGAGTCTCATTGTGTAGCCTTCAGCTGTCCTACAACCCAATAGGATGCCCTAAACTCACAGAAGTTGGCCTGTCTCTGCCTCCTATGCACGGAGACTGCTCGTTTGCTTCCCAACTGCCCAGACCCTAATAATTACACAGAAACTATATTAATTACAACACTGTTTGGTCAATAGTTTAGGTGTATTTCTAGCTAGCTCTTGTATCTTAAATTAACCCATTTATATTAATCTGTGTATTACCATGAGGCTGTGGCTTACTGGGGAAGTTTTTGGCATCTGTCTCCTCAGGCAGCTACATGGCATCTCCTTGACTCCACCTACTCTTTCTATATATCTCTGTTCAGATTTCCTGCCTGGCTTTCCTCTGCTAAGCCATTGGCTGAAACAGTTTCATTCATTAACCAATAAGTGCAAAACATATACAGAAGGACATCCCACATCATATTATGTAAGCGGAGACTGCTCATTTGTTTTCCAGCTGCCCAGACCTGAATAACCACACAGAAACTGTATTAATTACAACAGTCTTTGGCCTACTAGCTCAGGCTTCTTATTAACTAACTCACTCTTAAATTAACCCATTTCTATTATTTTATATTTTTATCACAAGTCTTGTGGTTTGTTACCTCTTGCTTCTTGGGCAGCCACATGGTGTCTCCTTGACTCCACATTCTTTCTTTATGTATCTCTGTTTGGATTTCCCGCCTGGCTTTACTCTGCTAACCCACTGGTCAAAACAGCTTTATTCATCAACTAATACAGAAGGACACCCACACCAGCCTCCCAAGAGCTGGGATTAAGGTGTGTGCCACCACACCCAGCCCAAGAACTACCTTTTTAACAGTGCTTTTTGACATGCAGACATTTTCAATTTTTATGAAGTTCAAATACTGGTTGTTTTTTTTTTAATGACTAGTTATTTTTGTCCCCTCATGGTTAAATCTATGGTCCAGCTGAAATTACTATTTATGAAGCTACTTTTGATGTGTGTATACATGTGCGTGTTTGTGCACTTTAGTGTGTTGCAGCTCGGTGTCTAAAAACCATTTGCTGTCAATAAAAAATATATTTGGCTATGATTTCATTGAATTTCTAGATCAATTTGGGGAAAATTAACATTCCGACAATATTCATCTCAATATAAAGATATTGACAGTGTTGATAATATTCTTATTTTAAGATAAAAGACTATTGCATTTCTTCATTCATTTAAATCTGAAGTTTCTTTCAACAATATTTTATACCATAATGTTGTGAATGGTCTGATACAGATTTGCTAAATTTATCCTACAATATATATGTTTTAATGTTATTTTAAATATAATCTTAAAATGTGATTTTCTAGCTTTTTGTTCTCAATACAGAGCATGTGGGTTTTATTTGTGTTTTCATCTTAAGGGGCACTGTCAATAATAGAATTGATTGTAAAATTTTGACTTAGAAGAACCTGGTGATATAATAGTTACTAACATCACAAATCCCAGACACAAATATCCCTTAGGCAGAGCCTTCAACTTTGCAGTACTGGAACTGTCTCTGACCCCTGCCTTCAGGAGGCGTCTGTCCGCGTGGTCCTGTGCTCCAGCTCTTTATCCAAGTGTGCTATTGTGGTGCTACAGGTTTTTATGATTACATTTTTAAACACCAGATATCATACTACATACTTTCATTTATGCCCATGTCCAGAGTTGTAAAATTTTTGGGAAGTCATTGTATGCAACAATGATCTAATTTATTTATTTATTAACTTTTATAAACATTTTATTAGTCTTCATCTTTTCTTTTCCTTTTTCTTTTTCTCTTTTAAAAACAATCTTAATTTACTTGCCAATCCAAGTTCCCTCTCCAGCCCCTCCTCCCACTCCCCCCCCCACCTTCTTTCCACCCTAACCCCCATCCACTCCTCAGAGAAGATGGGGCCTCCCATGTGGAGTCAACAAAGTCTGTCACATCACTTGTGGCAGGACTAAGGCCTTCCCCACAGTATCTAGGCTGAGCAAGATATCCCTCAATAGGGAATAGGCTCCAAAAAGCCAATTCATGCACTAGGGATAAATGCTAGTTCTATTGCTAGTGATCCCACAGACTGTCCAAGCCACATGACTGTCACCCACATTCAGAGGGCCTAGTTAGGTTCTATGCAGGTTCCCCAGCTGTCAGTTTCGAGTCAGTGAGCTCCCACTTGCTCAGGTCAGCTGTTTATATGTGTATCCCCATCACGGTCTTAATCCTTTTGCTTATCTTATCCCTCCTCCCCCTCTACACCTAGACTCCAGGAGCTCAGCCCAGTGCCTAGCTGTGGATCCCTGCATCTTCTTCCATCAGTTACTGGACATAGGTTCTATGATGACAAGCAAGGTATTCATCAATCTGATTATAGGGGAATAGCAGTTGAGGCACCCTCTCCACTAATGCTTAGATTCTTAGCTGGGGTCATTCTTGTGGATTCCTGGGAAGTTCCCTGGTGCCAGGTTTCTTGCTAACCCCATAATGGCTCTCCTCTATCAAAATATCTCTTTCCTTACTCTCCCTCTCTGTCCTTCCCCCAACTTGACCTTCTCAATCCCTCATGTTCTCTCCCCCCATCTTCCCTCACCACTCCCCCTAATGCTCCCAATTTACTCAGGAGATCTTGTCTATTTCCCATTCCCTGGGGTATCCACTTATGTGTCTCTAAGGGTCCTCATTGTTTCCTGGCTTCTCTGGAATTGTAAACTGTGGTCTGGTTATCCTTTGCTTTATGTCTAATATCCACTTATGAGTGAGTACATACCGTGTTTGTCTCTCTGTGTCTGGGTTACCTCACTCAGGATGATGTTTTTTCTAGTTCTGTGCATTTGCTTGTGAGTTTCAAGATGTCTTTTTTTTATTTTTATTTTTTTAACTGCTGTGTAGTACTCCATTGTGTAAGTGTGCTGCATTTTCTTTATCCATTCTTCGGCTGAGGGGCATCTAGGTTGTTTCCAAGTTCTGGCTATTACAAATAACAGTCTTTAAGTTTTTTAAATCGACTAAATGCAGATTGAATAAGAATGACTCAAGAAGGAATTCTTAAAGGCCCCACAACTCTTTATGGAATATTAACTCTGTGTCACATATGGTGAATGTTCTGGGCAACTTCAGAATTACTGTGTGGAAGGAAAATTGATATTTTCCATTATTTATAGAATTATTTAATTTTAAAATTAAACTCAGATAAGACAAAACCTTTAAAAAACAGAGAAAATAAACCTTACGGTTCAAAAGTGAAACTGCCTTGTCCAGACAAGCTTGAATCATTTATTTTACTCTGAGATTCACTTGTCCAGGAATTTACACTGTAGAGGGAGAGAGATTGAAATTAGGAGCCACAAGGGCCATCCTGACTGAGGAGGAACACCAACTTAGGACCGTGTGTTTTACGTAGGTGAACTCACATAATACCAACAAGCAGAGTTTCCTACTAATAATAAGCAAGACTAGCTCTCTACATTGAGTTAGTGTGGTATGGTGCTTATGGTCATAAATAAGTCCCGGGATACAGCAGTTTATTTTAGCAATAGTCATCCACTTTTCATTCTTAGGGATGGTATTGCTGCTTGATGCCTTTGTCAAGACATAATTTTTGTAGACCATCAGTTCCATCTGGTGATGGTTATTTGGCTTTTTTAGTTTATCCTCTGGGATAGCTTTTCATTACTAAGGGAGAGGGGCATAAATCCATTAGCAGGGATTTAGGACATTTTGAAGTAATAGCCAGAGTTGAAATTTGGCCACTGTACTTTCTGAATGTCCATTCTAATTCATCAATCTAGCATAGGTTAGTTCAGGGATGATGTCAGTTCCTTCTGTGAAGAGTTTTCCACCATATAAAAACCTCTTTGAGGTCAGAAGTGTGCATATTTCCAAAAGGCCTTTGACCTCCTAGGATAATAATATAACTTTTGAGTCTAAGTGAAGGATTTTCCCAGTTATTGAGACTGAAGAATGCCCCCAGGGCCCAAAGAAAACCTGTGCTGTGAGGAGGAAACATGGCTGTTGTTCACATCCCAACGGCAGATCTGCCACAGGAAAAGCAGAAGACAAAAGTAAGCGAAAGAAAACAAGATAGCTTCCAACAGACAATTCACACATGTCACAAAAATCCACCCTCCTGTGTCTGAAGTCACACATATGTCTCTCTATTTCTATATTTAGGCTTATCTTTGCAATATCTCTGATTGTGGGAATTATGGAGCTGTTTATTCAAATAGGCATTTGCAGATGATACGTTTCCATTGGCAACGTGTGTCATTTTAAACCATCCAGATCATACAAACCCTTGCTTGGTCCATTATTTCTATGATTTCGGGGTTGTCAGATTAGAAATCCCTAATTTCCTGGTAAACATAATTAGAAATACAAGGCATGAGGCAACCATACGGCAGTTCTGAGTTAAAACCATCTACACGCACTCAAACTTTTACTCCTTTCATTTGAATCATTCATGTCTTATATTTAAATATATATTTAATTGCCATCAACAATATACTTTCATATTGCGTTACACTCTCTGGAAAAGATAATGTCACACCTATATTTGTCAAGGTTTTATAAAGAATGCCACATGTCCACTACAGATGGAAGAAAGCCACCCAAGCATTTTCAGAGCTGGGTATATATATATATATATATTGTGCTTGAATTTGTACATTAGTGAAGGTACTATGAACTGGCACAGTGCATATACGTCCCTTAATTCACTGGTTTGTTTTAAAGGAAGCTTATTTCCCTCCTCTTTGAGTGTTCATGTTGTGTTGGGTTGACTTTCTTCCAAGTTGGGGACCCAGACTCCTTTCAGTTTGTGGGTCTGTAGTATCATCCCTACTTTGGGACTGTGAAAGTCACCATATAAATGTATATTAGGCTACCAGGCATGGAAAGACAGAAGATGAGTATCAAGTTGGAGGTATTTCAAAGCCAGGCTGGGAGTTGGAATGTGTCACTTTTGCTCATGCTCCATTGGTTAGAGTCAATCACATGCCACATACAACCGCGAGAGGTGGTAGGAAAGCCCTCAGGCTCTACCTGGGAGAACGGCGGTGCGTCATTGAAGTCAGCTATGCCAATGTCTCGCTCGTCTAAGTTGATAGCTCAGACTCCTCAGTGAAAATACTTGGATGAAAAACTGAGAGCGATATGTGTTTATTTGTGATCAACCCCAAATTTCAGAGCTGAGCTTGTTTAGTTGTTCTTTGTCTTGGAAGGAACAGTCCTTGAAGTGATACTGTAGTAATGGTTCTAGGTTTATAAAGTCTGAATTGTTTGCCCCTCTCTTCTGCTAATCGCCTGAGTGATCTTAGGCCAGTCACTCTTTGGGCTTTTTCCCCCATTAGTACTTAGAACATTAAATTAGATAATTGTTAGGTTTGGACCAAATAACATTCTGTGATTGACTGACTTTGTCTTGCCTTGATGCTTATGCTAGATATATAATTAGATGACTGCTAAGTGGATGGTTGGTATGCTATTTCATAATGCAACTGTGACAGTGTCTTTCAACTTTTAAAGCTTTATTGATAAATACTTCCCGCCCACAATCATATATCAGGACCATAAAAGATCTACTCTTACTCCATCTAAAGTTCCACAGTTCTCTCTCTCTCTCTGTCTCTTCCCCTCTATGTGTGTGTGTGTGTGTATGTGTGTGTGTGTGTGTGTGTGTGTGTGTGTGTGTGTAAAAAAAAGGTTAACAGGGATAGTGTTTTGACCAATATCAACTCATTAAATCATAATCTCAGGTTGCTTGGATAAACTGACTCGTGAAGCTTACCGACTGTCATTGGTGAGGACAGGGAATGAGCGATTGAACTTGGATAGTTCCAATTCCCAGCTGTCAAATCGCTTCTAGACAATAGATGAGATGATTTTTAACATGAAAATGTTGCCCCAAGGTCCATGCCTCCTTTCTATCCAGAGTAATCACCAGGTACCGAATGGTGCAGTGGTATTTCTTCCCTTCTAACCGCGTGTTAACATTCTCCATGGGTATATGTATGCATATGTGTATATGCATTTGAATTACCCACATGTGCTGCAATTTCTATTTCTCTTGAGCATATTGAGTTTTCTAGCACAAATACTCCCAACTGGGAAATGATTAAATACCGCTTGGTCAACTTAATTTCTCCAGACCTTATTAATCTTACCCATGATTTTCCATCAACCTATGTTCCATGTTAATAAACTTACATAGGAGATGATCTTCAAATCCTGTCCTTTCTATAGTTTGCAGAAAATATGTCTTGTCTATGATAATCACCCATTGACCTTGTAATGTCCTTTTACTTCTGGGAACAGAAACAAAAATAACCCAATGCAAAGGTTTAAGCGTCTGTTTCCTTTTGCAGGGTTAGCATCATAATGAGAGGCTTCATCCTTCACAGTCCTCTGAGACTAGATTTTCTTCAGTTCCCCCTGGGCTCAAGGAGGTCTAGGCAAATACCCACTTCTGTGTTACATGTTTTTCTCTGAGAACTTGACAACATGTTACCAACACATATTCAGTCTCACCACACTTGTATGGAATCATATTGTCTCATCATGCATGGGAGACCTGGGCCTTGAGAATGTAAATGTCAAATTCAATTTGTGGTGGAGAAGGCATTGTACCCAAGGCTCTGCCAAGCCAGGTTCTTTTGGTAACAGCTCCATAAGATGCCTCTGAAGCTATGGATGGGCACAGATTTAGCAGGGGAGGGAGGAGTTTATTAGATTGTTAAGGAACAGGGAGACAGAAAAATCTAATAAGTTTTACTTAGGAGGCTGCATGATGTACATTGTGAGACTTGCAAATATCTCCCACTCAGAAAAGTTCCAGGCACTGAAAAGCATTGAAACTATTAACAAACAGCAAGATAGGAAATGAAAAATATTCATAGGGATTTTGAAAAATAGAAATAGCTTGGTCTAAATGCCGAGTTTGAAAATGAGACATTCCCAGATTCTTTTAAATACACATCTTTATTATTGATTCTGGCCCGTGAAAACATATTTGGATGCTTTCAGTCAAATGCATTCTCTCTGTCTATCTCCCCATCAGTTAGGTCCCTGGTGAGCCCAGTCATTTGACACTTTCATTCGGACATGGTGGGCTTGTGTATTAAACAAAAGCCGCAATGTGCCTAGTGTGATGAACTGTTACAGTTTTGGAAACATTAGCTTAGGTGAGCTTTGCACAAAGCAGACATTAATAATCTTCTGTAGGTGATATGAAGCAACTTTTAATGATTGATTAATAACTCTCTGATGAAATGGTGATAACAAAGAATGTGTATGTTCGTTGTTGTGTAGGCAGATAGGGAGAATCGTGATTCAAATAAAAATTAACGTATAATTAACACACAAGTCCTTGCACAAGTCAGCTGTGCCTCTAGTCCTTAAAGCCAGTGAAAGCGTGATGTTTAGGTCTTTTTAGTTTTACCAAGAGTGCAATCATTTATTAGAGAAGAGAAAGGAAAAACAGGGAAATGGCTCTGTCAGGAAATGATACATGTTAAAATATTTGCACAATAAACTCATGCAAATGAGATGTTTAGAGACTCTAGGCCGAAAACAATACAATTCTGCCCTTAGTTGGCAAGGCGGCTCAATGGTTAAGAGCACTGGCTGTTCTTCCAGAGGACCTGGGTTCAACTTCCTGCACTCACAAAGAAGATCCCAATTGTCTGCAGCTCCTGTTCCAGAGCATTTAATACCTTCTAGGCTCCACAGGTACCAGGTGCACACTTGGTGCCCAGATATACTAGCAGGCAAAACAACCATACACATGAAATATAAACAAAATAAAAATACTAATAAAAAGTATCAGAAGGGTACCCTGAAAGAAACACTGCTGTTCTATCTCTCAGTTTTCTTCTCTTTAGAAGGACTGTTTTGGATAAGAACAACTTTTCTGTGAACTCTGTGTTCTTTGTCATATGCACAAAGTGAAGATATGGTGTAGGCCCTGGTGTCCGTACAAAACACAGGGTGGTGAAGCCCCCTGCAAATGTCAGAGACCAGTAAAGCTTTAAGAATGTTTATGAGATTTTTCCAAATCCCCTGGGAGGAAAGAGGATACAGACTCCAGCTGTTGGAATAATGTATAGAATTGTAAACCTTTTAGCAATTGTGTCATTGCCAAATTATAGTTTCTCTTTGATTTACTCTGCAAAGCTTTATATGGTCCAGAGGAGTTCAATATGTAACAATGAAAAAAAATTGAAGAGAATCATACATTGGCAATGCATTGTACTGTGCAGTTTATATAAAGTGGGGGTTCTCAATCACTGGACCAAAACTGTTATCACAGAGGCCTTATTAAATGTGTGGTTGCTTGGGTCCTACCCCTTGGGCCCAATACTTTTCACTGTTACCACCATTACAGGTGATTTCAATTCTGACTCATGTTAAAATTAGAAAATCACTGTTATAATAACCAAGAAGGACTCAAGGGAGATCCTGACCTCTCAAACCAAGAGGGACCCCAACTTCAGGGACTCTTGGCTCAGGGATAAAGGTTCCATACTCATCAACATGGATAGAGTCTGAGGACCAGGGCATTTGTTCTATTAGATCTTTATATAAAACACAAACTTTTACCATTTACCTCCTACTGAAAGTTTTCCTGAACGTTCTCTATGGAGCTAAGTGGTTGCAGACCAGGAGTTTCTCTAGTCGATGCCCCAAAGCATCCTATAGTAAGACAATAAACAGGGATCCTAGCATGTTTTTTCTTTTTTTCTCTTAATGCAAATCTCTCAACTGGAATTCCTCTCAATACCTTTTCTAGCTACTATTGAAGCTTCAGAAACATGAGTTGGTTTCTTTTCTTGTTCGACGGGTGCATGTAATTGGTTGGAAAAACAGTTCAACAACTCAGGTTTTACTCATTATTTAGAGACCACCCCACATTTTAGAATAATGAGTACATTTGTGTTTTGTAGAAATTGAGTCTGGAGGAGAAGGCAGAACGATGTTGAGTTACTAAAGTGCATGTCATGTAAGCATGGAGACCTGAGTTCAGAGTTCTGGCACCTATGTAAAAGCTGGGTACAGTAACACCGGGGAGGTAGAGGCAGGAGAATTCCCAGGACCTGGTGGTCAGTCAGTCTAGCCCATTGGTGAGCTCCAGGTTAGTGATGGACATCGTCTAAAAAACTAAGGGAGAGGTACGATTGAGGAAAACACAGGATGGTCTCCAGATGCCCATACACACAGATGCTTACATGTGTGAACACGCGAGATCTTGCTATCAATTTAAAATTGCTCTAAGATTAATAAGTGTATTTTATAGGTATAATACCTCTCCATTAGTGTTTCTTCAGGTCATCTATGTCGGCAGTGCAGAAAGACACAGAGAAGCGTGTCACTGCGCCAGCACGTGGGCCCACCAAGCAGCGAGTGTAGGGCAGAGTCAGGAGTCTTCGCTCTGCCAGGAGTAAGGCTGCAAAGAAAAAGCTTGGGTGACAGAGTGGGACAGGGCCCGGGGGCAAGAGGACTGAGGGGCCCAGGAGCGGATGATTTATCAGTGACAAGGACCGTCTGGTACAAAGGTGCACAGTGACAGCCCAGGCTCAAGAAGATAAGCACCATTTTCAGAAAGGACCATGGGATGAAGACTATTAATAGTGACATTTCAGCCACACTGGCCCTGTCCGGCTGCTCTTGAGTGGGGTCTAAGTGAAGCTCTGGCGGCTCTTACATTTGTTTAGCAAGTTGGACTTCTGTAGTATAGCATTAATGACACTGTAGTACAGATCTCTATTAATTTGTCCTTGTCCTCTACTAGACTATGAAATTCCACAGCATAGGGGTTTGCTAGTTTCCTCCCCTCTCCTTCCCTCTTCCCATCTCCTACCCCTTTTTCCTTCACCTTTCTCTTTTTTTGCCTCCCATCCTATTCCCTCCCCTCCCCTCCCCTCCCCTCCCCTCTCATTCCCTCTCCTCCCTTCTCCTCTTCTCTCAACTGAGCTCCACTCCTTTCTGGGGTCTCCTTACATTTCCTCTCTGCTCTCCCCCTCCTTCCTCTCTCTCCTTCCCCCCTTTTCTCCTCTTTTTCCCTCATCCCTTTTTTTATTTTCTTGGCCTCTTTTGTCTAATATAGGTAGTTAATAAGTACATAGTTCAGGATAAATGAACAAATAAAGAAAATAATAGAAACTGACTAAATTTGTCTGCTAAAAACTGAAAGGAAAGGTACTTTCAGGTTCCAACACAAGGCAGGCTAGTTCTGAGTTCTAGAAAATAATCATAAAGAAAACTGAACTCACTTTGGGGTCTCCAAGAAACAGGCTAGACATGGGAAGCATGAGGACTCAGTTTTCTAGGAGCTGGGGCCATGAACAAACCCAGGTTTGAGTTATAAGAAGACATCAGAAAAGAGTGGAGTTCAATTGAGTCAGAGCATGAGACAGCAGATGGATGAGAACGCTCACATATCTTTCCTAGCGAGGGGAGCATTAAGAGTTCATTGGAAAGCTGGGTTTGAACAAGGAATAGTGGGGTGAATTATGAAGAAATGAAGAGAAAAACATCTTTGGACCAGGAACAGACCAGGTGGCAGCCAGACAGAATACATAGTTGGGAGTCTTTAAAAGGATGTTTCAGTTGAGGTTTTACCATCTATGTGTGCACTCCTCACCCTTCAGTCCTCGGGTTCCTTATGAACCCTGCTGTTTGTGATCCATGTTGTTATATTACAAGCAACCGACCTAAAGGGGAAGTTTTCATCATCTTTGCACATAAGTGACTCAAATATCATAGGCATTTAGTGGCTATTCAGAGAATACGTACGTCCAGCTTCCCACCAGGGAGACAGTCTGATGGAAGATCTTCACCTCTACCTCCATTCCTCCAGATCCAATCCCCCAGTCTCATCCCCCACTCTATAGCAGACCACCGTCTTTAGCCCCCCTTCCTCTCCGACCCCCATTTCCAATGGATCACATAGGCATTTTTCTATTACCTTCTTTCCCCCACCCATCCCATTATCCTAGCCCCAAGCACCAGCAGGTATTCCTTGGGAATCTGCAAGCTACTCTGGCCAGGGAAGCATGTAGGCTAATTGCAGACCTTCACCTCTCTCTCATCTCCAGATCCAATGTCCACTTTGCACCCCTAGCTCTGTAGCAGATCACCTGGTGCAGCCTTGTCTCCCTCCTTGTTCCCAGATCTTACCCTTCAACCTTTATCTCCCCTCCTCGCCCCATTACTTTATCCAGGTCTCCAACTCCAGCCTGCATTTCCTAAGAAGCTGAAGGTCACTCCAGCCAGGGAAGCAGGTAGCCAAACTGCAGATCTTCACTTCTTTCTCCTAATCTAGTTCCCCAGTTTCACCCCCATCTCTGTAATGGATCATCTTCTTTGGCTTCCCCCTCCTCTCTGGCCCCATCTCCGGCAGATGATGGACATCTTCCACTCCAGACTTCCTCTCAACTTACCCTGTTATTCCAGCCCCCAACTCTAGCAGGCTATCTCTGAAAACCTGCTAGCCAAGCCTACTGGAGAAGCATGTAGTTCTGCTAAGTAGGTAAGTGAGCTTCAGATGGCCACTTTTCTTCCTTTCCTTTATACACAATCTCCAGCCCCATCTCCAGCTCTGTAGCACACTACATGTTGTGGTCTCTCCTCACCTTCCTCCCATTCCCAGGGAGCTAAGCAGATCCTAGTGGGACAGCCAGCATTCTTCCCTCTTGGAGACCCCCTCACCTCCCAAATCTATCCCCATTCCTAAGTGTCTGGTCCCAATATTAGAAACACGTTTGATCCAGAACCCCCAGGGCCACACGTCTCAGGATCCCAGAAGAATTTTGTTTTAACCAGGCAATACACAGCTATACCTTTCTAAAAATCAGGAAGGGCAGCAGAAGTCAAGGGACAAAAATTACCCAACAAAGACAAGACGAGATATCAGCACCTAGAATTACAATTTTCCCAAAGATGTAAGTGCCAGTGTAAGAACACGATAATAGCCAGGACAATATGTCTTCACTAGAGCCCAGCCCATATCACTGCAGGCCCTGAGAATTCCAATATAGCTGAAGCAAAAGACAAATACATTATAATAGCATGTGTGAATATGATAGATATCCTTAAAGAGGAAATGAATGAATCTCTTAAAAAATATATGAATGCACAAACAGTGGAAGGAAATGAATGAAACACTTTAAGACTTAAAGTAGAAATGGAATCAATAAAGAAAACCTAAACTGAGGGAATTCTGGAAATGAAAAATTTAGGAATTTGAACAGGAACCTGAGACAAGCCTCACCAACAGAATACAGAGATGCAAGAGAGAGTCTGAGACATCAAAAACACCATAGAAGAAATGGGTACCTTGGTTAAAGAAAATGCTAAAAAAAAAAAAAAGTTGCTGGCACAAAACATCCAGGGATATTGCGAAAAGACAAAATCTAAGAATAATAGGAATAGAGGAAGAAGAAACCAAGGTCAAAAGCACAGAAAATATTTTTAACAAAACCATAGAAAAAATTTTCCTAATCTAAAGAAGGAGATGCCTGTCAAGGTTAAAGAAGCACACCGAGTACCAAATAGACAAGCCTGGAAAAATTACTCTGGGCTCAGAATAATCAAAACACTAAATGTAAAGAGAAAGATCTTTAACAAAGAAAGAATATTAAAAGCTGAAAGGGAAAAAGAGCAAGTGGCATATAAAGGCAGACCTAATAGATCTACACCTGACTTCTTAATAGAGATTCTCAAAGCCAGAAGGACCTGGACAGACTTCTACAGACTCTCAGAGAACACAGATGCCAGCTCAGACTACTATACCTAGCTAAACTTTCAATCACAATAGATGGAGAAAATAAAACATTCCATGATATAAACAAATTTAAGCAAATATATATACATATATACATACATACACACACACACACACACAAATCCAGTCTTACAGAAGGTTCTAGAAGGAAAACTCTAACACAAAGAGGTTAACCACATCCAAGAAAACACAAGGAATAAATAATCCTAGACCAGCAAATCATAAGAGGGAAAGTATACACACACACACACACACACACACACACACACACACACACACACACCACAAGAATAAAATTACAAGAATCAATGAATACTGCCAATACATACTTGTCAATCTTAATTCCCCAATAAAAAGACACAGACAGAATGGATCTGAAAACTGGATCCATTCTTCTGATGCATCCAAGAAACACATCATAATATCAAGGATAGACATCACCTCAGGATAAAGGGTTGGAAAAAGATATTCCAAGAAAATAGACCTAAGAAGCAAGCTGGTATAGCCATTTTTATAGCTGACAAAATAGACTTCCAACCAAAACTCAACAAAAGAGATAGGGAAGAATACCCCATACTCACAAAAGAAAAATATCAAACTAGAGGACATTGCAATTCTTAACATCTAGTCACTAAACACAAGGGCACACAAGTTCATAAAGCAAACACTACTACAGTTTAAATCACATATTGGCCCTCACACACTGATAGTGGGAGACTTCAATATCCCCACTCACACCAACAGTCAGGCCATTCAGACAAAAACTAGACAGAGAAATGCTGGAGCTAACTGATATTATAAACCAAATGGACCCAACAGATATTTATAGACTACTTCACCAAAACTCAAAAGAATATAAGTTCTTCTCAGCACCTCATGAAGCTTTCTCCAACACTATCATATATACTCAGACACAAAGTAAGTATCAACAGATACAAGAAAATTAATACAACTTCCTGCGTCTTTTTTGACCACCACAGATTCTCACTGGATGTCAACTACAATAGAAACACAGGAAGCTCAAAATATAGTGTCAAGATTTTTCCTTTTTTATTACTTTTTATTTTTATCTTATCATTTTCTATTTCATGTATTTAATTTTATTCATATATTTTCTTCTCTCCTTTTACCCCAAAGGTCCCTTATTTATCATGACTTCCAGTTTTAGTGTTTTTATGGGATTTTTGAATGTGTAAGTGAAAAAGTGTGGCTCTGTTTCTTGTGCCTTCTCTTGGGCTTTTCTCTTTGTTTTGTCTAGTTCCCATGTGATAGTTTTTGTTTTATCTTATATTTTACTTATTTTATTACTATCGCCTAGAAGCCTGTTCATTTTCTAATGAAAGACAGAAATGGGATGGATTTGGATGGAGGGGAAGAGGGGAGGAGCTGGAAGTAGTAGAGGCAGTGGAAACTGTAATCAAGATGTGTGTGTGTGTGTGTTGCAGAGAACCTATTTTCAACTAAAACGGGGATGCGGAGAGCATATGCAGCATGGCAAAGGTCCTGTGCCTCTCCTGAGAAGAGCCTAGGACTCTCAGCCAGGGTGAGCTGGGGAAGAGGGCCACTGTTCGAGCAATTGTAAGCAGTGTCCCAGGTGCCTAACTCAGAGCAAACAAAACACTTAAGCCATGGCCCTTTGATTAGTAGCAGGAAGGGTTTCTTCACTGCTCCTTTTTAGTTTGACAAAGCATAGGCCCTGCTCCTGGGGTAGTGTTCACTCACCATCTACAGATGCTTCAAAGACTCAATGATTGCGGAGAACTCAGCCTTGAAGCCTAGGGGCAGGACTCGGGCATACATTGTCTAGGATCTATGGTTTCTCAAGATCTCCTGGATAGGTCTGTGATTCATCCTGTGGTCTCTTTTTCCCTCACCTCCTTCCTCACATGGCCTTGCCTTCATTCCCATCAACCTTTCTTTCTTCCTTCTTGATATGGACCATAGCTCCAAGCTGCCTGTTTTTAGCTCTTTGTCACCTTCTTGAAGGAAGGGTCCCCAAGATTTTGTCTCTCTGGCAACTTCTTGAAGGAGTGTGGCAACAGGGTTATTAGGGCCCTGACACCAGCCAGCACCGGTGGACTTATGCAATGCACTTCAAAGGGCTTGCTCAACTTGAGGCTGGAGGGCTATCAGGTGCAGCCCAGAGGGGCCTGGCAGCTAACCACACAACCTGCACTGTGCAGCCGGCCCACTTAGGCAGGCAGATTGACAGGTTCATCCAGTCCACACAGTGTGTTTCTCCATTGTCTACCGGCATAGCGCACTGAGGGAATCCAGGAGTCCCAGGGAGGAGGAGATACCAACCTATTGATTTATTCTTGGTCACAGCTGCCTTTAAATTCTCTGTTGTCACCTTCCAACTTGAAGCTCCCAGGGTTGTGTCTTGTTCCTGTGGGCATGCCTGGCTTCCTTCCCTCCCTGCCACTGTGGTGTGGCCTAGCGAGACAGTGCCTTGTACCCTGGCTTGCTCCTCCCATTGCTCCTCTCCCACCAAGCTCACCACCTTACATCCCTTTTTCCCAGGAACTGCCTTTCCAGGGGAGTTAGTGTGGGTTGGATTCAGAAGCCTCTGTCTTTGTGTTTCTCACCCTTGCGGGAGCCTGGGCTAGAGAAGGGCATCAGCGTGTGCCTTTGTTAAATCGGAGGCTACTAAAACGGCATTGCTGTCTCTCACCGAGCTTTCATCTCCTCATTTCCTCTCTCAGTGAAGACACCTGGCCATAGCCTCAGACCCCAGTGATAGCCCTGATTCTATGGGAACGAGTCCTCGGCCACGCCACCTGATCTTTCTGCATCTTGTCTCTGATTGTGAGTAAAACATTGCGAGCACTTTTCTCGTTTGTACTTCATAAGATTGATAGGATCACATGAGACAATGCGAGCTGGAAGTAGGAAAGTGCTCTGTGTTTGGAGCGCTTCCCCAGTCATCTCAGTTGAGTTCATGACCGGCTATTGCTTAAACTCCAGCACTTCTCAGACAGTGCGCACGTGTACATTTTAAGAGGGAGTCATTTCAAAGCTCTGGTTCTGTTCAGAGAATTAGCCCATGCCCTTTACACTTGGGTTAATTTTACACATACTGTGAGGGTTTTGAAGGAGATGTAAAAAGGGCTGCTTACTGATGATGGTGATATTATAGTGAGTTATGCCACACCCTAGTGAGCGCCCCACATGGGATTTAATGGATCATTTCAAAACTTTAGAATTAGGCTTATCTGACAAATAAGAAAGAAAAAAGTAAGGGGCAAATACTGAATTTTCAATTTTTAAAATTTCCCCTCTTTGAAATGATTTTGGGAATTTTGTATGTAGTAGTATAGAAAACTACAGCACCAATAAAAATTCATAAAAACATTAAAGCTTAATTAATTTGAGCCTTGTGGAAAACATGCAGTCAGCTCTGATCTTTCCTACTTGACCCTGGGCCCCATGGCACTTTCTTATGGATCAGTCAGTGGCTATTACTGCTGAGTACACAGGGCACCTTATTTTTAGTAAGTCAATGTGGGACTTTACATGAGGCATTGAACAAACCCAGGATCCACTCTCTCCTTTGTAAAATAAGCACTGGATTGGACTCTGTGCTTCAGATGCAGGGTAATGTGGACATTTACATTTGTATTAAATGAAATTCAAGCTTTCCTTTCTTAGTCATGCTGGCCACACTTAGAAGAACTCCTGGAAGCCACATGTGGCTGATGACAACTGAGTAAGACAGGTAGATTCAGCTCATCTCCAGGGATTCAGAATGCTCTGCTAGACAGTAAGACTTGGAGATTTCCAAATATTTATTTATTTTTAATAATTTTAATTTTGGGGTTTTATGTGGGAATGACTTCACTTTTGAATCAGTGTCCTTCAGATGTTCCTGAAAAGATGAGCGAGGGGGCTAGAGAGATGGCTTAGAGCACTGGCTGCTCTTCCAGAGTACCTGAGTTCAATTCCCGGCACCCACATGGCAGCTCACAACTGTAATTCCAGAATCCAGCCCCTCACACAGATACACATACAGGCAAAGCAACAATAAAGTAAAAATAAATAATGTTTAAAAATGACGAGCAGCATCATTTTAGTTGTTAATCTGTTGGGTACCATGTTCACTAATGGCTGCCAAAGAAATACCAGTTTTGTTGAAAATACTATATAGTTTGGTTAAACTGGTCTCAACTTCAAGTTTCTGCATCTGTCTGAAAAATCATTCTCCATTTCAATATCCACCTGCTTCTAATCCATACTAGGTATGCCTTTCTTTGGGGATGGGGGTCGAGATTAATCTCCCTTAACATTTCCACAATCTTATAGGAAAAACTAATCTAAATGATAAGTAGTTTCTTTTTTCTTCTTCAGTCTACCATAAAATTGTCCATGTGTTTTTAAAGGCACTATTTTTACAGAACTTTTGTAAACACTCTTTTGGACTCCATCTGTTGAGTCAGTCCCAGTGCTAACAAGTACTGTTCTGAGCCCTGCCATCCTGGGTGATGCGGATGGGCTACAGAGTGAGAGGGCTTGGCAACACGCAGACCACATAAATCAAGCCACTGACACTGTTGCTGAAGAAAAGCACCAACGTCATCCCAATTCCACACAAAGCCAAAGATGGGGGGGCGGGGGCAATGTGTAGTTTCTAAGTTTGAAAGAGCAAAATCATTAAAAAATCTGAAAGTGATTCTATATCTCCAAGATAAGGACACCGATTTAAAGAGAGAGAGAGAGAGAGAGAGAGAGAGAGAGAGAGAGAGAGAGAGAGAGAGAATGCAGTGGTTCCTAAAATCCATTCAACAAACTCCATCACCAAGATACTGGCAATTTCTAAAACTCAAAGTCTAACCCATCGGTAACCTCTCCTAAGCATTCTTTGTCTCTCTCTGAGCAAGCCAAACCAACACTATTCTTTTTTGTACCTCAAAGTAAATGCAACAAAACAAGCAAAGGCTGACTCCACCGGCCAGGAGATTTGGCAAGAACGTTCAGAGAAGTCCAATGACATAATCCACCCTGGCTTCAGAAACACACATTCTGACCTCCAAGCCTGCTCAGGGACTCTGCGTCTTGTCAGTTACGGATTGCTGCCCTTATTACCATGTTACCCACGTGCTGTGATGAGAGCCGAGAGCCTCTGCCCCTGGAGTGGGCTTGTGTCAACATTTTTATTGCAAATTCCCATTTTCTGATCATTAAAAAGCTTTCGGCACAGAAGTGAGTTTGCGAAAGTTCAAACTTTGAAAGGATTCATTTAATGGCTTAAAAATAACACTGGGGGCCACGCCCATAATTTAAAATTTTCTAGCTGGCTTTGTGGCCTGGGTTTTTTCAAAACGTATAAACTTAAAATATGAAGGGACTCAAGGCTTGGAATAGTTCCAAAGTTGGTTTTTAGTGTTTGGTGAACTGGAATGGAGTTTGTTAATGGTGAACTTTGCTTGCAGACATGAAATGGTAGGACCAATTTAGTTAGAATGCTTTCTAATGTCATCTAGAAGGTAGTGAGGGGGAGGGGTCTTTCCATACTTTCCTAATAGGGACAAGAAGGAAGAGCTGGGTTTGGAACGGGATGCATATTTCTGAGACCCATAAATAAAGTGAAAAATCAAGGGTCTCCAGACTGAGCGAGCCGTTGTGTGGTCGAATACTCTCAGGGCCCCAGGTTCGAGACTGAGTACTAGAGGGAAAACATAGTACCTTGTTTGAAAATGGTTAAGGATTTCAAGACGGAAGCATTGAAGTACTACAGCAAGGGAAGGGCTGCTGTAGGTAAGAGGTCTTACTCAGAGACTGGTTTTAGCCTAGTTTTCTCTTCTTCCTTCATTTTTTAAAAAAAAAATGTTTAGCATCCTCTAAGGACCTAACAGTTTCTAAAACATTGTCAGTGAGCAGCATGGACTTAGGAGTCAGTTTACACGTAAATGTAGTGACTTCCGTGGTTCTATGCTTTTTCATTCACAAAATACAAATACACCTGACTCCCTCCCTGAATGCTGCTTACTAGGAGCTAATGAAATACTTGAGGGAAGGTAGATTTTAAAGCTTACAGTTTTTCACATGTGTTTTTAAGCGGTGTCCTCAGGATAGTCTCATGAAGCAATAAGGCTAAGACACCCATATATTGAAACTCTGCAATTTCCATCTGTGTGGTTGATTTTCCTGAATCTTCATAGGTCTTTTCTGATGGAAAGAGAATTGGGACTCAACCCTCTTGACATTTAATTTTGCTTTGAGTAAAAGGGAGCCAGGTAGTGCAACATTTAAACACCAAATAGGAGGAAGCCTTGGAGCAAGACATAAAGAAAATATTGTGAGATATTTTTTCTCATAATTTTTGAATTGGACCAATTTTAAAAAAATTCAAAAGTATTTTTTATGAAGTGTGTTCTGCTTGAGACTAATCCATGTTAAATTTATGGAAGTTGTGCCTGTGTTATAACTGGAATTGTTGAAAACTTGGTAAATGAAAGAGATGGGAGAGGTTATAAGCTATTACTGAACATAGAGAAGAGCTTCAGGGACGATCAGATGATAGGTAGAGGCCTGTGTTTGCTTATCAAAGTCTTGTGGGTCCTGCATTTCTTAGTGTAGTCCACGGGTTGTTAATAATGTCTTTCTTTATTTCTCTGCCCCACCCCTGCCTTTTTTATTTAAGAGCTATTTTTGGTCAATTAAGTTAGGGAAAACAATGCATTTGACAAAGTTAAACAGCCTTTCCAAGCGCAGGTCATCTCAAACCTTTAGTGAACCATTGTAATTCGAGGCTCCCCAAGGAGGAGTGCAGTATTTCCAAACTCATTTGACCCTAGAATATTTTAATATAATGGTATTTTATTTCTATTTTAATAAATAAATCTTGCCTGAAGACCGGAGTCAAAGCTAAAGCCACTAGAGGTCAGGTAATGGTGGCTCACACCTTTAATCCCAGTACTAAGGAGTCAAGCCTTTAATCCCAACTCTAGAGGGAATATAAAATGGGAAGAGAGAGAGGCTTAGTCTGCTCAGTTTGTAGTCACCCAGCCTTGATAGAGGTAAGACTTCTCTAGTGGCTTGGCTGCCTTGCTTTTCTGGTTTTTGGGTTGAACCCCAATTTCTGTCTCTGAGTTTTTATTATTCATGCTACATCTTAACCCTGACCCCTATATTTTTTAAATCCAAAGAATCTCCAAGGGCCAGTGCTCAACAGAACACACTTTGGGTAGGATACCTTGGATCAAAGAACCAACACCGTCGATTACAGTCTTGCAGTGGAGACTTGTGGTTCTTCAAAGACTTTTCCAGAACTGGTTTATTAATACAGGCAATATTAGCACCTTGTAGCCTTCGGAACTGAGATAATACTTTCTGTGAGGTCACCAAGTTTGTGAAGATTTTTTTATAGACGCTCAAGAAGCTAGCACAAATCTAATCCATAAGTCAGAACAGAGAAGTGCCTTCCATCTTAGCCCCATGTGGAAAAGCTGCCATCTTTGCCAGGACTGCTCCAGGGAACAGAAAGCTGCGTCTAACAGCACGTAAGATCTAGATAAGTTGAAGTGAATGGACCCTATAGGGAAGCCCAAGCTGTCAGCAGTCCAGCAACTATATAAAGGGAAACAGCATGATGAGACCAAGAGTCACTGGTTGGGTCCCTAACAATGCCACTCTTGTCCTGAGAAGATTCTCCCACGGGTCGACAAGTTGCCTGTGGGGTGAGAACCTTGAAGGCTCTCAGCTGTGTCACTCCTGTCTACAGGCTCTCAAATAAGACTGGGAACATTTCCAAGCACGCTTTGTATTCTGACCCTTCTGAGTATATTCATGGTTTGTTCTCTTTGCTCTTAGTTGAAGAGGCCATTTCTCTTCTTTGTCTTTCTGCAGCCTTTACCCTACATTGTTGCCTTAGTCATTTCTTTCTGACCTCTAATTGGGCAGCATCGTAAGGGCTTTCTTTAGCTTGGAGTGGGGAGGACTTGTGTTAAATAAACTAAACTAGTTCTCTGATGACTTGCGTGCTCATTGTGTACGAGCAGAAGTGGCTGAAATGTCAAAGAAGCTTTTGCTCAATGGCTTTCACTCTAGAGGCTTAGAGGTTATGGCGGCCTGGGAGGGCCCTTGAATTATCCTGGGTTTTGTAACGACTGTCAGCGTGACATAATAAAGTGAAAAGGTTACAGCTGATGTGTGCACGACTTCCCCTTCTGGCGACCCATAGTAGTGAACCTAGTCATCCTCAGCCTTCCCTGAAGGGGTCTGAGGGTCAGGGTTTCAGAAAGTTACTAATTGCACTTAGCAAATGCTCTATTTAGAGGCTCCTTCCTCTGTCGCACCAGTAGGGGGCGGACAGTCAGATTGCTGAGTCAGGAGGGGGCTAGGGGCAGTTGGGGGACCTCCGCTGGTGTGGAGCTTCCTCTGCCTCTCTGGGGGGGCGGTGGGGGCGGGGCGGGGCACGACAGCCACTGAAAGAGAGGCTGGTATAGAAACAACTTCCTGGTGCCTCTCCAAAGAGCTCTGCTAGGGCAGTGGGGAAGTGATTAAGAGGTGGTGAAAGGGGGGACTAGTAGAAATTTCCCCCCTGTGACTGACCCATAAATTTTGAAAACCCTGGTGATCACCCCTATTAAAAAAGCAAAAATATGGGCCACAGAGAGGTTATTCCAAGTTCATCCCGAGACACAGGGCAGCACTTGGAAGTAAACTTCTGACTCCTGATTTCTGTCCTTCAACCCCACTGCTGGAGAACTCCACCACCTCTCCCTCGCCTGTCACCCCACTCGTAAATACAAGCAGAGAATCCACTTCCAGAATTCCATTGCCTCCTGCTGCTGTCTGCATCACCGCCCATCTCCAAGCCTAGGGCAGGACCACGTGTGCAAGGCCGAGACAAGTGCTTGGGACTTCGAGCAAGAAGCAAAAGAGAAACAGCAGCATGGTCAGAAACAGGCCAGAGAAACATCTGCCAAAAACACCAGCATACATAATTATGATAACAACTCCGCGAAAAGTCCCAGCTTGAGATTTCTAGGGGTTCTCTTTGCCTTATCTGTGTTGAGGCCCCTCCAAAGCAAAGCAGACCCTGCCTGGGCGCCTCCCTACAACCATACTCCCAGTCATCATTAAAGATGACAACAGTTCCATAAACCTTTCTAGAGTTACTGTCCTATTATTAATATTTATTTGCTTCTAACATGCAGGCACCACAGACTGTCTTTTAGTGATTTAAGCCTCAATAATTAGGAAACAGGCATATCTGCAAACAGATACCCTTTAAGATGCCGTTTCCTTCTTTGAAGAAAGACCAGAGCCTTCCCTGGGCTGCCTTTAAACATGACGGCCCCTTTTGAGAAGGTTCCAGACAGATTCCCTTGCAACGGCACTTGCTAAAACCTTGCTGCAGTGAAACTGGTCCTAGTTAGATCAAAAGCACCAGCCAAACTCTAAAGGAATGGAGGCTAATATGAGAGAGTAAGAGCCATTAAACTCTTCAAGTATGCATGAACTGGAGAGCGCCGGGCCGTACACAGCGTTCTAGCCCTCAGCTGTTAGCAGGTGTGAGTCAGTCAGTTGTACAATTCATTTGTCTACCTAATTGCACCGAAGATAGGCTTTTCCTCTGCCTATAACATCTCTAATGAGTAGGTTTTCAGTTCGATCTAACTAATTAATTCTTGTTAACTTCCTCTGCATTGCTGTTCTTTTAATTTAACCAAGAGACAGCCCAGAGTTGCGACTAGTGTTTAGTCTCAACTAGATTACACCAATTCATTAAGGCCTGTAATTGTTGGTCATACCCTTCAAAGCGGTCATTACAACCTCTGGTTTGCATATTGAATAACAGCCGTTTCCTGACTCTTGTGTGAGGGAGGAGAAAATGCTAATAAAGAAAGAATAAATGATTCTCGACTCCATTCAGGGCTGCGTAGATTTCTTTTACAGGAGAAATCGTAGGGAGATGGCAAAACCAGCTTCTCGGGGCCCCCTACCTCCACCCTGAGCGAAAACAATAAGAGCCAAGTGAAGCGTTCCGTGCTACTGTGATTACTGCATCCGTAAAGTGATTATATGGCTGCTGTAATCAACTTCAATGAAAGCTGCCTGTTAGAGCTTCAATAATTACTCATTTCTGTTAACAGCTTGCTTTCAGTTTAGCACTTTGAGGCCAAGAGGGAAAAAAAGAAAAAAAAAACCTTGGGGCATTTTAATAAAGGATTCCACTCGCATGGTATTTTGGGGGGTAAGTGCTTGTGTGTGGGCAAAAAAAAAAAAGGTGCATGTAAGTTTTTTGTCCCTTTCTCAATAGCAGCCTCTTTCATTTCCAGCTTAGATTCGCTCTTCTGCAAAGCACAAGTTCATACAGGGTTCAATCATGGACTGAATGTTTACTGAAGAATGCACAATAGTTTAAATAAAGTGGTGGTTTTAAATATTTTACCCATTTCTTTAAACAAATTGCCAATCCTTAAAGTCTGTGCTAAACACATTTCAAAAGTAAAATGCCACAAGGATCTTTGACTGGAACCTCAGCATCAAGCCTTTCTCTGGGTCTTCCCTCTTCTTTCTGACTCCCTGGCTTCAAATGCATTTGTTACGACTTATGAATTATTTTAGGTGAGAGTAAGTTTGGGAGAAGAAAATTTGGTCAAGAGGGCTTCAAATATTTGTTCCAATGGGGGAAAAAAAGCAAAGGGGCGAGATTATGCTAAATCGAGCAACATCCAAGTGCTCAGGTTATAGGACTTTTAGTCACAATGTGACAGACAAAGGAAGCAGTGGGCCCACTAGAACATGACCTTTCTGCTTCTCCCAGGTCTCATTTGCAGCATTTCTGCAAGACAAACAAGTCTCATAAATATAATAGTAAAATCCCAACAATAGAGACCTTGTTTCACCAAAGACAGCCAGCAAGCTCCCTGATGCACAAACGTTCTTTGAGTTTAGACTCCATCACTTAATCCTCCTGTCTCTCTACCTCATCTCCAGGCCAGCACTGCAAACAGAAAATATCAAAGCCTTACAGGAAAGCAGGATGTAGTTTTGGTTCCATGCCTGCAATGTGCAGATTATTTGGGAACTCCTTACAGTTCGGACATTGTCTAGTACAAAATTGAAGCTTACTTTTGTCCTCTGTAACAAAAACCCTAAATGTATTCAGTTCAGATTCTGATGTTCTCAAAATTGTTCAGAAGAACAATAAATTCACTTGGCTTCATTATTTTATTTGATTTTTTTCTCAAATGACTAAACGGCAAGTAAAGGAAATCTACCAGTTTTCCATAAATTATCAATAGAAGATATTCCTATTGGCTTTTATTTTATCTAATGTTTTCTTTAAAGGTGAAATTTCACCTCTTCAAAACTCTCCCCGCACTAGCATCAGTAAGGTTGTGTGTGAGGGCGGTTTGTCTGGATGTGTATTCTTCATCAGCACCTGTGACAGTATTAGCATATCTCCACGGTCCACGTTTCTGGGTATTATTGATGGATTAGGATGAAGAGATGTGTTTTCATCCATTTTTTTCTTGATAATTATTTCACTGGCATATCTCATACAGTCTTTCATCTAATTTATGTCTTCCTACTCATCTTCCTCTTCCTTCCTCCACTTTTGCTTTTAATCCTTGGTAAAGTGCCCTCCATTGGACCATAGATCGTAGTCAGTGCTCAAAGTAAGTCGCTCTCACTTTGGACTGTGTACAGACAATGGAGAGGTGGGAATGAGTAGACTGGGGCCTGGCACTCAGAGTGCAGAGACTGAAATAAACAGACTTTTTCTATTGCTACCCCGGCCTGCTGTTTCAGTAACACTCACATGTCTCTGCTGCAGAATGTAAACCAAATTCAATGTACTAACCTTTTTTTGGTTACCTTCCATGTTGTGAAGTCATGATTATTTCCTAATTTGGATTTTTCTCTCCTGTTGGATATTTGTATTTTTATGAAGGGAGGAAAATAAAGCTGTATATCTGAGAATCAAATGAAAATTGGGCACCTTTTACGGTACTTAACATTTTTTAAAATAAGACTGTAACGAACACAACCAGAGTGTTCACTCTTTATTTACACTTAGCTATGTAAAAGCTCTACTTACTCGTGAAACGGAGAACTCAGACTTTTGATTAGCACCTCTATAAAATACATGTTATGTGAAATAGAAGATAATCAGAGTCATTGAAGAGGATTTGAGTGGTTTTATTTTCCCATTTCCATTCAAAACAGCCACCTAAAATCTTAAGCATATATGAGCCAGATTCATACTGGAAAGGCTAACAACCCCAAAATGTTATAGTTTGTAAAAAAGGAGGCAAGATTAGTCCTTCCCATCAGTAGAAATCAGAGACTTAGGGGATGGTTCTCCATTCGGGAGTTCACAACACTATTGTATTCCTTGGTGTCCGGTTCTGTGTTTCCCGTCTTTACTAAACTCCAGTGTATCTTGGTGTCAAGTTCTGTGTTTCCTGTCTTTACTAAACTCCAGTGTACCTTGCCTCCTTTCTTTTTGTGAGCTTGCACCACCCAGGTGTCTATTATAAATGATCAACATTTGATGTCATTCAAGTCTTTTAAGCCAGGACATCAAAGAAGATAAGGAAATCAGTTACTCTCTGACACATGTATTTTTAAGACATGAAGATTACCTTTAAACCTTTTAGCATAAAGAGGTGACTAAACAGGCAGGCTCAGCTGGTGTGAAGAGGTGTATGCATGCTATTCATGCTGCATTATTAAATAACAAGAGCCCACAAACCTCTGTCTCCCATTTGCCCACTGTAACAAATACTAATACCCAGAGTTTTGGGGACCAGGGGGCCTGGGAAGAAACTCAACTAAAATTTCAAGATCGAATTTATTTCACAGCTGGTCTATCATTTGCAAATTGAAAGTGCTGGCTCAACAGTCAACATCATAATCCTTGCTTAAAGGCACATAATATCTTTTTGATGTATGCCTGATCTCCATTGCTGCCTTGCAAATTAGTGAACTGTGGGGTGCCTCCTGTTTGGGATACTTTCCACAGTGCTTTGTTCTTCTTACACATTCTCAGTAAGTATTTGTTTCATTGAGACATTATTGACTTTTTTCTTATATTAGCCATAATGACTTTTTTATTTTTATTTTTTAGAGATCTATTTTTCAATGGGTGTATTACTAAGTATCTGAATGTGGACCACAGGCATGCATGTGCCCACATGGACAGGAAGTCAGATTCCTTAGAAGTGGGGTAGCAAGTGGTTGTGAGCCACCTGATGTGGGTGCTGAGAACTGAACCAAGGTCCTTTGCTAGAACAACACATACTCCTAGCTCCTGAGACAACTCAGCATCCCCAATAAAATTTAAAAAGTAATCTAATAATGTAAACTTTCTGCTATGGGAACTTCTAACTTATTTTCTCTGGTTTTATTTGGGCTAGCTTTATTTATCATTAATTGATAAACAAAATCAAATATTTATGGTATTATGACATGATGTTCTGAAACACGTATTCACTGTAGAATTGTGAAACTGAAAGAGCACATACATTATCTTACAAACTCTTTATTTTTTTATGGGAACACTTCTGTTCTACTGGCTCAACAATTTTCAGGTACAAGGGTGTCAAGCATAGTAGTTACCATATGCATAGTAGACCTTTTGAAGTTTTTTCCCTTACTATGGTAGTTTGAATGAGAATGGCCCCCATAGGCTTACATATTTGAATGCTTGGTCCCCCGTTGGTTGAACTGTTTGGGAAGGAGGAAGTGTGACCTAGCGGGAGGTGGTGTGTCACTTGGAGGGGCTTTGAGGTTTTCAATGCCCATGCCATACTCAGCTCCCTCTCTCTCTGCCTTTGGCTTGTGGATCAAGATATAAGCTCTCAGCTCTTTCTCCAGCACTGTACTGCCTGCTTATTGCCATGCTCCCCAGATGGTCATGGACTCTAACCCTCTGGAACTGTAAACTCCTAATAAACTCTTTCTCCTAAAAGTTGCCTTGGCCATGGTGCCTTATTAGTGCAGCAGAAAAGTAGCTTTTGTATCTTTTGTTAAGATACAAAATTCCAGGTAGGTAAATGTCTTGTTGAACTCCTCCTCAGTTCCTCATCTCCTCTGGATCCTATTTCTTGATAAGCATCTTCTACTCTATGCTTCAATGAGGTCAATACTTTTAGATTCTACATATAAGCAAGGCTGAGCTCTATTGCCTTTTTGTCCCTGCCTTCTTTCACTTACTGTAATGTCCCCCAGATTCAGCCATGCTACTTCAAGTGACACAATTTTCTTTTCTTCTTTTTAGACTTACCGGTATTTCATCGTATACATGTCTAATGCATTTTCTTTATTTGTCCATTGATAGACTCTTTGGTTGATTGCATCTCTTAGCGATAGGGACAATGCTCCTATAAATGAGGGGGTTCAGCAATCTCTTCAACATATTGCTTTCTTTCCTTTAGTTATATACTAAATAACGCTATTTCTGGATCATATGGTAGTTCTTTATTAGATTTTATTTTTCTATTATAAATGAGCAGTTTATGGTTGTATATGTTTACGGGACACAAAATCATGTTATGATTTATGAATACAATATAGAATAACTAAATCAAGCTAATTAACATCCAGGACCTCAAATACTTAAAAAAATTTTTTTTTGGCCCGAGGATATTTTAAATGTACTTTTAGAAATTTTGTAATGAAAATACTCTACCAGCTGGCTGTGGTGGCACACACCTTTAATCCCAGCACTTGGAAGGCAAAGGTAGGTGGATGCTTGAGTTCGAGGGTAGAGTGGTCTACAAGGTGAGTTCTAGGACAGCCAGAGCTACACAGAGAAACCCTGTCTCAACAAAGAAAAGAAAGGCAAAAATAAAAATAAAAATCTATCAATTATGTTTGTCATGTATGTGTGTTTCTAGTAGTAGTTTCAAAACTTCAGTTCTTGTATTTAAACCTTTGTCCAGTTTGAGCTGATGTTTGCACGTGATTTGAATGTCTAACAGCATTCTTCTGTATGTGGATATAGAGCTGATGTTCACACGTGATTTGAATGTCTAACAGCATTCTTCTGTATGTGGATATCAAGCTGATGTTCACACGTGATGTGAATGTCTAACAGCATTCTTCTGTATGTGGATATAGAGCTTTCCCAGCATCATTTATTGCAGTGTCCTTTACCATTGAATGTTCTTAGAATGTTGAAAGTTAACTGACATAGACAAATGCTTTTATTTCTGGGCTCTTTATTTCCCCTGGTTGATCTGTGTGTCTATGTTTATTTCAATAGCACACTGTTTAGATTACTATAGCTTTGTGGTTGACTCTGGATTCAAGTCATGTAATACCTCCAGCTTCCTTCTTTTTCTTTAAGATAACTTTGATCATTTGAATTTTCTTGCTGTTCCATAAAATTTTTATATTTTTTTGTGAAAAGACATTATAATTTCAATATAGATAAGAGTAATATGATCATCTTAATGACATTAATTTTTTTAATCCATGAACATGGAATGTCTTTTCAATTATTTTGTTCAAAAATTATTTTGGTTTTATGAATTGAATGCAGGACCTTGCACATGCTAAACATGTGTTCCACCACTGAATTATATCCTCCGGCCGCATTCAGTCTCTTTCTTCAGAATTTTATAGCTTTTGGTTCTATTTCCTTGATAATGTTTTTCTATGAAATTGAATTTATTTTCTTGATTTCTCTCCCAGAAAGTGTACAAGTGTATAGAAATGTCACTGAGTCTTGTGTGTTGCTTCTGTGCCCTGGGACTCCACTGGCCACACTTAGTTTTAACAGCTTTTTGGTGGGGTCTTAGGGATTTCATATATATGCATTTTTAAGGCATATACTAACATTTGGTTATACTGTCTGCAAATAGAAAATTTGATTTCCTCAGTTTCTATTTTGTTGCCTTTTTGTCTTTCTTTCTTAATTGCTCTGGGTAAGACGTCTAGGACTCTGTTTCTTTTGGTTGAAACTTACAGATGATTCCAATTTACCAATCTGTAAAGAGACCTATGGGCATTTGTGGCAAAGCTGGACCTAATTTTAACAAGTATATCTCACCTTTATCATAGCATCCTCATCTATATGGAGCTGATCTTTGTTGAAAATTCAAATAAATTATTATATCCGTCCTACTTCATTGAACAAAATTATTTGATTGATGGTGTTCATCAATCCTAGGATGTTGCTTTTTATATTGCTGCCTCCCTCAGACAAGGAAGAGTGGTGGAGAACTGGTGTGGGAGGTTCTTCAGTCTATGTGTTGCTTTCATTGGTTGAATAAAGAAACTGCCTTGGCCTTTTGATAGGACAGACTTAGGTAGGCAGAGTAGACAGAACTAAATGCTGGGAAGAAGGGCAGAGAGAGAGCTGCCATGAAGCTGCCAGGTCAGACATGCTGAATCTTTCCTGGTAAGCCACAACCTCATGGTGACATACAGATTATTAGAAATGGGTTGAATCAAGATGTGAGAGTTAGCCAATAAGAGGCTAGAACTAATGGGCCAGGCAGTGTTTAAATGAATACAGTTTCTGTGTGATTATTTTGTGTATAAGCTGGCGGGGTGGGTGGGACAGAACAAGGGGCCCCTGCTCCTTACAACAGATTGGCATTCCAACGTGGCAAACTGACTCCAAATAAAACCTGAGAGGGCTTGAAAAGGAATTCTAGACACAAATATAGAGTTTAACACAGCTTTTTGCTGTTTGCTGGTAGGATGCTGCAGGGAAATTTTCCTGACTCAGTAGCCGTAGCAGGAAAAAAGTTGCACGGTTTTAAAATGCGGCTTCCTGGGCTGTGCCACCAGTGCGAACTCTGGCTATAAAGCATTTCAATGACATTTGTGGGCCTGGGTGTTTGTGTGCCCACTCACGGTCAAGAGGAAAGTATCTGAGATCATGCCCATGGCTCAGCTCTTCCTCCCTGGGCAGACAGCGGGATCAGGCTTGTGCAGGTGAGAGAGCATAGCAGATTCCTGCTGCCTTACACAGAGATGTATCCAGGCTGCGCAGTGCTTTGCATGGCAGATTTGGCTGTAACTCAAATAAACAGAGTTTATGCGCTGCACGCTCATTCTCAGAGTTAAAGTGCTGAGTGTGCCTCCTACCTGTCAGCCACCGAGCTAGCAGAAATGGTATGTCCACCATTTTGAAATCAGAGAGAGGTGGAGCCAACATACAGAGCAGCCACAACCAAGCTGCTTAGCATTTTAAAAGCTCTTCAAGACAGTAGAAAATTAAGGACAATGTAATAGAACAGATTCAGACATAAAAGACCTCTAAATGGGTCACAGTGTTAGATAAATGTACGTAGACTTGAGAGAGAAAAGAAAGAGTATAGAGAGTCATAAAGTTAATACTTTTAAAAAAAGGGTAAAGTCTTTAAAGAGACAGAGTACAGATAATCATAGATTAAAGGAAGTAAAAAAAAGTGTCATAAAGATGGAGAATACGCAGAGAGTCTGGATTATGCATATTATTGTGTTTTCTTTGAATTTTTTGACTGTGAAGGAGCTAAGTGCAGAGAGACATTTCATTGCTAAGCTAATCCAGCATGTATACTATAAAGGTATCTTGACTTCAAAAGTTGGGTCTAAGGATATGATGCTTTGGAAAAGAGGTTCTTCTTTTGTTTTCACAGAGGATGAGACCCTGTGGATTGCTTCTAGACCAATATGGTATGATAGACCCCCACCCTCCTGAAAGGTTGCTGTGAACACCCTCAAAAACTTACTTTGTTCAACTGCCAACTGAGATGAACCTGGCATACAGGATATACCATGAAAGACCTGATTAACAGCGCCTCCATACAGCACAAAGCAGTTTGGAGAGAAAAAACTATGCCCATATTCCCAAATATTGTTTATAAATGTTCTTTTACATTTAAAGATGAATATGATATAGATATGAGTAATTTGCATTGGTATGGATTTTGCTTCATTGATGTAAATTTAAGGTCAATCTTGTTATATGTATATTTCTGCTCTTAATTAAGGTATTGTGATTGTGTAGTTCATTTAAAAAATGTAATGTATAATTAGGAAATATAGGTTGTTAATGGATAATCATCGATAATAGTCAAGCTTGTAGTCATGTTAGTTAGATTTTCTAGATATATAGAGATATATTTCAGTTAGATAGGCATTCTTCATATCTTTCAAAGACTACAGAATATGGCATTTAAAATGTTTTAATAACTTAGGGCTTTTCGTGATAATGAGACACATCTGCTCCTGGCAGCACCAGTTACTTCAAGAGGAAGATGGGCATCGAAGAAGCTCCTTATGGAGTTGGTTAGCCATTTGGGCAAGAAACTGTTCTTGCCTGGACTGTTGCATGAACTGGACATAAAGAACCCACAGAGAGAGGACTACTGAATTTGCCTAAAGTGAGATGGTCCTTCGGGGTTCCTGCTTCATGAAAGAGTCTGTGAGATGAACTGGGGAGTTTTGTGTTATGCAAGCACCACACAGCTGGTGCTAAGGAGAACAACAGTGTGGGAGAGACAACCAAGAAGTGTTCACTGTGTCTTTCAGTGTTCTAGCCCCTTGTTTCGCATTTCCATTGCAATCCTTCATGACCACATTTTACATGACCTCTCTCTGCTCAACCCCTCCTCATCATTTTACAATTTCTCAGTTCCCATATGGCTGGAAAAATTATTTTTAATCTCTTAATTCTTATCTCAAAATTTAGAGTTTGATGAGTTTACCTTATTGTTTGAATGAGGCTGTGTTTATTAGTCAGTCTGGCTATCTGGAACTAGACACGACTCTCAGTGCAACACTTTATCAATGGGAGGTAGCATGTAGAGGAATTCAGTCATATTATCTGAAGCATAGCAGGTCGGATAAGAGTGTATCCTCAGCTCATTGATGCCACATAAATAAAATACCTGATACTTGATTCTTTTTCGGGAACAGTAATTGATTCGTCATGGTTCTGGAGGCCGGAATTCTAAGACGGTAACAGTAGATTTAGTATCTAGGGCTGCTTCTCTCTTCTTCCATCATGGTGTTCTGTTGATGTGTGGTTTAGAGTGGTGGAATGTGGTTTACTGTATTTAAAAGGTTTCAGTTTTGCTGCAAGGGTAGACAGGGACTAGCTGCTTTCCTGCAGTCTCTTCTGAAGGCAGAGCGCATGCATGAGAACAGAGTCCCCACCACCTTTTCAGTCCTGCAGGTTCTACTTCTTCTTACTCTCAAATGGGATTTCATTGCAACCTGGCTTCTGAAGGCACACACATTCAAACCACAGGAAGACGCTGTATCAATGCAGGCTGTTTTCTGTGGCCAGAAGTTGAGCAACACACAACTCAAAGGTTGACATTGGAAAAGACATGCCTTCTTATGTGCCTTTACTATATTAAAAAATTTACATGAAAAGTATGATTTTGCTTTCTGAGTTTGTATTACATTTGTTTATATGTATTTAATTAGTTTGAATTTTTGTATTTGGAAAGTGTGGGTGATTTATATTTGAAAGAACCAGAAATTATTTAGTGTTTTTTTCTGATCAAGGATAATGAATTATTCTTATAATTATACATTTGTCAAAAATGAAATGTGAGTATAAAAAAAGGATACAAAACTATCTTTTTGTTGTTGATTTTGGGTCATAAGCTGGCCATGAAGGCAATTCCAGGAGGAATTTAAAAAGTATTTTCAGCAATGACAGCACATTAAATAAATGTATTATACTTTTGAGGTGACTGCTTCCTTTGAAGGACAAAATTTAGGTGTGTGTGTGTGTGTGTGTGTGTGTGTGTGTGTGTGTGTGTATGAGGTTGTATCATTATTTATCTTCATTCTGCAACAAAGAGAAAGTCTGGTTTGAATCGGGGGGACCTGACTTTTAGCAGGTAGACCTTGTTCTTGGATACTGATACCTGTAATCTGTTCTAGTTGGGGTGAAACCAAGAGATTTCTACTGCTAGCTCCTAACTGCCATTGGTGAAGTGGAGCTGTTGAACTAGAACCTAAGAACAGCATGGGGTCACTAGAGTAACATGACTAATTATAGCATGTCAATGGGAACTCTAACTCACTACTGTATGTGCTGTATAGATTCTATATGGCTACCTTTGATATGTTTCTAGAAACTTGAGGATCCTGAGACTCCCACAAAGAGCAGAGGTAGTTGAGAAGAGCAATTTAGATAGCATAGCTTTCACCAGTGGGCATCCAATGTCCACTCCTTACTGAGTTCTTTCTGCAGGAACACAGAGACATGGCAATTTCAGCACTACCCACCAGGAGCTCACTCTCAGAGAGGGAAAGAATTTTAGTTCTTATAGGCATTTAGAAGACAAGTGATTATTCTCCACAATTATCTGGAACTTTCTTCCTCAAACAACAATATTCATTTCCTTCTTGCCACACCCCCTTTTGTACATTGCTATCAGGCACACCAACACATAGTCCTTTCACCCATAATATATCAAAATATCAGGAATGAAAATCAGTGCAGGCCTGACTTTGAGTTCTAGTCCTTTCAAATAGTAGCTACATTACTCAGGGAAAGCCCATTCTGAGCTTCTTCCTTCCTACTAAGCCTGATTCTCTCATTTGTACAAAACAGGCAATAATAAGTGCATGACATATATAGTTTGCCTTTTAGACTCCCGGTAAATAATAAGCACTCACACACACAAAGGCCACCCTTTCATTCCCTTCAACCTCCTGCTAGCTTCACCTTTTAGCTACTTGTTAAGCTCCTCCTGTATCCCTGGAAATATGTTACCCTATCACGGTAACTACAGATAATATGTTTTTGCAACCCACTCCAATTATACACACATCCATTTTTATACATTACCCTGACTTTGTATTTCATCTGCTTTTTACTGATATGAAAATACTATCATAATTTTCCTCAAAAGTCAAATTTTCTGCTGGGGAAAACTTGAGCCCAGCAGGGACACAGTTACCTCTGGAGACTGTCTGTGTTGTTAGAGGGTGGGGCACTCCAGAACATGGAGGCAGGAAAGCTGGGCATCCCAAGTTGATAATTTATAATTGATCCAGGAGCCTCATTCTATACTTATCCCGAAGTCATCTTCTATGATCTATTGCTTAATGAAAGAAGAAATTAATTAATTAAGAATATGTGCAAGGATGCCCAGGGGTTCAATTTCAATGTAAAATAAGTAGCTTAGATCCACTAAAGAGATTTTAACAATGTAGTTCAACCATAGACAAGGCAACCTTGAAAAGCAAGGAGCAGGCCAGAGAGTTGTGCCTGGAAATTTTTCTTTTACCATCTGAATTGTTTTATTTTCTGTACTTAGTAAAGTAATATACACCTGAAGTAGTAGTCCCTAGTTTAGTTACTTTTGGAATCAATAGATCACTTTCCATGTCATGCTTTAAATTCTGAAATCCATTGACTATTATTGCAGATTTTGCCATTGGTCATTATTAGACCACCATTTCTCTCGTATGGCTCTTGTCTCATTGCCTTGGTCGTTGTTTCCATGGCTCTTTTATTTATCAGCCTATGAGCTCCTTGGGGATGTGTTTCACTCATCTCCACACCTCTAGAGCCTATAGGGCTTAGGTGGTCAATAATTGCTGGTTAAATAAATCAATTGAGAAACAAAACAGTAAGAGCAAGAATTAAAATGATCCCTGTCTCAGAAAGCAATTATTAGATAGCCTAGGAGTGGGAGGTCAACCAACTTCCCTCCCCACAATTGTAGGTGCACTTTGGTGACCTTGGACATCTGTGTTCCGGGTTACCTCAGCTTCCAGGTGGAACCTTCAGCTCCTTTAAAGGATTCCTTCTGCCTCCTGGGTCCCCATTCCCCTACATAGTGACACCACTTCATTACTTACACACAAAGGTGAGATTTAAAACCTTTCTGTGAGGTAGCTGTAGAGTGTAACGTGGGAGGAAGCTGTCACTGCCTGCATTAGTACAACATATTTACCTCCTCCCAGCTGCCTTCAATTCCAGGAAGACACAGAGTCAACATTTCAGGTGATTATACCTGCTTAGTAAATGGTACTCCAAACTGTTGCCTTTCCCTCTAGGCCTACACCTGGAGAACCGAACTCCAAGAACAGGACTGATCTTTGGCCTTAGAGTCAAGGGTAATTAGTGACAAGCTCACACATAGACTCGCCACTCCTTTCAAGTCAAGATTTAAGAATTCTTAGTTCTCTTCTTGGAAGGGTCTCATGTGATAAAGTTAGGAAGCTTTATAAAGAATATTATATTATACCAGACCCTCTGGTACAAGATTCTTCCCAAGACTCTTTTTAAAATATGTCAGCCACACAGGATTGTTTAGAAAACTAAACTACCTAACTAAGAATTCACTACTGATTGTTGAGAGTGGAAAGGCCACAACTGGCCTGTGACTCATAAAACTTCTAAGCATTGCACTCTGAATAATCATTTACAGGATGTTCAGAACAAATGTTTGTCATTAGGTAACCAATTATGAAATTAATTTTTATTTCTTAAGAAGAAAAATACATTTTAAGTGTCAAGGTAGTGTATATTACCTATGTGCTCTATGTTCTTAAGACATTCAGGATTGGCAAGTGGCAGTCTTGGTGAATATGGGTTTGGCAGCAAGATAGGAAATCTTCCTCTGCTAGTATATATTTGAAGGAACTAGACAGCAACATGCCTAGAAAGTGCAGTACCTGCAAAGCATCTGGAATGTAAGCATATGTGGGGAAAATGTAGGTAGCTTCTCAAACCTGTTAGTTGCTTCTCTTTCATGATGGCTCCTGGATAAGAAGCCATCAAAATATGTCTGGGGGAGGAGTAAAAGATGACAATGGTCTTTTCCAGTGATAAAGTCCAAAGTAGTCTTGAAACCCAGTCATTTCTTTGGTTCCTTCTGGTCCTCTGATCCAACCTGGGCAGTACTTGTTAATTTTCTGGTCAGTTAGGAACTCAAAACTAGGGGAAAATGAGACATAGGCAACATTATGGATAACTATAAAAGGAAATCTTGAAGTTAATGTTATTCTTAGAGAGACTCTAATGAGCCTTGGTTCCCTCTCTTTAAAGCATCATTCTTCCATCCATTTCTGCAAACACGGTGATGACACAGGTGCCACTCATTCCGAGACTGGGACTTGTGGCAGGGGTGAGAGGAGGAGGGAAAGAGGAGGAAGGAGGGAGTGGGGGAGGGATTGTTCTTGACTTATACTAAGGAACTGGGTAACCAAGTGAGCCATTTACTTCTCTGAATCTCTGTGGAAATTATCTCCAATGTCCAAGCTGAGCTGAGCAAAGACCTTAGATTGTCATTTTCTGACAGAATAAAAATACCTGAGGTAAGACAGAGTGATGAAGAAAAAAGTTAACTTTGCCAGAAAAGTGTAGAAGGAAGGGAGAGAGGATGGGAAGAAGGGAGGGGGAGAGGATGGGAAGGAGGGAGGGAAAGAGGATGATAAGAAGGGAGGGAAAGAGGATGATAAGAAGGGAGGGAAAGAGGCAGGGAGAGGGGGATGAAGAAAGGAAGGAGAGAGAAGGGTGAGAAGGAAAGAAGGAGACACTACTAATTCATAGACTCCCTGAACACATTGTATCTATGTTGCCAGCCATACTCCTGCTAAGGAAAACGCAACAGAGATAACCCATCCATATCACCCTTTATACCCAAGGACCCATCTCCTGAAACTAAACTTCAAAGAACTAACATTTCAAGGAAAAGCCAAAAAATGGAGATCCTATATGTAAATGCCTACAAGAATTTAGGCATCTGTTACAGGAAATTATTTGCCTCCATTGTCATGTGACACTCTTAATCTACTTAAGATATTTAAAAATCTTTTCTCTGTGATGTAGAATTTATTTTTAATATAAATATTTGGAGCTCATAGTGATGCAACTTTTAATGTCATGTGGATTTTTCTTTAAAAATAACGTCAAATCTTGGAGAAAAAAGTGAGTAGGAAGGCCAGGTTACTTCACCAACTACCCAGGTTTTTTTTTGCTAGGAACCAGGAGGGACCTTTTGCTCTGGTGTGTATTTGTGGTGGGGAGAGATGGAGGGAGATACAGAGAGAAGGGCAGAGACAGGAGAGACACACAGAGAGATAAAGATAGAGAGGAGAGAGGGAGGTAGAAGAAGACAGAGGGAGAGAAAATGAGGGACAGAGAGGGAGAGGGAAATAGAGAGAGGGGAAGAGGGAAAGAAAGAGAGAAAGTAAGTGAGGCAAAGAGAAAGTATTGTACACATATTTTCTCTTTTAAAGGCGAGATCAACCATTAGAAAGGACTAGTACAGAATTTCTGTGCAGACTATGGAATATATTCTTTTCTTCCACCACCTTGGAGCTCTGATTTTCATCTTCTGAGGGTTGTATGTCTTTACAGGCAGAAACCTTTTCCAGTTTAAAATGATTGAGACCTACCCAACAAATTCTTTCTTCCTACCCGTCAGAGATTTTGGAGAGATCAATTGACCAAAACTGGTCTGAAGCACAATCCTAATTAGTTTTAATAATAAAAACCTGGAGTCAGATATGGGCTAAAAGCTGAAAGATCAGAGAAGTAAATGCTACGCAGTCACCTCTTACCTCTCTGACTCCTCAGACTGAAAAGGGCGGAAATCTTGTCTATGCCCCACCTCATCACTTCCTCTCTCTGCCCAGCTAAATCATTTTCTGTCTTCTGATTGTACAGACTTCTATGGTTAACTAGTGGCTAGCTTCACCCTCTGATCACCAAGCAAGCTTTATTTGTCAGAACACAAACAAAATAACACAACATTTCACCCTTTTTGTCTAGAATAAAAAGAGGCTATAACTAACATAGATGAACTATATACAGTAAGTACAATAAGTATATAAGAATATATGCCAGCAATAATTATTTAACAGTGCCTAGTCCATTAGTATTTGAAAAATTCAGAGAAAATACTTCATTATCAATCCTCTCATGGTTAGTCTGAAGTATTGTACTTAATTCACCTACTATCCTAATTTGCATTACGAACACAAAACTATCTTTCTTTTGATGTCTCTCAACCTTATATACTTTAAATTTATTTTGTGAGTTCCTTTTCTGAATCTGTTAACAAGAAAAATCTATAACTATCTAGTCTTCAACTCCATCAGAGACCTGAGAAGGAAATGATTTCTTAAGTAATCAGGAAGTGCAAGTAAGCAACTTCCAAAAAATATGAGAAGTGACAGAAACAACTGACTGCCTTGACAGTCACCCAAGGTTCCTTTGCAATGCCAAGGATGCCAAGGTTGGGGCATCCATCTTCAGTGTACAGGCCTAGAATATCTGACAGACTTTTCTGTGAAGCACAATATTCTGATGTGCTGTCCTACCTTGTCTTGGCAAAGTTTGGCAACCACTTTCTTTTGTGACCTGCTTGTCCAATTTGGGCAGCATACTGTCCTCAGTTGAAGCAAGAGCACCTTCTTGTCCAGTGACTAATTTTTGCCACAAAGAACCTAAACTCCATATGGAGTTTCTTTGATGCCCATCATCTTCTCTGAAGTAGTTTGGTGCTGCCAGGAGCAGACATGTCTCATTGTCATAAAAAGAAAGAACCTATGTTATTAAAACATCTTAAATACCATACTCTGTAGATCTTTGAAGATCACCTGTGTCTCTAAAATACATCTTTGTTTGACCTTGAAAACATACCTAACATGACAAGTTTGATAGTAATAGGTGACTAAACTACTAACTTGCATTTCTGTATTATACTAAATAGTTTGTAATAATAACTTTCAAGGACTAGAAATTTGCATTATTTTGTTAAGTGACACAATACTTTGAACAAGATTAGAAATGTATGTACAGTATATTCTAACAAAAATAACCTTAAATTTGTATCAATATACAAAAATCCATATCAATGTAAAATATTTAAAACTAGTAGTTACTTTTTTGTTTTAAAAGTAGATTCAATAATCTACCTTTTTATCCTATCATTTATATAACATACATACAGTGTAAGAAAAATAATCTCAATTTTGTATCAATATACAAAAATCTAAGCCAATGTAAAATATTTAAAAACTAGTAGTTGCTTTTTGATTTAAAAATAGATTCAATAGTCTTACTTTTTATCCTATAATATCTATATACTCCCCTTTTTCTTTTCAGAACAAGAACCCTGAATCTGCTCCTCTTTGTTCAGATTTTTTTTCCTGACCATTACCAATAACAACTTGTAACCAACTCCCCTAAATGATGACAAATATCCATAACCCGTGGAACAACCAACAATCACTGACCCCACCTCTTGGGAATGAGGGAGGACATCATGTTCTTAAAATTACTTCCTGCTGTCTAGGGGCAACAGCATCTTCAGAGGACCCTGAAAAAAATTGAGTTAATTGTCAAGTCCTGGGGAGATAGCTATGTCATTTGTTGTCCAGTCTCTGTAATGGGAAAAAGCAGGGCTTAGCTCAAGTTCTGGGTGGAGTAGTCTGTGTGGACGAACCATCTCAGCTAGTCACCTTGAAATTGTCCTAAGTGGTTTGTAGTTCAAAGCCGATCTTTGGGTGGTATTTGTTATCATAGTCCTGGTGGAATTGTTGTCGTGGGACGGCATCTTCCTTCTGGAGGCTTCAAAGGATGCTGTTAGGCATGGTCATGGTTCACTGCAGAAAACATAAACATTTTAAATGTCTTATACAGCAGATCTCAAAGAGGTTAAAGGACATTTATTTGTTATGTACTTCCAAGTACAAAAACTTAATTCCTAGTTACCTGATAGATTAAAACTGAAATCATGTACTAGATGAAGCCATTTTCTAGAATTAGTTAGTACTCTATATGACCATTAATATCATGACAAAAGTTATATATTCATTTAATTGTTCCACTTTTAAACCATCCATTGTGTAATCATAAACCATTCACTGTGTAATCATACAGAGACCTAACTCCCTCCATCATAATAGAGTTTCTCATTTTTTAATGTGGGGAAAAAAACCCTCTCTCCCTTTTTATAAACTAATTTCTCCCTTTAAGAATTCCCAATCGTCTCACCAAATCTGCCGATGATGGAGATAAAGATGATGCTGAAGTGTGAGGCTGACAGCTGCTGTGAGTACAGTAGGAACCCAAGTGGATATTCCAGACAGCTACCTCCTTTGGCAGCAGCCAGAGAAGGGGGTTAAGGGAAAACCCACAACCCACTGGGAGAGGGAGCCTGCTGTCTGAAGAATTCACATGGGATTGTGGGGAGTTGCTTAAAGGTAGAACTGGCTGGTGGTAAGGAGCTAATGCTGGCAGGAGTTTGTAGTCAAAGTGCCGGTGGAGTTAGCTGCAGAGAGGCTGCAACAGAAAAATCCCAGACTCAGAGGGCTTGGGGAAGAAGGGAAAACTTAGCCTGCATGGTGGTGACTCCAGTTGTGTGCAGCTCCAATCTGTGCTGGTGACGGCAAAAAGCCACAAAGCCACAAACAAGTGGCTGTTTCATGAGTTTGTACCGGAAAGGTGGACACCAGATAAAGTGTGATCCTAATTAGTCTTAATAATAAAATCCTGGAGTCAGGTATGGGCTAAAAGCTGAAAGATCAGAGAAGTAAAGGACCAGCCACAGTCACCTCTTACTCTCCCACTCCTCAGACTGAAAAGGGCTGAGATCCTGTCTATGCCCATCTTATCACTTTCTCTCTCTGCTTAGCCATATCGCTTCCTATTTCCTGTCTATACAGACCTCCAGTGACCAGCTCCATCCACTGATCCCTAGGCAAGCTTTATTTGTCAGAACACAAACAAAATATCCAGTTAGAGAAATTCCAGGATAGGTTAAGAATGCAGCGGAGTGCTCTTGTTTTTGGTTTTTTTTGTTTTGTTTTTTGTTTTTGTTTTGTTTTTTCTGTGTTTGAACATGTAAAAACCATCTGTCAACTTTATAAGTTTGTTTAGACTGTATAACCGAACCTCTAGCTATGCCATATGAAAGGATGGCATGTAATAATAAGTCACGAGGACTCTTTAGCCAACAAGATTTATCATGTCTCATCCAGTCTCTGAGCCGTTCCCATGCAGAAGGATCAGCATATATGTCACCTTTCCTGTCCTGTAGTCTTTCCTGTCTTCCTCCCACCTGTCTGTAGCCAAGATCCTCAGGCAGTATTCACTGGTCAAATCTGATCTTTATTCATTTTAAAGAGATCCATAGCCTTTTGTTTCTCATGGAAACAAAGGCATAACCTCTCTCCAGCATAATGTATTTTTGACTTCCATTTTGAAGTTAAGACATTTTAAAAAAAATATATAGTTTGGTTTAATTTAGCAATTTCCATAATTCAGTGTCTTTTATTGTTTTTTGTTTATTAGCATTTAAAAAATTCAAAGTCAACAAAACACCATACAGGATCCAGATACCCTGTGAATTTCCTATCTTTACTCTCTTTAAAGACTTTATTATTTTTAAATGATTTATTAATTTTTTTCTGATGGTCTATACCCATTTTCTTTTCTCTCTTTAGCATCTAAGCACATTTGTTGTTGCTGTTGTTGTTTGAGATAGGATTTCTCCTTGTAATAATAGCTCTGGCTGTCCTGGAACTTGCTTTGCAGACCAGCCTAACTTCGAACTCACAGAGATCCTCCTGCCTCTGCCTCTCAAGTGCTGGGATTATAGGCATGCACCACCACTGCCTGGCGGCTGCATCTAAACACATTTAAAACACAATATAACCTGTTAAGAGATTTTCTGTGCCTGGACCTGGCCTGTTTTTTTTTTTTTATGTCTATAGTGCTCTCTGACCATGTGAACCAAACCTTAAACTGCTAAGCTACTACCACATGGCTCTACATACAGTATTGGCTGGCTCAAGCCCACAGGCCATGGCTGGGAGCTGCATCTCTGTACACCCTGGCCTGCCTGAGAGCCTGCAAGGACAAAGAAGCTGTGTTTGACTCCATGTTTTTGTGTTTTCTCAGGTCCTATGTGGAAATATGTGCTCCCATGTTGGATGCTATATGTAATGAGTCTTTCTCTGTCTTGCCAATCAGCTCCCAAATAATGACATGAAGACTTATTAATTATAAAAGTTCAGCTGATAGCTTAGGCTTGTTCTTAACTAGTTCTTATAACTTAAATTAACTCATTTTTATTAATCTACATCCTAGCCTGTGGTTCATTGCTATTACCTCTCCTTCTAAATGTCCTGCTTCCTCATTTGATTGGTAACCTCACCTTTCTTCTTCCCGGAGTTCTCTCTTGTCCCAGAAGTCCCACCTATACTTCCTGCCTAGTTATTGGCCATTCAGAATTTTTTTACACCAATCACAGCAATGCATTTTCACACAGTGTACAAATACCCCACAACACCCACCCCCACAGTGACACATTTCCTCCAACAAGGCCATACCTTCTCCAACAAGGCCACACCTTCTAATAATGCCACTCCCTATGGGCCAAGCATTCAAACACAAGTGTCCATGTGGTCATTCCTATTCAAGCCACCACAGCAGAGAAAGAGAAAAAAAATACTGTTCTATTGCTGTGAACCACCAAGACGACAGGCAGGCGGGCGGGTGGGCAGGCGGGCAGGCGGGCAGGCATGCATAGTGGAGACCTTCAGTCTGATCTGCAATTTTCAGGCAGAGAGAGCAAGACTGAGTGTGGTGATTGAGTTGGAAATATCAAAGCCCACTCCAGTGGCATACTTCTTCCAACAAGGCCGTACCTCCTAACCCTTCCTAAACAGTCCTCCGTCATTCAAATAAATGGGCCTGTGGTACCCATTCTCGCTCAATGCACCACACTTGGTGATAAGTGGGGAGTGACTAGATGGAGTCTCACTTAGTATTCACGGTATTTCTAGATGTTTCTTTATAAGTTCCTTTCATAAAGTCCATTGAGATTTGCTTTCTTTTACTGTCAGGTACAGTGATGAGCAGAGGACAGTGTGATTGCAAAGGCTGGTGGCTGGGAAATGACTGGATTTACTCCAAGCAGTGGATTAATTGGGTGTATCTGCCCATCCAAGGACAGATATCTCAAACCAGCACAGACATAAACACCAGAGTCTGAAGTCTTTATCTCCATTAAAAGGCCTATAAATATTTCTTTGCTTTGTTGTATTGAGATGATTAAAGCCAAAGTTCAGGGAAAAAAGGAGAGATGCTTTTACTCTCTTTCACTATCTCTCTGGTTCATGCACGCGTTGCCATTCATTTGTCTGTGCACAAGTGAGCATGTGTGTACAGTCACATATGTATACAATCACTGATAAAGAAAACCATAAAGACATGATTTTGGCCTCTTTGCATCCCTCACCATATATATAGTATTCCATGACATAGAAAGTGACAGCTATGACCAGAGGTTTAAGATCTACTCATTGTTAACCTGAATAATGCTGCAGAATTGAGTGAAAATGAGTGTGGAGAGAAAGCCATAGTAGCTGAAGGAGCATCGTTACTAGTCTTTCAAATGTCTCTCACTGGAGATCTAGGGGGAAATAGTAAAATGTCAAGTTGTATCTAGTTATCTAAAACAATAAGCCCCCTTTCTTTCTGAATAAAGGCTTTGCCATCTTCTAGGAGCAGGGGAGAGCAAGGCTTGAGGCCGGAGAGTAGCCTGGTCAGCCACACAGTGCAATTCCAGGGAGGTAGAGGAATGCACAGCCTCTTGAAACCTGGTGGGAGCAAATTCATCACCAGAACATGAGATTTCCTATCAGGCATTAGAATTCAAGAGAGCTAATTTGGGAGAATTAACAGAAAGAAACCCAGCGAGTATGGTATTGGAGGAGGGAATACTAAAACCCAGGAGAAGCTCAGGCTGCCGGAGTAGCCGCCATAATTAAAGCAGATCCTAACTGCTCTGAGGAAAGCAGGTGGAGGGTGAGACTCTCTAGCCAGCCCCATCTCCAGTGGTGACCAGTGAGGGGGCAATGACAGCAGGAGGGATCCCTAGGAAATGTCTCACAATCCCTAGTCTTTTCCTTCTTTCTTTGAAAAAGGAAATAATGATTATGACAAACTGGAATGAATAAGCTGAATCAAGTTGTTACCTTTGACCATCAAACAAAGGGTAGAGCCAATTAGGACACTCTTATGAGCATGAGTCTGTGAACACAGACTCTGTCTTTAATCTTTTCAAGACGAGGGGCTGATTAAAACAAACAACAAGCCCAGGAGAAAATCCTGATCCCTCTATTAAAGTTACAAGAGATGAAGAAATCATTTTGAGCAGGTACACAGATATTTGCAAAGCTAAAGTTCTGGATGATAGACATAGGGTCTTTCTTAAAGAACACATGACAAATTCAGACCCAGTGAAACCCCCTGCCCCCACCATGCAGAATGGGAAAGGGCATATGGGATATACGTGGTGGGCTCCCTTCCTTGTCATCCACTCAGGGAGTTAGAAAGGGAGCAAGAATTTTCACAGGACTGGTAGAGCAGACGGTGGCTGAACCCTTAAAGGTCATGGAGGTCATATTAGTAAATGAGCAAAATGTGGAATGCATAAGGAAGGGCACAATGATTTATAAAACTTCAGGGCACCCCAGGGAAGGTCTGGTAGTTCTGCTTTAATCAAATATAAACCTCTCCCTCACCTTTTTGTCAGCTGACAGCTCCTTGCAGAAGTGGGTGCGCATCACACAGCCTGGTGGACCCACCTCATGGTCTATGAAGATTGTGCACACATCAATAGGCTGACGTGCCATCTTCATGGAGCAGCCATGATGTTCAGACCACTGGTTAATCTATGCCTCCTAAGGTCAGTGTACTTGAATAAGACACTTGCACTGAGTTTACCAATCTATTCAAAGTAAAGAAATTCATAAGTAATACTGAGAGCTTATCTATATGAAATTAGAGTTAGATGTGATAATACTCACCTATAAACCCAACACTTGGGAGATGGCGGCAGAAGGATAAAGTGTTTAAGGCTAGCTTGGGCTACATGGGACTTCATCTAAAAAGAAAGAAAAAAGACTTGTTATAAATCTCAAAATATAATACAATAAAGTTTGTAGAAGAAAATATCATACCACTATGATTTTAAGGTAAGATTTCTTAACCAAGACACTATGATCCTAAGGTAAGATTTCTTAACCAAGACATGAAAAGTATCTCTTGTTGGAAACACATCATTAAGAGAACAAAAGAAATGAGCCATAGCCTGGGGTGTTTAAGTTTTTGTATCCACACATGTACACATAAGGAAATATATGGCAAGCAACTTGTATCCAGACCCTATGGAGACCATCTACAAAACAAACAAGATAAAGAAACTTTTAAAATAAAATAAAAGAAATTGACAAAAGACTGGAACAGGCATCTCAGAAAACAACATTAAAATTGTGAATATGCATAGGATCAGCTAACATCATGATTTGTCAGCAGGGGAATAAAAAAACCACGGTGACCCAGGCCACTTGGAGTTGTCCAGCATATGATGCTGAGTGTCAACAAAGATGAAATTGTCACACTCTGTTTGCTGACTGGAGTAAAAATTGTTTCACCTGCCTTGAAAAATGAGTTCAGAGTAGAACTATAAAGCTAAACCTCCAGGCCTGTGAGATGGCTCAGCGGATAAAAGTCCACGGCATAAGCCTGATGACCTGGGTGTTATCACTGGAACTCACTGTGGAAGGAGAGAAGCTGGACCCGAAAGATGCCCTCTGACCTCCATGCATGTGCCTCCACCACCCCCATAAACACATACGCAGAATAGAAAAAGGGAAGGGGTAGAGGAAAAACTTAAAATGAAAATGTAAAATAAAAGACACACATACACACAGAGCTTTTCAGAGTCAGACTATGGGGAATGGCAACAGGCAAAATGAAAAGCAATTGCCTGTTTCAAAGGCTATATCAGGACGTTGTAGACTTCTTTGGACAAAGTTAATAGTTTAGGAAGATTAACTGTGTTGGCATATACAGAAACACACAAACAAACAAAAACCCTGAGGGCAAAAGGGGACAAAGAAGTCATTAAAAAATGGCCATCAAAATCTACCAATGAAGCAATAATCATGGCACAATAAAATGTCAGTTTTGATGTTTCAATCAGTTATTTGACTTCTCACTTGAATTTATTTTTGAAGGTGTGTCTTTTGCTATTACCCTCACTCTGGTCCCTGTTGTGCAGGAAGGCCAGCCTGGGGGACCATACATGCTAAAAGAGGATGGAATTATTCCACATTATAGCCAGAAGATGTTACTGTTGAAAACTGAGCCTGTTGCATAGAGGTGGTAGTGTGGTGGGGTGCCTGTCCTTTCCCTGGGGAATCAAGGTTACACTTTAATTTAGATATATTTGATGTGAGATTTCCCTCTGTATTCTGGAATACCATTGTTGAATAAAGAAACTGGCTTGGCCTGTTGATAAGGTAGAACTTAGATAGGCAGGAAAAACTAAACTGAATGCTGGGAGAAAGAAGGGCTGAGTCAGGCAGAAACCATGTAGGCCCACTAGAGACAGACACCAGAACCTTAGCTGGTAAGCCACAGCCTCATGGTGATACACAGATTAATGGAGACAGGTTAAATTAATATGTAATTGCTAGCACATAAGAAGTTAGAGCTAATAGGCCAAGCAGTGATTTAAATAATATAGTTTCTGTGTGATTATTTCAGGGCTGAGCAGCTGGGAACTAACTAGTGGCCTTCTTCCAACATATATTTGCTTGGCTAGTTTTATTTTAGATTTCAAGTCTATTTCATGGTGGCCTGCTGCGGAACAATCTTTGTACACTGCAAATATGCATTACTTCCATTGATTAGTATAAGAGCTGACTGGCCAATACCTGTACAGGTAGAAGTTAGGTGGGATTTACAGACAAAAAGAGAGCATGAAGAGGAAGGAGAGAGGAGTCTCAAGAGTCTCAAGGAAACACAGAGAGAAACAACGCGAACTTGTCATGGTGAATAAAGGTACTGTTATATGGCAGAACATATCTAGAAAATATGGGTTAATTTAAAATGTAAGAACTAGCTAGTAACAAGCCTGAGCTATCAGCTGAGCATTTATAATTAATACTAAATCTTTGTGTGATTATTTGGGAACTGGCTGGTGGGACAGAAAGTCTGCCTACATTGTGTAGATATGGCCTTCCTGTTGTCACAGGCTAAATTGGAACAAGTTTTCTAATCCAACTTTGCAATAGGTAGGGTGTGTAGGGAAGGTGGGTTACCTTAAGCTCAAGCTATAGAAAGGACCCTGGCAGGGAGGGGAGATTTTGGAGGTGAGCCTCATGGAGCTGAAGCTACAGACAGATCTAATACCTACTGGTATGTTTTCTCTAGGAAATACTGGGGCCTCTCTCGTCATTGGACACTGCAGTTAACCACAGTCCAATGTGAAGCTACCTGCTACCTTGAGTAGTAGTGAGACAGAGAGCCTTGGTCTTTAAAGAACAGCTCAACTCCACTTCCAGAACACTCGGTATTAGAGGATCTCACAAGATGGCTCCCTGTTTAAGTCACTTTAAGATCTCACCAGGTCCTTTCACCTGATGATCATCTGCCTTTTCCTCTCTCCTTCTCAACGAGGAGGGTCCCATTCATGTACAGCTTCCATAGTCATAAAGCAACTCTGGCCTTTTCACCCAAGGGTAGAGAAATAGCTAAAATCATTTCTAAAATTCCACTTCATCAGGTTAACAGAGTGTTCTATAAGTACACCAATGATGAAATAGATGTGCTAAAAATGTATGAAAAAGATAAAAAAATGAGCAACCCAACCCAAACACATTTACTTCCATTAAATATGTGGAAAGTCACTAAATATACTTTTTGAACCATATGGCAAAACAACAGGTGGTATTTTTTATCATGGAAAATATCCAGTTAATATTTAAACATGGATATTTATAGGTCCAAACTAAAAACAAGCCATAGATGATTGTGTATAGATGTTGTAATGAGGTAAAAGCTAGACTTGGCACTGAAGAGACTGAGTTCAAATCCTTTCTCTTCTGTAGATTAGTGGTGGATGTGTTAGCATATGCTAACCCATCTAGCTTTCCCACAAAGTGCTGTCATGCTAACCCAACAGTGAAAGTCAATGCTTGCCAAATCAAACCTTACTGAAGATGACGCAGAAGAATAATTTTTGCTTTTCTTTAGTGATGGTTGTGAAGTTAGCATCAAGTTCTCATTTGGTGGTTCATTTATATTTATAGGAAATTTTTGGAAAACTAAGGAAGCCAAATAAAGAAGGAATAAAATTGTGAAGTGAATGGTAAGGAGCAGTCCTCATATACTTTGCTTCCAGTGGGTGGTCATCACTTGGGGTTCCCATAAGTACACTCTTCAGAGACAATGAGAATAGACTTGCAGTCGTGGGGGCTTGGGTAGTAATCAGAGATCTCTGTCTTTAAAGGGCTGGGCTACAGTGTTTGCACCCATTTCAACAACAGAAGGAAAAAGAAAAAAGTATGAAGAAGAAGAGATTGAATAATGGCAGGGGCTGGGAATGGGGAGAGCTGAAAGCCTTCAAGCGGCCCGGGGTATGGAGATTAATGGAGAATAGGAAGACCCATAAAATTAAGTTGGAATGAACATTAAGGCAGAGAATTAAACTTTGGCTGCACAACAGTTTGATTTTAGGCAACAAAATGACTCCTGTGAAAATGGAAATTGCATTTAGGAGTAAGACAATGTAGAATAGAAAGATCATCCCTGGAAAGGCGAATGGTGATTATTTCCCAGAACCCCACACATGATATTACTTTCTGCCAAATGTGGCTTTGGGAGGCTGTGCCAGTTTTTCAAAAATTTTGGTTGTGTGTTTTGTTTCCTTTTAAAGTTTGGCCTCTAACTCTTAACCTTCAGACCTCCAAGTCCAAGCCTTTCAGTCATATACCACCATACACGCAGCTCTAAAGGAAGTTTCTAGTTAGAAAAACAAACAATTGTTTCTTTTATCAAGGTATCATTACATGGATTGGATAAAGGATCAGGAGAAAGTCCGAGACTCTGGTGTGTCAAACATTTTCACGTTGGCTCTTAGGAAAACTATTGGGACAAGGCATCCTCTGCCTTCCCAAATGTGCACCTTTCTTTCACTCATGACCAATCCATGTCTGTGATGAGGAAGAAGCTTCACTTTTCTTGATTTAGCACTTGGCATTGTCAGTGTACAGCAGATGGCCTCTTAACATGCTGACCTCATCAGTCTTCCATCTACTTCCCTCCCAGGTAGTTGACCTCTAACCTCCGGTAGCCACCCTCCTACAGTTATTATGGAACTCATCATTGCCATGACAAAAACCCTGGGGACAGTGCCTTTTCATGCCTTATGCATTCTGTCAGCTCTTACTCACACAACCAAGTCACCTGGGCTCCTCTATACAACATATATTTAACCCTCTTGGGAACTCTAGTTTGTACACTAACCTACCTTTTCAATGTCCCTCCCTCTTCCTAGATCAACATAGTCCTTCATTTTCTCACTGAGATTCCATGTTTGGTTATTGCAGTCACTTTGTCACTCATGCCTTTCCATTTATGCTCACCTCTAGCTCTCCACTTTTTAAAAAAATGTAAAAATTTTAAAAATATTTTAAATTTAAATATTCTAAAAAGAATATTCTTTTTAGAATACACCAAGGTCAATCAATTCCTTATTCAAATACTCTAGTCTTTATTCAAGCTTTTAGATACAATAAGAATCTAAACTAACCCAGCTTCCTCATGTAGGGATGGAGGGTCTCTGATACTTTTCAAGGAAATGTAAATAAAAAAATCTCTTTATTTATTTAGAATTAGCAATTCCTAGTGTAGAGTTTTATTAATTCCATTGATGAAGGTCACTTAAGTATAGTCCACAATAAGCCGGGTGGTGGTGGTACACACCTTTAGTCTCAGCACTCAGGAGGCAGAGGCAGGCAGAGCTCTGTGAGTTCGAGGCCAGCCTGGTCTACAAGAGCTAGTTCCAAGACAGGCTCCAAAAGCTACAGAGAAACCCTGTTTTGACAAAATAAAAAAAAAAGAAAAGAAAAAAATGTATAGTCCATAATAAAAACAAATCTGAATACACATGGAAACAAGCCTGAATAAATAAGGACCAGTTCAAACTACAAACAAAGGTCTGTTCTCCCAAGGACTTCAAATAGCCAACAGTAGGTAGATAACAGAAAAGAACTACATTTATAGCATTCTAGAAAATAAAACAAATATAAATAGTTTTTCACAAAAACCTAAATCCCTGGAAAGTTTTGAAAGTTGGGACGGAAGTTCAAATGCAACATTTAAAAGGAAGAAATTATTAGGGCAATTAGAAATATACCAATGGAGGAAGAAGACACTGGAAGATAGGGCTAAATAGCTTTGAAAATTTATTTGCTCATGTGTGTATATTTGTGTATGTGTCTGTATGGTATATGCACACGTGTGTATTGGTACCAGTAGACCAGAAGAGGGAGGCAGATGTCCTCCTTTGTGATGCTCTGCCTACACCTTTGAGGCAGGGTCTTGTCCCCAATCTGGGGCTCTGTTCTCAACTAGCCTGGAACCCAGCAGCACTTAGTCATCTTCCTGTCTCTGCTCCCTTTGGAGCTGGGGTTACAAGCATTTTCAGGATTGGTCAGCTTGCTATATGGGTGCTGGGATACAAACTCTAGTTTTTATAACTTAGAGCAAGAACACTTTAACTTCTGGGCCTCTCTCCAGCCACTCCTTAATGATTTAAGAATGTCATCTAGAAACACGGGTAGTTCAAAAACAAGAAATATGAGCGATAATGTAAATGATAGGGAAAACAGAATAAGAAGGTGTAGCAGACATCTAGCAGGAGTCATAAAGAGAAAGAAATAGAACGAAGAATGTGACAATCAAAGAGTTCCTGGAGCTTGTAAGAAAGATGGGGGAAACAGTTTCACCCAGTATAAGAGTGAAGATGATGATCACAGCTATGGGAGTCAGAGTCAGCTCTTAGGTTTCTTGAGACAAAGGAAAATCTTACCAGTAGCCAGAGAGGAAAGCAAACACAAGGAGAAGACAATTGTACCAACAGCAGACTTTTCTCTAGTGATAATTTTGTGATCAAATATCAAGACCCAAATATTCTAAGGGTTGAAATAAAAATGGCTATATACATTCTCAATATACCCACAAATGTGTCCTGAGCTAAGTGTCTCTGAAAAAAATGAGGAGAAAATCACTGCTTTTAGGGTACGGGGAGACTTGTTTATGAGCATCTTTTATCATAAATAAGCCCATAGAGGAACTTTTAAAGATTATATCTAATATAAAGAATATATAAAAGTCAACTAAAGATGCAAAAATGATGTCTTGCTCCAGACAGGTTCGATGACCTGGCATGGAAGTGTGAAGTTGGTGCCAAGACGAGACTGTAACCACCTGTTGTTCAAACAAGTGGCCCTGGATAGCCTGGGCTATCTTTATTTATACAGTTTCAATGGTTTGTTTGAACAGTTTTACAGTTTTGTTTCATAAGTTTCTAAAAATGGTTACAGTAATTACCAGTTCACTGTTTTTCCCTTTTTGTCTCCCAACTCTCCCACCAGTGGCCATTGCCTTTTTTGTCTGTATCTCTCCTGTTAGAATCATAAATAGCCTTGTAAACTACAAAGGATCTTTTCTAACTAGGCACACCTAAAGGTAGAAGAGTGTGTCCAGTCGGCAGCACATGTGGCTACAGCGTTGTGCAGGGTGAGAGACAGGTTTGTCTCTTGTGGTTAATATTTACATATTACATGGTAGGGTCTGAGTTTTCATGATCGACTCACCAGTCAAAGCTGGATCAGTCCATTCTACAATTTGTACTACTCTATCTCCTCTGTGGATATACTAGCTTTTTTTTTCATTTATCCTATATACAACATAACTTGGAAACTTATTTTTAATAGTTGGCATTGCTTGTCCCTTGTCCGTATGTCTATCGCTTTTCTCAGGGTATTGGCACAGTTATTAGAAATGAGGGATCTGTGGGTTTCTATGATTCTGCTTCATTCCCTGTTCCTAGATTTTCCCCATTAACTCCTGATACCACATACTTAATAGCATTTCTCAAAGACTCTTGTTAAACCATTCTTCCAAGAACAGTTATGCATATATGTAATATTAAACTTCATGAGCTACTATGACTCATTCAGGCCAGCAGTATGGCTAGCTCGGTGAAAGAAAGGAGAGCACGTAGCACACATGCTCCCAGGGTCATGCTAGAATCATGCAGCAAACTGTCTTCAGGTCCTTGCCAAGTGGGTCAGGGTCTCCAGGGTCTTCCCACAAGGAGAGCCATTTGTGCTGTTCTTAGGCCTTGGTCCCCAAAGAAGTCACATGTCTCCTGCCAAGGCATTACTGGTATGTAAGTCAGACATGGGGCTGGTTAGAGTATGTACTCTAAGCTCTTAATTAAAATTAAAATAAAAATATTTTAACCTTTATGCTTCAATAAATTATCATGTGTGGAAATTTCTAAGAGTGATTTATCAATTACGGAAACAGGACACATAACTTTAAACCAGATTCAAGTAGATTGTATAATAAATAAACTTGTAATCAATGATAAGAAACCAAAGATATAGATAGCAGAAGAGTAGAAATTGAGTCTAAAATGTCATTACTTATAATGAATACAAACAAGTTAAGTATGTCAATTAATCAGAGTTTTTCATATTGGGTAAAACCCCAAATCTAAGGGCATGTTATAAGAGGCAACAACCAAAATTTAGAGATACAGAAAAGTTGAAGTTTAAGGCTAAAAAAGAATAGAGAGATGTTCTCTTCAGCAAATGTGGAGGAACTATGTTAAGAACAAACAAACCTTAACAACAACAACAACAACAACAACAACAACAACAACAAAAAGAGTGGGTGAAATTACTGACCTCATTGCAAGAATTTCAGTTTGCCAAGATTAGGAATATATAGCCTTTCTGAGTTTAATCTGACTCAGTAAAACTGCATAAAGATGGGAAAAGATAGGACAATTGTGAGCCTGAGCCCTGCCTTTGCCATGTAGTGAGTTACAGGACCGTGAACCGTATCATAAGGTCACCTCAGCAGTGGGGACATGCAGGAAGGGAGAACCCTAGAGTTACAAGAATGAATGGAGAGAATTCTTATCTTGGTGGAAGATTGGAACCCGTCCAGACTCATAGATGAGGACGTAGAAGAATTAAGATCTATTTTTAGAACCTACAGACATAGATCTATAAACTCCAACCTTAAAAATTACAATATATACTATATTCAAGCACATGAGATTTTCATAAGAAAGATAAACAGCAAATCACAACATATTTTAGAAACTGCTACTGCACAGAACATAATGTCTTAGTACACTGAAGTTAGCATAAAAGCATGCAACAGGATGAATTAAAATTACTACATTTTGGAACTTAATAAGATGCCCTGCTAATCATTCATAGATCAAAGAAATATCATAATTAAAACATAAAGCTCACTTGTAACTGAGTGAAACTAGCAATATTATATATCAAAACATGAGATGTGGGAAACAACAGACTGAGAAAACCATTTACAACACAAAATGACTACACTGGAAAAGAAAAGAAGCTAAAAATTAATGACATAAATATCCAACTTAATAAGACCTCAAATATTTGAATCTCAGGACAATTTGATATTTTCATTGGAAATTATGAAGAGCCTTTATTCATGTGGATCATAACTATTAATATTTATAGGATTAAAAGTTATAATTTTATGTCATTTATTAACTCATTTAAAACAGTAAGCTGATTATATATTAACCTTATATTTTAACAAAAGTATTTCTCTCTGAAAAAAGGGATAGCATTGGCTTGATTTTACATTATTAGAAATCTAATCAACCTTCTTTGGATTGCTGGTTTGAAGTATATGAAAAACACCTGACCTCATATAGGCATACTTTGGGCAAAGAGCCTTCTCATAGGAATGCGAATACTGTCCTTTGATACTCAGCCAAGACTCTACCAGAGGCAAGCGCTCACAGGTTAACAGCAAGCCTGGAATCTGAAACCACACCAGTTGCTCTTTCATGTTCTATCACACTAAGGTCCCTTGATATAGTTTGCAGTTTGAGTGAATGCCTTACCCATGTGGGATTTTCTAATATCACTTGTTGATCATCTGCAGAGTGTTTATACACTGAGTTTCACAGCTCTCTTAAACGTTGGCATATTTCATCATACTACATGGAAAACCCCACATTTGTAGCCACTCACCTCATGAAACACCCTGGATGAATTGGGAAGCAGTCAAATTCAGAGAGTAATAAAATATAAATTCTGAATTTCACTTGAAAGTTCATATTTTAATTGTGTTAGTAAATAATTTAGCTATGTGCATTGAAGTGATAGCTATGATTTATTTAATTTGATAACCTCTCTAATATACCAAGCAGAATATTCATAGTTTCTATTACTAGTTCTTGGAAGTATCAGTTTTCTTAGGGAAATGGCTACTTCAGCTGGCAACTCAATAGACACAAAAGTGATTTTTCTTAAAGCTACCATCATATGTTAAAACAGAGCAGAAGTGCTTTATGAGAAAATCTCAACTCATTAGACAGTATTAAACAGACATGTAAGTATGGATCAAGTCTTAGTAAAAATGCTATTTTCATTATTTTAGTAAAGGCAATTTAAGTTTATCATTAAGTGTGCATATATGTTGTATATGGCAGTGTGCATGCCACACATACATGTGGGGGTCAGAGGAAATGTTTAGGAGTCATCAGGCTTGGTGGCAGTAATTTTTACTCCCTGAGCCATCTTGCCAGTGAGGACGTTCTTAAGTGAACAGACCTTCAGTCTACAGTCTACAGTAGTGGTGCAAACTGAACACTGTCTTGAGTTGCTGAGGTACCACTCATTGAATCCATCCTTGGTTTCAGATTGGCATTTCCAAGTTTAATAGCAAAAGCATTAAATAGGATCCTAGCATTTTATTAAAAATAGTTTTACTTTTGTTGTATCCTTAAAAGTCCTTTGTGACTCCACAGAACTCTATAGACTACATCCTTAAAACTCAAGAGTTAGGAGCCAGGTGGTGGTGTCCCAGCACTTGTGAGGCAGAGGCAGGCAGATTTCTGTGAGTTCGAGGCCAGCCTGGTCTATAAAAGCAAAAACTACAGAGAAACCCTGTCTCAAAACAAAACAAACAAAGAAAGAAAAAAACCAAAAAACACCCCCTCCAAAAAAAAAAAAACACCAAAAAAGAAAAAAACAAAACTCAAGATTGAGTCTATTTCTTTAGAATCAATCTTGTTCCTCTCTCTCTTTTTTTTTTAGGTAGAGTCTCAAGTAGGATAGACTGGCCTCAAATATGGGTTACATAATTGAAGATGACCTTTAATTCCTAATCCTCCTGCCTCTGCTTCCCCAGTTCTGATATTACAGGCATGTTCCATCACATGGGGATTTACCCTTATTTTCATAAAGTTTTATTGAATACAATCATGTCTATTCCTATAAATATTGTCTATGGCAATTTCCCTGAAGTGGTGGCACAAACAGTATAGTTGAAATGAAAGTTATCTGGCTCACAAAGCCTAAACTATTAACAAAGTATTACTATTCTGAATTCATAAAGAATTTTTACAATGTTAATAAGAAAATGTCAGTCAAATTGGAAATGGGTAAAATACTTGAACAAGCTCATCACAGATGGAAAAAATGCTCAAAATCATTAGTGATCAAAAAATCAAAGTTAAATCTATGATAAATTATAATTCATACATACTAGATTGGTTAAAATTAAGAAGTATGAAATACCAACTGTTAGTGAGAATGTGGTAAAACAAACAGATATGGTAAAACTATACAGACTGAAAACTGTTGGGTAACTTCAGAAAACTACAATGTGAAATCAGGCATTTCCATTCTTTAGACATGAGATTCTTGGCTTCAGAGCTTTCAGCCTGGATATAGTGACACACCAATGCATTGCAAAGTCATAGGGGTGCTGCTTGGGTTGTTGACCAGTGCTCAGACTAGAGAGTGCCACCCTACAAATAGATTGGGAGGCACCGCCTGAGAGAAGTCTCGGTACAATGAGGCGATGTTTAAAGAATGTTCATAATCTCTTAACTAGGTATGGCATTAATAGAGTGTTCATAAAAGTTTTTGTCTCCTAGGTTAATCTCATGACCCTGATAGGTTGTGATTTGCTGTTAGAAAAGCACAGAGATTGCCAGTTGGTGTGTGTAGTGTATGTATGTGTTTGTGTGCACATTCCTGTTCTTGTGGGAAGCTAGAGATTGACATCATTTTTCCTCTACTGTGCACCACCTTCACTTTTGAGACAGAGACTCCTACTCAACCTAGAACTCACCAATTGGCTAGACTGGCTAGTCAATGAGCTCCAGGAATCCTATCTCTCCCTTCAAAGAGCTAAGGCACCACATCCAACTTTTACACGGATGTTTTGGATCTCAACTCAGGTCATCATTTTTGTATGTGGCAGGCACTGTGTCTGCCCCTTGACCATGTCTTACAGAAAGGCAATTGAGACTTAAGAAAGAGAATGGTTTTGAAAAGTACTATGCATTCATATGTCTTAAAGAAACACACATAAAACTACTTTTAAATGCAACCTAGTTGCTCAGTGTTCTGGTATGAATAAGAATAGGCCCCCATAGGCTCGTATATATGGATGCTTGGTCATTAAGGAGCTATTTGACACTATTTGACAGGGATTAGGAGGTATGGCCTTGTTGGAGGAAGTGTGTCATTGGGAGTGAGTTTTCAGATTTTAAATGGTCAAGCCAGAGGCAGTGTCTCTCTCTTTCTTCTGCCTATGGATCTGGATGTAGAATTCTCAGCTCTGTCTCTAGCACCATGTCTGCCTTTATGCCGCTGTGCTTCTTGCCATAATGACAATGGAAGAAACCTCTGAACTGTAAGCCAGCCCTAGTTAAATGTTTTCCTTTATAAGACTTACCATGGTCATGGTGTCTCTTCACAGCAATAGAACATTGAATACAACACACAGGTATCTTTTCATATTTATACATTCCCTCAAAGTTTACTCAGATCTCCACATACAACAGTTTCTGGTCTGTGACTTTACACATTTATTCAATTACTTAAGCTAGAGTTAAAAAAACCATTGGATGTTCAAACAAAAGTTTGTATTTGTATTCTCTGATAAAGCCCACAACCTACTGATGAAACATCAGAAGAAAACAAAAAGACTAAATTTTCTTTCTTCAAACATACATCTTCCCAGATTCATGGAGAGTTGGTTAGATGTACAGAGTGCCATCTTCTAAAGAATGGCCAGAGTGATTTTTCTGATTAGCTTCTGACAAGACCTTTAGTTTGAATTCATGTGCAAACTAGAATAACTCACAGGTGGGTTTCTGTCTTAGTTACTGCCCTCATTATCATGATTATCATCAGCAATTATACTGTTATTTTAAATCAAATATAGATTAATTTTTTGCTTTCCAGCTGCTGTGAGGAGTCCAGAGAAAGCTCAGGGCATGTCACAAAGAAGGGAATAAAATGATCAGTTGGTAGACAGGCACAGGTGTTGGGACTCCACTTGCCTCGGGGGGAGATGTCAAGTCACTCTGCTCAGCATGTCTGCATCAGAAAGAATGAAGAATGGCCATTTAATTAGGGAGAACCCCATTACTGCTGTTTTTATAAATGGATGTGGTGTCAAAGTGTCTTCTATGCTCTTATGTTTACACTTGCTGACTTGTGCTTTGCTCTCAGCCTTCTGCAGAGAACCTTATATTATGTAGTAGGCAGAAGTTAATGCAGGAATTCAGATCTGGCCCTAGTACTGCAAATAAGTGACTCATGCATGGCCCTTAATGAGACATCTATATTATTTCCTCCAAAACCATGTGAGAAGAGGTAGAAAGAATGTGAGAGACAGAAGTGGAAGAGCTATGCTGAGCAAAGATGTCTTCTAGACATAACATGGCCAACATGCCCATGAATGTGCAGCAGGCATAGTTAGCCTCATAAGACCTGTGTGAAATGGGTCTGTCAACATTTCATCATAAATGGAGGAGGGGAGGGGCTCATGAGACCTCAGCCCTCTTTGAGGAAGTTACTTGTTCCTGGGGGAGGATGCCATTTTCTTTGGTGGTATAGCCAATGATAAGTTGCTGATGGTTGAGAGAGCAGATGCTAAAAAAGGAATCCCACACTAGCTCAGAACTAAGAAATAGACAGGCATTTATTAAGGGGTAAAACTTACAAAATCAGGATTCTCTGCTTGAATGATGGATGAAGATGAGATCCAAAGCAAACCAAACCAGCAAAACGGGGCCCAGGGGGGAGGAGAGAAAGGCAGGATGCACTTCTGCATCCAGGTAAATAGTCTATGAGGCCACGCCCCAGTAGGCAGGTAGTTACTAGCTGTAAACCTTCCCACAGTTCCTCCATCTTTTGTTTAGATAAGAGAGTTCTAAACCTACTATAAAATTATATACAATAAATGGTGTAGGAGGTCCTTCTGTATTTGGGTTGCTTTCATTGTTTAATCAAAAGACTGCCTTGGCCTCTTGATAGGGCAGGAATTAGATAGGTGGGGAAAAGAGAACAGAATGCTGGGAAGAAGGCAGTGTGGCAGACGCCATGATTCTCCTGCCCAAGACGGAGGCTGGTTAGACTCACGCCAGTAAGCCACAGTCAAGTGGTGACACATATTAATGGAGATGGGTTAAAATAATATATGAGAGTTGGCCAAGAAGAGGATAGATATAATGGGCCAGGCAGTGTCTTAAATGAATACAGTTTCTGTGTAATTATTTTGGGTATAAGCTAGCCTTGCAACTGGGAGCCGGGCGGTGGGACACAGCCAAGGGTGGCCGGGATGACAAGCAGCCCACCCTCTCATTACAACAAATAAAAACAAATATCCTATTCTAACTAGCTTAAGTCTTGTATAATAAATAACTTGGCTAAATCATGAGAGGGAAGTAACTACATTTATCTAGTCTTCAACCCCATCAAAGATCCGAGAAGGGAAATAATGTTACCTGAGTAATTACAAGTGCAATCAAACCACTTCCAAAACATGCAACAAATCACAGACACAACTGGCTACCTGGGCAACCACCCAAAGTCACATTTACAATGTTGAAGTAACAAACTTTGGCTAAGGGCTAAAATAACTGACAGATTATTTTTAAAGGCAATAAATTTTTCAAAACTGTCTTACCCTGTCTTGGTAATATTTGAAAGTCCTGCTTATCCATTTCTGGATACTACGCATTTTGCCAGTGGTTGAGGTATGGGCAGTTCCTTGCCCAAAGGCCGGTTTTGCCAAGAAGAAAACAAGCTCCCAGTGGAGTGTCTTTGGTGCTCAACATTCTCTCGGGAATAGATCTGTGTTGTCAGGAGCAATTGTGTCTCACTTCAACAGAACTCTAAGTTATTTAAATGCCATTTTCTACAGCTCCTTGAAGAGGTTGAAGATTATCTATCTATATAGAATATAATCTCTATGTATCTAAAGGACCTGATTAGTCTAACTATATGTATGACAAACATAGATGACTATTGATCTATAATTCTTAATACCTATCTAACTTAAGACTAAGACAATAAATAGCTGTGCAATAAATGAAGACAATGATCTCCAAATATAAACAATGTATAAAATCTTCCTGCAGCAAGTTGCTATGCTCCAGTAAATAAGTTCCAAGTTACTCTTGTATAGTGTAAAGATTTGTTACTTGTATTGGTTTAATAAAACACTGATTGGCCAGTAGCAGGCAGGAAGTATAGGTGGCACAACCAGATTAAGAGAATTCTGGGAAAAGGAAAGGCAGAGACATAATCACCATCCAGACACAGAGGAAGCAAGATGAGAATGCCTTACTGAAAAAAGGTACCAAGTCACATGGCTAAACATAGATAAGAACTATGGGTTAATTTAAATTGTAAGAGCTAGTTAGTAATAAGCCTGAGCAACAGGCCAAAGAGTTTATAATTAATATAAACCTCTGTGTGTTTCTGTGGGACTTAAGGGATGCAGGACCATGGAGGACAGAAAGACTCTTCCATCTACAACAAGTCATATTCATTTAAACACTCTAGTTAAAATCAGTGGATCACCAAAGCAAAGAAAGTATAATAAAGGCAGGTCATGAAAGTGGGAGGATGATCTGTTGGGAAGAAGGAAGGGATAAAAGAGGGTAATATGGAGGTAAAAATGACCAAAATTCATTAAAGACATGTGTGAACCTCTGGAAGCATACCACGTGTACAGGAACAAGTTTATGCAATGGAAATCTTGCAGGTTCAGCCATGGACAGCCAGCTGAGCATTGTTGATACTTTCCATATAGCAACTTTTCTATAAATTTATATTTATTTTTATGTGACATGCATTATCATATTATTGTTCTAGAGAAGCCTTCGGGGATGTCAAGGAACCTCACTCCAGAGATGAGAAATCAGAAGGAAGTGAGGTCAGATTTCCTCTCTAAGTCTTATAGCTCGGGACAGTCAAAGTCAATTCCCGAGTCATGTGACCTCTTAAATTTTAATTATTTCCTAATTGACTTTGCAAAACAATGAGGTCTCTGTCTTGATCATTGTCTTCCATTAATCTTAGCAACTTGGAAGTCTCTTATCTCTATGAGGCAAAGTCTCTTTGGAGTGATCCTAGCTCATAGTAAACCTTAATGAACTATCCCTTCTCTTCCAGCAAATTGTATCAATCCCTGAACCACAAAGACAGTGCCAAAAAATGACTCATATCAGTAATGACCTTGTGAAGAGCTTGATTACTCTTAGCTCATGCTCCAATACTTTTCCTATCTTCTGCATTTATCATAGTTCAGCATGACAACCAGCTAGGGGAAAAGTCTTCATTTACTAAGCATGATGAGACTCTCAGCACATTCTTAAGATGAGACATGTTTGATTAATACATTTTAAGAGTTTATTGGCTTTATGCTAGTATTAGAGTCACAGTTTCATTATGACACTTCCAAGCAGGCTTTGCATTTTCCCTCTTTGCTGCCAGTTTTCTCCCCCATTCCCATCCTTCCTCCTGTGGTTCCCTTCCTTCTTACACCTGCTTTCATGTCATATGGTACCAATGCTTTCTAAAGACTTGGAAACAAATTTTTCCCCTTACTGTACAATCAAAATTCTACATTCTCTGTACACTATAATGAACTGTTTTCCAATATTGTGTTTCTTTGGTTGTATTATAACTTTTTGTCCCTTGCACTATAATTGTAGAGTTAGTGTGTACCAAAGAAGAATATACTAAGTACTATTCTTTACTCAGGAATTGAAGGGGCATACAAGATGTCATAAAACAAGTCTTAAGCATATATATTAAAAAATGCATAGAATATCCAGGGTTAGACTTGCAATTTGGGAAATCTGAGAGGGGACATTTATGTCAAAGTAGAATTAAGTAGGGAGAAGCCAGACCAGGCAGTTGGCTTGGGCGGAAAGTTTACATCTGCTGGTGTCACACTGACATAGGTGTGTTCTCTATGATTGTTCATAAGGATATTAGGGTCACCAGAGCAACAGTCTCAGAACTGATGGCAGTGGAGGTAATGACAGACAGCTGTCATGGTACTGGTACCGTGCTTCCTTTACCAGCTTCTGAACACAGGGCTGTAGATCACCCCTATGGGGACATCTCAAAATCAACAAAGGAAGATGGAAAGATTAAACTATGATGACAAAAACCGCCAATGATTTGAGTTTATTCCTTTTTTCTTCCATGACATCTTCTCCCCCATTCATTATTATTTTCCTGTTAGTCTTAGAATTGTGTTTTTTTTCTTTTGAGTGCTAACTTGGCCAAGCTAGTGTATGTTGTTATGTGTTATGTTGGTGAGTGTCCCAGTGCATAGGACCTGCCCATTTAGGCTGGTTCTCTTCTGTTCAGACACTTGACGTTTCTAAGAATTTTTTGATGGAAGAAACACCTTTCACTGTCCTGTCTGAGTTCCAGAAATGCAAGCCTTATATTCCATCCCTGCCCAGCAAAGCTTTTGGGATTGAGAGCAAAGGATTGAAGCTAAGACACACATCCAACCACACCGAAGATCCATTGTGAATGACATGAGAAAAACAAATTTCCATGCAAATCAAAAAGTAACAAACAAAACGAAGCCCCAAGGATGAAATAATTCCTCAATCAAAAATCACTTTGGTTGAAATATGTACTGATACCTGCGTTTGCAAGAGCAGAAATATGAGCCTGAAAAAGAATGAGAGTCCCCGCCAACAAATAAATCTTGACTACCGTTCGTAGTGCTCAGAAGTGTTCCAGATGAGATTTAAACATACATTTTGTGAGCATGAAGAAATGACAGATATTTAGGCGGGTCCACCTACACCCTGCCCTTACACTGGCATCATTTTTACCTGGTCTTTTCAGCCACACATGCGCCATGAGTACACCGTAATCTGGGGTAATCCGGAGGAGTCAGGCAAGAGCCATTTTGTTTACCTCCTGTCCTTCAGGTGAGAAAGGTGCCCTTTTTGTTAGCGCAGACTCCTCCTGGAAGCAAACACAACAAAACAGAAAACAAGCAAGCGAAACCCAGACACCTCCCGAAACTGCTAGTGCCTGCAGTCTAGAAGCACCCCAGGGAAGAGTGACTTCAGTGGGCAGGAAAAATACTGTGACTTTGCTAATTTGCAAATTTTGAGAGACCTTTGCTTTTAGGAATATGCAGATCCAGAATAGTCTTATACTGCCTGCTGTTTGCAATGGTTAGAGGACACAGGGCCTTAAGTGAGGGTGTCAGGGTGGGCTGCTGAACTGGTTAGCTGGTGGAGCAGGTGGTGCCCAGGAACCTCTCCTGAGGACAGCTCCCCCCCCCCCGCCCCCCTTTAGGGCTGAGGTCAAGCTTTTTGCAGACTCTGCCACAGTAAGTGATTAACAAAACTAAGTTGTAACTGGTGGACAGCTGCATGCTGAGGCCTTGTCTCTGATTCTAGGCGCTGACCTTGGTCTGTATCATAGCTGGGGAATCTGTGGGACTGGACAAACTGTAAATGGGTTGCGGGGAGTTTCCTGTTTTCATTCAGATGTGTACAAATTACCTCAACATACCCCCCCCCTTTCCCAGAAAACACTGAGGTCTGAAAGAAACTCTTGTTACACTGTTGCCACTTAGGTTTCACTGAGCCTGCATTATCTACTCACAGCCTTAATGACTTCCTGCTGAGAGAGGTTCTGTAGCCGTCTTGGCAGCAGGGCTAAGAATAGCATTAAATGCAAGGTTATCTAGGCATTACACCCACTGTAACATGCAATTAACTCTCCTCTTCCATTTTCATTACACAATTATTCATTAATGTCAATTTAATTTTATGCATTGTTCTACATGACCGAAGGCTGATTACGGGCCTTTTCACTCCAATATCCCAAGTTAACTGGTGCCAGCCACACTCAGGGCTGCCTAATTGCAATTTAGCTCAGACAATTCCTCCCATTTTTGCCCTCCAGTAATGGAACAACAGATCATGGCCAGGTAAAGATTTTAAGGTGGAAATAAAGCCCAAGCTACACAAACGCTAAAGTTCACAAAAGGGTTCTTCTCCTCCACCCCTTCCAGTTAATGGAATAAAGACTTTCTGGGAGAAAAATAAGCGATGGAAGTTTTTCTTTTGTTATTATTTTTATTTTCTTTTTAAAGCATGAAGGTTTTGAGAATTGTAGCTTAGTAGTTTTAGCATCACTACCCATGTGGCAATGAACTCCAGGTCAGAGGACCACACTGGACTCCCTCACTTTGGCAACACCACTGGGATGGAAGGTCACCCTGTCCAGACCCGGGAACTGAGAACCCCAATATGGAATCGATGGGAACACTGGCCATAAATGTGGACAAACTTCATGCCTCTCCTTCATAGGAGGAATACTTGTTTATGTTGTTGCTACTTCCGAGGGTTCTGAAGTTCAGCCTTTCTGGTCATTTGAGGGCTTTCTGAGCAGCCCGGGGAGGTAGCCAGGAAAAGAACTTTGCCTTGCTTCAAAGCTTTTCACTGTGTCTTTCTCCACATCCCAGTAAGTTCAGGGGCTCTCCACCTTCAAATGCTCGCAGGGGACTCAGACTGGAAGTCTGACTCTAGTCCTCGCCTTTCTCAGTGTCCGGGGAACTCGCGTCATTGTTTCCTCCACACAAACAGCGAGCATCAGCTTTTCTAGTTTAAGGGAAAAAAATTAGCAAACCATTGCCAAAAATGAAGATTAAAAGAACTATTAATGAGGACGCTCGCTCACCTGTTCTCTGCCTTCCTTTGGCAGTGACTAGGATAAGGAAACCTGCACCACCACGTCAGAGAGCACATCGCTGTGTCCTCTCCCACAATGAGTTACTGGGTTTGTTTGGATTCAGAGTTCAGAGCTAACTTCTTTGCAGGCTCCAAATAGTCCCAATAATGAGTAGACAGATGTGGTTAAGCGACGAATGATGCCCAGGGCTAGGCAGCCAGATCCCTTTTCTAAAGCGACAATTAAGCAAACAAGGTACAAACAGGCATTATAGCACCTCCCTTCTTGCCACTGTGGGCCGAGCTGTGTCAGCAATTCCATTTGAAATCTCTCCTTTTCAGGGTCTTTTGAACTCAGCCATAAAAATTAGTTCCAAGTGAAAACTTGGCATGCAAAGTTTCAGCCTCAGAATGAACTTTTTTTTTCACAAATTGTCAAAAAGGGGGGAGGGGAGGACCAGTCCAATGGCTATTTTTACCTTTTTTTTTTTTTTAACTGCACAGAAATAGAAAACAGAAATGCACTGTACTGCTTGTGCACATTTTGGAACTCTGACAGAAACGTTTATAGGCCATTATGAGGCATGAATGTTCTTGAATTACTGCAGGCTTCTTAGCCGATGATTTTATAAGGCTAGCCTCATCAGGGGTCGTAAGGTGGTTTCTCAGAGAATAGGCTCTGTGGTACCCTGTCTCTTCCATCACATGGAGCAGACCTGCCTTATCAACAGGCACGATGGTCCAAGTGCACATTATGGTGAGTTGTTGTGGCCTGTTAGCTCAGAACTCCCTAGCCCTTAAGTGTTCATCAATATAAATATGGTCCTAGACCGTGGAGCCTGGAAGTAGCTTCTACTGAAGCCATGGATGCTAACCTCCTCCAATGCAGAGGGAATCAGTTACGTATCAGTTTACAAACTCCTCCTTTGAAAGTAGTGGGCCATGATGCTCCTCATTGTAACTCTAGGGGAGAGTTAAATAACTTTTGAAAACAGCACTCAAAAACTAAATGGACATGATTCATGCAGAGCTGTGCAAGTTTGGTGACACAGACCAACAGTGGTGAGACTGTGACTCATCCCATTGTTCAAAGTTTACGGAAGAGGGCCCAGGACAAGCCTGAGAGGTTTGGGCACCAGATGGGCAATGAATTAAAAACGAGGCTCCCTCTAAGTTTCAGGACTTACCATTCATCAAAACCATAATGAAAAAGCTTTCATTGCTATTATTTTGCCATCATCATTCCCACCCCTTTTTGCTCGCAGTGCTGGGTTAAGTTTCACGGAGACCATAACTAGTAAGCTTACGCCTCCCCCTTTGATTGTACACTTAATTTATATGTTACTAATAGCTAACTGCTGTGCAAAGCCTTTTTGATTCATGCTCTGTTTGCTTTCCTTCTGTGAGGTTTATGGTCAGGGGACCTAATTTGCTGGCTTCATTATAAGCTGCATTTTGGGCAAAATATGAACTAATGGGGTTGAATTTAGGCTCTCAACTTTGCCTCAGAAGTCAAAGCATGGCTTTTTAACAAAGAGGTATTTAACGGTGCCATTGGAGCATTGAGCTTCCTGAAGTTCACATATGATTAGAAGCTAAATATCTAAAAATCCATTTATTTGCTTAATAACAGTGCCAAATTGGACCCGTCTGTGGTTGGTGCATTATAAAACCACGAAAGGGCTCTTTGGAGGTACTGGGCATGTGATTACTAACTTCATGGATTTCAGCTAACACCATTCAAATCAATTCGAGTCAAATCAGCTTGGGGGCCACGCACCTAGCCCAGCAGCGCCCTGGATCAGATCTGCATATGTGCAGTGTCCCCTGCTGTCTTCTATGGTCATGAGCATCACAGGATAGTTTGGTTGAGTACAAGAGTGCCCTCACTCCAAACTCCATTCTTTGATGGACAGGTTATGCATATGTCCCCCTCAATTGCACTATGAGTGCACCATAGAGTACTTTTCACACACAGGGGTTGATGATGCTAAGACATGCCTAGGTATGCGATCTGAAAAAAAATATACGCCTAATTCTTTGCTTTACTAAGTAATCACTGTCCTATTCCTCATTCTGGATGGGGAAGATGAGGCACACAGAGTAACTAGTCTTGATGGGAGTCACACCTTGCAAGGACTGGGATTACTTTCATCCTGAGGCATGTCAACAAGCTTGAATCTTCGACCAGGCCTCATTGTGCATTGAGTGACCACGCTGTAAAGCCTGCTTCTTGAGACTGTTTGGAGCTGGTTTAGCAGGTGAGCACCCGCATCTACACTGGAGACAGCTGTGAACTAAAGGACGGACAATGTGGGACTAAGAAGGAAAGGTTTGGTCCAGATAATAGATACCAGTTCAGTGAGCGAATCAGGAAGACCCCTGGAAGAGGTGTGGCAGTTTCGAGATTTGAAGATCTGAAAGGCTTTGCATTGCTGAGTAGGAGGTAACGGTTCCTTCTGTAATATGGAGGGAAAGGAAAGAAGAATGAAGTTTGCAGACTTGGGGAAGGAAACAGGAGAGGCTACCTAGGTTAAGCGAAGACCTTGAAAACCAGTGGAGAAGCAGAACTGTTTCAAAGAAAAGCAGCGATTATTCGGTTAAGCCCCCACTTAGGAGAACATCTTTGTGTTTGTTCGGGAGCCTGGGGATGGATATATTCAGAACAGCCTCACACCCTTGCCTGGGAGCCAGCTCCAACACATCTCTTGGTAAGGCAGTGGCTGCTCCTTCCTGAGACTTTCGGAACAGTGAGCCTGTTTCCATGAGGCTTCCAAGTGTAAGGGTCAGGAGGGTGTGAGCAGTTCTTTGTGTTTACCTGGGGCTGCTGCCTAAGACTGGGGCAGTCCTACAAACTGACAACCATGAAACATGCGTATCTGGGATGAAGAATTAAGCCTGGGGTTGAGGAGATAGCTCAGCTGGTAAATGTTTGCTGCATCACAGTAGGTCTTGAGTTCAGTCCCCAGAACACATGTCACAAGCTGGGCTGGGTGGTGTATATCTGTAATTCCAGTGCTGGGGATAACAGGGCAAGGGGCTCCCTGAGGCTGATTGGCCAGCTAGCCTAATTGAATTGATGAGTTTAAATATCAGTAATAGACTCTGCCTTCCCATGTAAAGGAGAAGGTGAAGAGAATTGAGAAAGTCACTCTGTTTGGACCTCTGGCCTCTACAAGCTTGCATACATGTGTACACATGCATACAAACACACCATCTGCATTTACACACATACACACGCACATGTGCACACACACACACACACATACACACAATAGTTTATCACATAATAAAGATGCAGAGTATTTGGTGGCGCACACCTTTAATCCCAGCACTTTGGAGGCAAAGGCCGATGGATCCTTGGGTTCGAAGCCAGCCTGGTCTACATAATGAGTTCCAGGACAGCCAGGGCTACAGGATTACATAGAGAAACTCTGTCTCAAAAAACAAAACAAAACAAACAAACAAACAAGAAGGCCCAGAGTATTCAACTAAATTTGATAATTCTGATTCTTACCCCATCTCTCCCCAAGAGCACTTGACCAGTCTCAGTATCTCATAAAATCTGGTCCAGAAGGTAATGTGTTCTGAAAGTCTGAATTGGCATCTAGCTCCTAATGAGGTGTCACATCATAAACAGTCATTAGAATGCAGACATCCAGAGATGCAACCCCGCTTAGGAAAAGACGTCTCAGTTTGGAGTCCACCCGAAATATTCACGTTTGGCTTGAGTTCTCTCTGCGAAGCATTGTAGATTTTTAGAAGAAATACTTTCAGAGGCCACAGGAGGTCCTGGTCTACCCCAGACAGGTGATCCTCGATGTGGGAAGGCATCTCAAGGAAGTCATTAGAGCCTGAGGTGTTTTTTCTCAAGGAATCATATCAGTTTGTTTCTATAAGTGAGGAAGGTCTAAATTTTTTACATGTCATAGTGGCCTGGAATTTTGTCTTTGGAGCCACACCCTTTTCCCTAGGACTTGTCTCCTCAGAAAAAGGAGGAAACCCTGAGCCCAGAGAAGTATGGGACTTGCCAATACCAGAAGCAGACATTCACCTTCCATTCCTGTGCTCCCCCAGCTCAGAGTGCTCTTTCCTAATATATCTTGGAGGCTGTGCAGATTATGAAGCCTAATTAGACAGAGTTCTCCTCCGTGAGGATAATTAACATGTACCAGCTTTGAGTCAGAGACCCTAGGCTACCATCCAAACTCTCACTATCTGAGAGACCTGCAATGAGTCATGTAACTTTTCAGATTCCCAATTTCCTCAACACGTGTAGTAACAGTCCCTCACGACCTGAGCCTTTAAGAGTATCAAACGAGACAACTCATGGGAACTTTCTTAAATAGACTATAAAACACTCTTCAAACCTTGCTGTAAATAAGGAGGAAAATACGATTTGTAAAATGTGATAATGTTTGTATTGACATAGTTTATATCTGTGTATAATATTTCTCCTCCCACTACCCCCTAAAATGCAAAACAAACAAGAAATTGGTTTTCGAAAAGACTGCATTCCTGCCAACTTTTTTATTCTAAATTGAGTGCAATTGGAAGGTTACAAGGCACAAGAAACGGCACACTCTAAATCATTCCTCTTAAAATAGATCAACATGTTCACAGTGGTTGCTTTAAGGTAGTAGGAACGTTGGAAAAAACTTTCAATTTCCCCCTTCCACATTCTCAATTATCGATCCATATTGGTGTTACCATTAGGCAAAAAGCATTTAAAAATAAATCCTGTGGTCTGCTTGTAAAGGTCCCTACTCAATAGCAATACCAACTGCTACAGTTTATACACTGCTTGCTATGTGATGTATGGTTTACATACAATGATTTTTTTTGCATGAGTGTATGTATGTGAGTGTGTGCATACGTGTGCAGGTGCATGTGGAGGACAGGGGACAGCCTTGAATGTCATTCCTCAGTCACTTTCACCTTATTGTGTGGCAACAGGATTTGTAGCTGACATGGACCTCACCATGTAGGCTAGGCTGGTTGTCCAACTGGCCATGAGGTTTTCTTGTATCAAGTTCTCCAGCACGGAGATTACAAACGTGTGCTCCCATGGTCAGCTTTTTGTGTGGGTTGTGAATATTAAATCCAAATCTTCTGTACTGAGTGAGTCATGTTTCCACCCTTGAGGGACATATCTGCCTCCTCGTTTTGAACAGAATTTCAGCATGTTGTATATTCTAGTTTCATTTGCTGATAGCCTGAGGCTTGCAGAAACTAGATGACTTTCTCGAGATTACGCAGTGAGATCTCAGCATCTCTGGGCCCAGAGATTTTATGGTTTTTTCTGTGACATAATGTACCGCTGGTTTGACACTGATCCCTTGTACTTCATCTCTCTGCTCACTGAAGCGCTCTGGCTATGAGATGCCCTGTGACCTCATCATCCAATCTTGCTGTGATGGACAGAGGACTGACCTCTTGTTGGAGAGGAGAACCAGGTTCCAGATCTAACTGACCATTACTAGTTAGGGGATGATGTCACACCAGTCTTTTGGCCACTTTGGAGCCTGTGGTTTTTCCATCAATACAATGAAGACTGTGCATTAAATAAATGGCCTCCACATTAGCTTGAGCTGCAGACCTCACCCATCTTCTAAGGAGTGATTTTAGTTGGCCAGACCATATGTCCGGGTCTCTTTGGCCTTCAAGGTCTGGGAAAAGTGAATGCAGCTTCAAGCCAGTCTGTATAGTTTGACATATCTGGGATTTTTGCTAATGGGCCCCATTTTCCCTGGCTATAGATTGCCATGCCTTTTCTGTGCTTTCTTGAATAACCTTTAGTTCTTTGTCTTAATTCCCATGAAAAACAAAACAAAAATTAATAAAAAGCAAAAGCAAAGCTCTTGTGACTTTATGAGTGTGGATGGAGCTCTTTTGGGACGTTGGTGGGAGTTACAACTAAACCCCTTCTGATGGGTGCCACTGAGTGTTGCTTTTACTCTTTTTTTTTTTTTTAAGGTTAGACTCTGGTCTTGTCCCTTCTGTTTCTTTTCCTAAATTTCTTGAATATTTATTTTATTTTTGTTCTTATTCTTAAAGAAAATGCCCTTCTTGAAGAGTTTGTATATTAGGTGATGATATTCTTCCTCTTTTTGTTGGGCATTTTGTGTACAGTGTTGTTAGAAAGAGTGGTGCTCTCTGGTGGGGGTGCTGAGGCCAGTTGTTGTGTTGAGACATGGCCATACTATGTAGCTCAGCTGGTCATAAAGTCATGGTGTAGTCCTGGGAAGACCTCAGACTTGCAGTCCTCCTGACCTAGAGTTCCAAGAGCTGACATGACCAATGTGCACCACGTGTATGACTCAGCGCCTTCCTCTATGCGGCATTTTAACTCTATGAGAACTCAATTTGGAAATCCACCTTTATTTTTTAAGGGGTAAAATGATCTAGAAATTTTTCCTTCCCTGATTCTTTCCAAAGACCACACACACTTTGTTGTTGAGATTGCACCGTGCTCACTGTAGATGCCAGATGCAGCATTTAAAGCATCTTCAGACATCTTTTTGAAAACATCTGTCCAACTACCAGGACTGGAAGGAGAAGTATACATCCATCCTATGTACAGATATTTGCTAAATGGGTGTAGAACGACTCTTGTGGATAAGACTATATGATTGTGTGCATCCTCAGTTAAAGAGAATGTCTACATGAAGGAAATGTGTCCACATCAGCAAGAAAGCAAGCTAAGCCACTGTGCTGAGCATGGGGAGACCAGAGAGTGGCATCTTGCCCTCTCTCATGCTTGCCATGGGAGATGTCGGTAGCACAGTAGTTGTATGTGGTGATGAGCAGGAGTTTCTCCAAGGCTTCCTCTGTAAACTTTTTGTTTTCAGCCCAGTTGGCCACTGCATTTACTTCAGTTTGAGAAGACCATGTTGAGATTAGTGTTGGGCATAAGGAAATGGTGATTCTTGATCCGCTTTGAATGCTCCAACAGCTCACCGAGGATCCCGTGCAGCTGTTGGAGGACATGTAATGGCATTAGGCACTGAGCTGGAGCAGAGTCTGATGCCAGGCCTTTCTGGCAGCATCTGCCATTCTAGTGATTCTCCCACTGAGCCAGCTACTATTAGTGACTGAGCTAGGGACAGGGCCCTTCAGTAGGTCCCACACTGGAGCGGAACCCTGGATTTCTGTACAAGGAAAAGGAGATAGAGGCTTCTGGACTCCAGAATGATCACACTCAAAATTCCATCTCTACTACTTGGAGTTGAATGCCCATCAACCAGAGCAGTCTGTCACGTTACCTGAATGTTTTACCTAGTCCTGCATGCCTGCTCTATCCATGCTAGGCACTGGAAACCAAAGAGGATGTATTTCAAGGCTCCCAATGAGCCTTTGGGAGTAGAATGCTTGTTTTCACTCATATTCTCATTTTACTTGGTGTGTGTATGGATTCTGGACATATTGGTCATTGCCCTAATTCCTTTTTTATTGGAACTGACAAATATGAAAAATTACTACGATTATACTTTAGGGCGAACTACCAAGTTATTTTAAATCATTAATAAAAACCATTCACATTTTCTAATCTCATACACATAATTAGGTCTGGGGGTGTGGCTCAGTAGGAGAGCACTTGCTTGGTTTGTGCAAAGTTCTGCATTTAATCTCCAGATTAAACATACCCACCATATCATAACATAGCACACACACACACACACACACACACACACACACACACACACACACACACCACTGCCACCAAAATGAAAACAAACAAATATAATTAAAAATACCAACTCAACCTCTTATATGTATTGTTTTTGTTGCTCTCATTTTTTTTAACTGTCTCTACACCTATACATATTTACACAGGAAAAGATGATTAAGTCATAGCATAGTTCTGAAAAAGCACAAGGATACTTTTAGGCTGGCTATTGAAAGGAAAATTCATAGTTTTTTGCAGATTAAATGTATCGAATATCACTTTTCTTGGTGAAAAGAAACACCCAATGAGAGCAACTAAAGAAAAGAGGGTTGAATTTAGTTTATAGTTGGAGGGTGTAACCCGTCATGGCAGGGAAGACATGGCAGCAGGTGTCTCATTCATAGTTGGATCAGGAGGTGGAGATGGGACATCATCGGTGATCACAGACTTTTCCTTTTCATTCAGTCTAGGTCCAGACCCATGGGGAGGTGACATGCACATTTGGGGTAAGCATTCCCTCCTCATTTAAGCCTCCCTGGAAATGCTGTTATGGACAGGCCTGGAGATAGATGTCTCCTAGGTGATTCCAAATCTAGTCAAGGTAGCAGTGACCTTTCCATCACAGTAGATTGGTGGTCAGTCAAGTGCTGCTGTACACAGATGTGAGGATGTGGGTGCAGCTTGCACAGTGCTTACTCACTAATGAGCAAGGACTACTCCAGTTATTCCCACTGTTAAGAGTGTTCTGTGATGCTGAACTCACAGGCACTGGCGAAGCTCAGGTTTTCAAGTTCCTTACCATAAGAAGAAGTTCCACAGAGCACAGGACAAAATCATACTCTTTGTGAAAAAAGTCCCATTACAAAGAAAATTAGTCAGCCCTTCTCTTATACATTAATTAATCCCTCTCATTGAAAGACATTTATTAAGGACCTTCATTGGGGTTTTAGAGTGTGCATAAATAGCACTACTTTCTTCAGGCTTGTGTTTAGAACCATTTCAAAGATAGATAAATAGTCATGGATATGGAGATCAATAGATCACCTTTATTACAGATAGAGTTGATTGGAGAAATAACCACACAGACATTCTAACATAATCAGCATGTTCCCAGTTAAATTTATCGCCCAATTTTCTCACCAAGCTTTTGTCACAGTGGAGAAAGAATGTCGATTCTAAAGGAGAGCTGACTCCTTCCCATGTGTTTCATGTTCCTTTTGCCATACTGTCAGTGAAGTTTTTCTTCCTGTAGAGAGGGCGTCTTGAGACAGGAAACGAGTGGACATGGATCCCATGAGAAGGCCTTCACTAGCATTTCCTGAGGGAATATAAGAAGGTTATAGGTGAGTTTTCTTCCCAGTATCAGGCAGATATATTAGACAGAAGTAAAGTGAGAATGGATTTTTAAAAAGAACAGAATAGAGGCCTTGAAGCATCTATTTCAGCACAATGGATTGAGAGCTAAAACGGGTAGATGTTTGTGTTGCACAAGCAGCAGGGATTGAATAGGCATGCTTACATAATGGAAAGGGCTAGCCTTGTTAGTGTGATGTCATGTGACCCACTAAGTGTTACATTTCCCCTTCCACTAAACCATATTCCAAGTAGACCTTCCACATATCCATAAATGCACACAGTAATAAGAAGCACCATTCTACAAGAATTCCAGAAACAGTGACCATGGTGGTATCAAAGCAATTCTTCAAATCATGGCTTCTTGAATGGGCAACAATGGCAGCATGTTTTCAGGGATGGTGCTCAGGGAGCATTGTCGGGTTGTCATCACTGGGAAGCTCGGTTTATTAACCCATTAGCTCTGGGTTCTGCAGACATGACACTTTTCATTTTGCAATGATCTGGAGCCTTGTATCCCTCTCCCCATTGACCTGCCTTCTCCCCATCTTTCTGCCAAGGAAACCAAAGGGTATGCCTGACAGTGGAGTGACATGCAGGTCTCTTCTGTCAATATGACATGTAGTCCCATACGCAGAGCATGGGATTCAAGGCAGGAGGATCTCGATCCAAATCCTCTCTCTGCTATTCAATTGCCTCTGTTACTTGAGGCACTACTTTAAGCCTCTTTGATATTCTGCACAAGGAAGATGTTAATAAGAATAGCAATGCTTAGTAACTTAAATAGGAGATGAAAGTAGATGAAGTACATGGAAATACTCTGAAAAAATTGATTATCGACCCTCGTTATTTTCTGATGAGACACTGGTGGTGTGCCAAGATGAAGAAGAGGTTCAACCACTGTGCACATCCACTTTCCCTGAACTATCCTACATACCCCAAGCTGAACGCTGTCTTTCCATTACATACTTAATGTCTTTGTCCAAGAAACACGTAAAAAGTGTCATGAAGGGCATTGAAACATTGTGTTTTCACAGTGACTCTCAGAACAGTACACTTTACCTGTTGATATGCACAGTGATGGTGTTGAATCAAGAAGACTTGGTTTCTAAACATTAAGTATTAGACCTTGTCTCAACCAGGTCATGTGTTATTGAGACGGGCCTCTGAAGAGTCTATATTCACTCCAGGTCAAATCTGAGTTTCTATGTCCATGACTGTGTGGGAAGAAAAGGAAAAAAGAAATAAAAGGAAAAAGAAGACGGCTAGGGAAATGGTTCATCCGTTTAGCACAGTGCTCGCTGTGCAAACTGGAGTACTTGGGTTCGATCCCCAGAACCTATGAGAAAAGACTGGATGCAGTGACTTGCTCTTGGGATCCCAGCAGTGGAGATGCAGAGAGAGGTGGATCCTGTGGGCCTTGCTAACCGCCCAACCCAGCCTCTTTGAAGAGTTCCAGGTAAAAACTGAGAGGCCCTATCTCAAAACACAAGACAAATGACACCTGAGCAACATCCAAGGTTGACCTCCATAGACAATGTTTGCCCAGAAGGACCCACTCACCTGCACATTCATGGCGTGTATACAGACATACATGCTCATATATATGCAAAAGAAAAGAGATCCAGCCCTGGTATGTGAAAAGCCAAGGGCTAGAAATGTCTCCTCACTTTGCAGTCTTTGAAAACATGTCCACCCCAAGCTCCAGGTATTCAGACTGCAGCAGAGTTCTCAGAAGAGAACATTACATTTTAGGTCTAGTGCATCTACTCCCTAACTTCCACTGAAACAAACAAATAAACAAAACAAAAAGGAAAACAAACAAAACAAACAAACAAAAAACAAGAACAAAACCAAACCAAACTCTCTAGTTCAAACCGCAAACTAATTCTCCTGGTTAGGAATGTGGATAAAGAGAATTTAAAAAAAATATCAAAGGAATCACTGAAAAATTATGAAAGTACAACCGAATAAGGGCATCTCAGGTTTTGAAATCTTCCCTGTATATTTCTTTCAACTACAGAGTTTAAGAAAGAAGGGGTTTGGAGGACATTTGGCTGGTCAATTAGATTTATTCTAACAAGTACATTTTGAGTACCTCTGTGTCTCAGCCTGGGGACACAGACATGAAAGCTCTCAGGCTCTTCACGCCAGATGATCACACACAGCTTAGCCTGAAATGGGGTTGTGGTTTTTGCGTGGTGAAGTGAGCAGGGAAGGCTTGCCATGTACAGGATTGGCCAGTGCTATGAAGGGGAAGGCGTAAGGTAAATTCTGGTCCAAGGCTACCGGGCTGCTCCTACAGACCCATCGGGAGGCCAACAACAGGGATGCTTGTTAGGATGGAAGGAGACAAACCTGCTATAGACAAGGAGAGACTGGGACCCCCAGCTACAGAGAGAGACTGGGACCCCAGCTATAGATAAGGAGAACTGGAATCCCCAGCTACAGACAGGGAATTGGAATCCCCAGCTACAGATAGAGACTGGAATCCCCAGTCACAGGCAGGGAACTGGAATCTCCAGCTACAGATAAAGACTGGGATCCCTACAAATTATGGACATGTTTATGGGGAACAGGATGATAGTTCAATACATGTATAAATATATTATAATCAAATTAGTAAATAGCATGTGTACATCCTTAAAAATCTGCAACTTTGTTATGCTTAGAAGCTTTGGACTATAAATATATAAGACTCAGGGCTGATGAAAACAGTATCAGTGCTTGAAGTTTCTTTACGGAGCGGATGGGGCTACAGTCATTCTAGAAAATATTCATTTTCTTCTCCCAGTTGCTGATAAAAACCAGAACAAAGGAAATGGTGATGGAATGGGGATGATGCTATGAAGATGTTACAGGGGTGGAATGACTGGAATTTGATTGGAGGAGGACTTTCACGTTGATGACCCTGGGGAGGGAGAGAATAATGAAGCTGTTAACAGAGGAGTGAACCACAGGAGGAGAGAGATTAATTAATTGTATTTTAGATAAATGGAACTTGGGGGGTTTATGGCATATTTTCGTCCCACTACCTTCCAAATAAGTAAGCAAGGAGATCAGTTTGGGGCAGAGGGCTAGCTTGCAGTGTCATCAGCCTAGAGGAAACAGGGAGGTCAAGAGAGTAGTGGGAGCTTTTGGAGAGACTGAGCAGAGTGGGGAAATCAAGGCCCAACATAGCTACGGTAGGATAGGGAGAAGAAGAGTCATGGGATAGCCAATGGGGAGCATATGGGAGGAGGAATCAGAAGAGAATACACCAAGGGTGTAAATGGGGAAGTCTGGGAACATTTCCAGAAAGAAGCAGTTATGGCAGTAGTATTAACAGAAGGGAAAACAAGAACAAAACCCTGTTTACTTATTTTTTTATTTTATTGAGCTCTACATTTTTCTCTGCTCCCCTCCCTGCCTCTCCCCTCCCTTTCAACCCTCTCCCATGGTCCCCATGCTTCCAGATCTTGTTTTTTTTCTACTTCCCACGTAGATTAGATCCATGTATGTCTCTTTTAGGGTCCTCATTGTTGTCTAGGTTCTCTGGGATTGTGATTTGTAGGCTGTTTTTCTTTGCTTTATGTTTAAAAATCACTTATGAGTAAGTGCATATGATAATTGTCTTTCTGGGCCTGGGTTACCTCACTCAATATGATGTTTTCTAGATCTACCCATTTGCCTGCAAATTTCAAGATGTTGTTATTTTTTCTGCTGTATAGTACTCCATTGTGTAAATGTACCACATTTTCCTTATCCATTCTCCAGTCGAGGATAATTTAGGTTGTTTCCAGGTTCTAGCTATGACAAACAATGCTGCTATGAACATAGTTGAGCATATGTTTTTGTGGCATGATTGAGCATCCTTTGGATATATATTCAAAAGTGGTATTACTGGGTCTTGAGGAAGGTTGTTTTCTAAGTTTCTGAGAAATCATCACACTGATATCCAAAGGGGTTGTACCAGCTTACACTCCCACCAGCAATGCAGAAGTGTTCCCTTTTCCCCACAACCTCTTGAGCATAAGTTGTCATCAGTGTTTTTGATCTTGGCTATTCTTACAGGTATAAGATGGAATCTCAGAGTTGTTTTGATTTGCATTTCTCTGATGACTAAGGGTGTTGAGCATTTGCTTAAGTGTCTTTCAGCCATTTTATATTTCTCTGTTGAGAGTTCTCTATTTAGGTCTATACTCCATTTTTTATTGGATTATTTGTTCTTTTGATAACCAATTTCTTGAGTTCTTTGTATATTTTGGAGATCAGACCTCTGTCTGATGTGGGGTTGGTGAAGGTCTTTTCCCATTCTGTAGGCTGCCATTTTGTCTTGTTGACCGTGTCTTTTTTTTTTTTTAAAGTAAAATGGAAGTTTAAGTTTACCATTGAACACCAGGGCAGTAACTTGATAGGAAAATTAGCTTCATGTGAGCTGACTTAAAAACTCAATTCTGCTGATATCCTATCAACCTTTTGTCCTCTCCATGCCCTCCTACGACTCAGTGATGACTCCAACCCATGCAGGAGACATTCATAACTAAGAAGGTGTCTTTGCGTTTAGGGTGAGGTATTCTTGGAAAATATTCCATGAGCTAAGAATGATTGAGAAAAAATTTTGTACTGACACAGGCCCTGTGCCCAACTCTTTATAGGCATGAACACAGACTCCACATTGAGTTAATTAATTATAAATGATAACCATGTATAATATAAGCCTTTTCAACTATACATAATTAAACAGGGTGATACAAAAACCAGTTGCATAAATTATATTTAATATGAGAGAATAGCATAAATATTAAACAAAGTTATTGTTTTATTTCCTAACATTCTTTCACATTGGCAGATGATAGGAATTTTAGCAACCTAGAATGAGAAGGAATATTTTGGAGAAAATTACAGCTATTTATGAGAATACTTTGGAGGCCATTGGCACTGCTTAGTCCCTTGTTCAGAAAATAATGACTATGTTTTCTGTCTTCTTTTTTTGGATAAAAGCCTCTGAGGCAAGAGTTGGGGCTCAAGGTACTGCCTTTGCAGCAAGCACCAAGGTTTTCTTTAGTCGTGGTCACCATCTCACCAAGATAAGCCCCCCACATCCTGGGCTTGATCAGGGAATACGGACTTTAAACAACAGAGACAGCACTGTTAGGTGTTGATTTTTTTTCCTCTTGCAACTTTGTTCAATGTGACTCCACCCACCTCCCCAAGCCTTGAGTTTAGTGAATCTCAGCAGTCACTAATGGTTTTACCTCTTTGAGGGGAATTTGGACCAGTTATGCTCTGCATGGTTTTATAGAAATGAGACAGGCATTATAAAGAGCATGGAGAATGTCCCAACTGCAGTAGCAAATATTTATTTGTTTAGTTCTTTGGAGTTCATACATGATGAGACTTCCTGTGTATTAGCTCACTGTGTTCTGAGCGTGTTCTCACATGTAATATAATGGAGGGTGTAGTGTGGTCTTGAAAACTGTGGATGAAGATTAAGAGTCAAAGAGTCCCTATGCTTTTCCTGTGTCACATGAGGCCATATGCTTTGCCTGTGTGTCACATGAGGCTGTATGCTTTTCCCACGTGTCACAGTTAAGAGGGTGAACACTAGGGCTTTAGAATCTGGAGAGGTTGATCTTCCCAGCCTCCCACCCACTCCTCCTGTGTTTCTCTTCAGGAAAGGGCAGGCCTCCATGAATATCAACCAGCCATGGTATATCAAGTTGTTGTGAGACTAGGCACCTACCCTCACACTAAAGCTGGACGAGGTGACTTAGTGTGAGGAACAGGGTCCCAAAAGCCATCAAAAGAGTCAGAGACAGTCTCTGTTCCCACCGTTAGGAGTCCCACAAGAAGACCAAGCCACACAACTATAACATATATGCAGAGTCTCTAGGTCAGTCCCATGCAGGCTTCCTGGTTATTGGTTCAGTCTCTTGGACTCCGTATGAACCCAGGTTAGCTGATTCTGTGGGTTTTCTTGTGGTGTCCTTGACCCATATGGTTTCTACAATCCTTCCTCTCCCTCTTCCCCAGGATTCCTGAGCTCCACCTAAAGTTTGGCTGTGGGTGTCTGCATCTGTTTCCATCATTGCTGGGTGAAGCCTCTCTGATGACAATTGGGCTAGGCACCAATCTACGAATATAGCAGAATATCATTAGGAATCATTTCATTGACGTTTTCCCCATTTGTTTGGCTCTATCCTAGGTCTCTGGGCTATCCAGCCTCTGGGGCTCAGCATTCCGGGCAGTGTCAAGGGTGGGCTCCCTGCCATGGCATGGGTCTCAAGCTAGACCAGTCTTGGTCTCACTCCCACAATTTCTTAGCCACTTTTACTCTAGCACATCTTGTAGGCAGGACAAATTTTAGGTTGAAGATTTTGTGCCTGGCTTAGTGTTCTACCCAGTCTTTCTACCAAAAGTCCTTCCTGGTTCCAGGAGATAGCCATATCAGGCTCCATAATCCCCATTGCTAGGGTGAAAAATGTTTTAAAAGCCTTGTTTTACATGTGTTGCCTCAGTCCCATTAGAAACCTGATCTCAGTGTGCTGCCTACCTTCCCTGAGTGCCATCAGCTTCCCGCCCAGTGATAGTCAGTGCTGGTGTAGATGATTAGGAGAAACCTATGTTTCCTGGCAGGATTGGGAGGACCATGCCATCTCCTGCAATGCCTGATAGGCCTCTTGGTTGTCACTCTCCTTTTCTTTCTGGGTAAACCTGGCTTCATTATCAGGGGTCATTGATGTTTACGGAAGTTCAACTCTGCTTATCTATCTCAAAAGAGCAGAGAAATTCACGGTAAATATTTTCATGAAAACGATTAGAAACATGTTTCTACATTTTGACTTTTATACAACTATGCCTTATTTTTTTGAGAAATTTACTTGTATAGAATTTGTCATTCCTTTATAACATCAGTGAAGAATTTGGAGACTGGCCTACAGTGGCATGCAGATGATGCGGGGATGTCATTTACAGTGATGACGGACAGAAATGGAGAGAGAAGGATGTTTGTGACAAACTTGGATGAATCACTGAGAAGGAGAGGTTTGATCTCCTGCTGAATATCTCTATGAGAAATATATTATTTTACCCAAAGGGAACTGATGCTGGTAGACTGTCTCCATATTTTCAAAGCAGTGCACAGTTTTTGAGCTATTCTATTCTAGTTGATGTGAAGGATTTGTTCCCTTCATCCAGCCACATTCTCCTTGACAAAGGTTTTTGTTTGTTTTCTTTTCTTCCCAATGACTAGGCCAAGAAGAATATGTTAAGATAACTCACTGCAGGTTAAAAATGAACAATAAGTTAAACGACGTTTGACAGTCTGCAGTTAACTTCCAGCAAAGAAAATAGAAGCGAGTGTGTGTTTGTCTATGTGAGTACACATAGGGAGACAGTCACCTCAAAGGGGTTGAAGGAAACTGCTCCGTGTGTGTGTGTGTGTGTGTGTGTGTGTGTAAGAACTGCAATAATGAAATTTGGGGAAGGGATAAGCATACTGGACGATACTAAAAAGGGAGAACTAATCCTGGTGGTAGCAACAAGGGGATGGGGGAGAATAAGTAGATATTGTGTTAGAAGTTGATGTCCTATTGGCTCTGGCAGCCGTGAACTGACTGGGAGTTTGGATGAGGTTTTTCACATGGACAAGAGGAGAGTCTTCCCAGAAGGATTTTATGCAGAGCTAGAGGTACTGGCCATGTTGAGGGTTCAGAACATGAGCAAGGCATGGTAGCTCCCACTTTCCTTTTAGAGTCCTCTCCATTGGTTACAGCAGAAGATGCTGCTGTGAATCAGAGAGTGGGGGCTATCACCTTGGTACCCAAAGGAGACTGACAGATCCCAATGGTCTGTGTGTGATGCAGCCTGGAGGTGGGGGCAGGACTGGCTTATTCTCTGAAGACCTTAGTTTTTGTCCTGATGAGGCCCACATCTATCCAGGACTCATGATCTTTCTAGAATTCATTTCTAACTACCTCATAGTGATTCCTAGGGAAGTAGATCCCTTTATTCATGGAATGTTCCTGCTTTTGTGGTACTTGGGGAGTATCTAGCAATTTTGCAGGTTTCAGTACTATCCAAACCCTGTGGCTTTGTTTCATGCTCTTATCTTACTGTAGGTTCATGATTCCTCCGATAACAGTCCCAGGGTCAAATGTCTTTATAGCTCACATATTCTTAATTTTATAATAAAATAATATAAATTGCATAAAGTCCCTCGTAGCATATCTAGTAGCTATAGTGTATACCACTGTGGATGTATTCACAATAAGGTGATAAGCAAGGATCAGAGAGAAGATGAATTTGCACACATTTATTTGGCTGCTAAATTTTGTAACAATAATTGTGTAAACACACTCCAGTATTTCATAGAGCATTGGATTTCAGAACTGTAAGCAAAAAGATTGTGAAGCCTTGCTATACACTGATACATATCATGAGAGTCAGGACAGAGTGATGGGTGCAATTGGAGACTCAAATGGCTGAAGGATGGTCCCTGGAATTATCTTGGAACTTGATGACAATGATCTTACATTACAAAAATGAGTAATTAAAGATCTTGGTGGGTGGTGGTGACTATCGTAGGTTACCTAGGCAGGCCTCAATTGTAACCACAGAAGGAGGCTTAGTAGACAGAACATAATCTTCAGAGAGAGGATTGACACACAGAAGATAAAGCTCCATGAAGGATGAACGCGGAGAGATTTGAGATACTGGCCTTGGATGGTGGAGTGATGGAGCTATAAACCAGGAGTTAGAAGAGTTAAGAAATGGAGTCTATCCTGGTCTCCAGAGAGGGAGCATGCGTTTGCCAACAACATGATTTCTATCGGTTGTTATTCATTTTGTACACCTGGCCTCAGGAACTGTGAGAAAACTGATATCTGTTGTTTTATGTCAATAAGTTTGTGGTTAATTATCACAGCAAAGAACCAATGAAGAGTTTCTTAACCTACCTCATGCCAGATTTCCAAAGCTATTCATTCTTTTGATATATATATATATTTGTATTGATGCGTATGCTTGTGTGCCTACATGAGTTTGCACGCACTGCATATGTGCAGTTGCCCACAGAGGTCAGAAAGAGGATATCAGATCCCCTGAAACTGGAGTCATAGGTGGCTGTGAGTTGCCTGGCACTGAATGTTTAGAAACTGGTATAGGTCCTCTGCAAGCGCACAAAGTGACTGAATCATCTTTCCAGCCCCTTCGATGGCAGCCACTCCTTCTGGATAACTTTTTTTCTTTATCCTGTAATTATTTGCATGTTTTCTAATTTCTCTCAGTCTCTATTTCTCCATGTGTCATGTGGATTATGATAAATATCTCATAAATGTAATTATAGGAATTAGCTTTTAAAACATATAATGCTTCACACACCACCCATACATAGTTGGTGCTCAATAAATGGTAGTTTATGTTTGATATTACTATTCTCCGAGATTCCCTTTATAACTTTCTAGGAGATATGAATTTACATTTATATTAAAGTCCATCTCTATTGCAGAAAGAGTTGATCAATCAAATCTCAATTTCTTCTCATCTGAAAGATTTTTTTTTCCAGGCCATTTGTATTCACCAATGTCACAATGAAGATATGTTTGGTTTCTATGAGTACGAGAAACCTGAGCTCATACCAATCAGCCCTGGCACCTTAGCTTCTCTTTCTATTCTCAAAGACTGGGCTTTTCAAACCCGCTGTCTTCAGCCAAATCAATGGTGATTTGCTTGGTGGTTACTTAAAAATATGCTCCCTGGCAGATGAATGTGTCTCTAGGTACTAAGTAAAAGGTATATTCCTGACAGTGGGCAACTGTAAGACCATACCCCCCAAAACAAAAATAACAAACAAAATTCCTGCAAAACCTCAAAAGATAAGAACATCTTAGAAGGATGCACTTATTAATATTTAATGATTAATATTAACAGTGTTGTAACTTCTTAAAATACCAATCTTTTTAGAGAAGTTCATTATAAAATGCTATCTTAATTTTGTCATCACTTTGACTAAAGAAACGGAGTGTTTATTTTGGCTTAGCGTCGAGGAAAGGAAAGGATACACCCATTATACATCAGGGAAGACTCGGCGACAAGAAAGTAAGGCGACTGGTCCTGTTCCATCTGCCATGAGGAAGCAGAGAGTAAGGGATGCTGGTGCTCAACTCACTTCCTCCTTCCACTCAGCCCTGCACAGCTGCCCATGAGAGGGTATATATATATATATATGTGTGTATATGTGTGTGTATGTATGCATGTATGTATGTATATGTATGTGCATACACACACATACACACACACATACATGCATACATACACATTCAGATAGACTTTCCTTGCTCAGTTAAACCTTTCTGGAAAAAACTGTCAAAAAAAAAAAAAGCACACAGAGGTGTATTTCCATAGTGATTATAAATCCAGTCAATGAATTTAGACATGATCAGAGCTGCTAATTCTTAATTTCCATGGTATTTTTTTCTGTAATTGTCACCATTTAATGCATTATGAACAATTACTTAGTTTCTTTTACTTAGTTTCTCTGTGGCTCAGTTTCCTCATCTATAAATGGGGCTAATGGTAGAAGCTCCCCAAATGTAAGCTAAATGGGTAACAAGGCTAGAACATGGTTTCAGTGTATACCAAGCACTATCTCTTTACTTGCTCCTTCTACATCTCCACCGCCACTCTATTGAAAGGACCAGATATCTTATTTGGCTCCTTCCCCTGTTGTATCTCTGCTTCCCCTACCACTAAATTATTTGTATGTACAGTTCAGTTTCCTGAAGTGTCCAAGACTTCATAGAGAATTCACCTACCTAGAACATCACGCGTGTCCCTTCATGATTGCCAAACAGCAGTGTGACAAGGACAGCATCATCATTACTATCATCATCATCATCAACAACAACAACAACAACAAGACATTATAAAGAACCACACAAAGGGAAGAGGCTCTGGATTTTCTTTAGCAAAGAGGTAAACAAATGTAAAAAGTAGAAATCAGATGCCCAGTGTAAGAAGCAAGCCTCCCATTCAGTAAGACTTGCTCTACTCAAGTCTACCTGTGATTTCCCTGGGGTTAGTAACCTGGGCAAGTGAGCACCATCAAGAGCATTGACTAGCTCCAGAGTTCTTGGCAGTGCTCCCACGGGGTCTCATTCCTTTGCCACCCTAGAAGGGTTGGCAACCTTTCCCTTAGCACCTTTGTGAGCTGTGTCTATACTTTGTTCCATGTCTGATTCAGTAGATTAGGGACAAATGGTTTAAAGGTTCTGGTTTTGGTCTTCTTCGTGGAGAATCATTTGAGCTGTGGGCTCCAGCATCCAGAGTCATCTGCATTTGCCAACATCCAGCAGTGTCTGGCACATAGTCTAAAACTCTTTTATTTCTTTGTTTCCTGGGCATAAAACATTTCCAGGTTTCTTCTGAATCTTCTCTGTATCAAATTTTCTTTCCTGGGCCTTTTTTCTTTGATAAATCATTTTGTGGTATGTAGGTTCATTTTTTCTTCCTTTGATTCCTATTACTCGTGGCCCATGGGGCCCATGGCTTGGCTTGTCCTACACCAGGGCTTCATGATCTGTTTGATCTGTCCCTTCCCCTACCTGCTGTTCTTCACTTGACTAGATCGTGAGAACTTCAGAATTATCTCCTTCTCTAACTCATTATAACTTGTCACCTAGTCATCAAAATCCCGTTCTGAGTAAATCCCAAGCTGGAAAATCCCAACTTCTTTATCTCTGTTTTTTTTTTTCTGTCACATCTGAGTAGCATTTCAATGCTGGAAGTACGTAATTCATGTTTTGCATTTTTGACCCCTCTTTGGGCCTTTCTTATTTCTATGTTGGCCCACAGAAACTGCTTTCCAAGTTCACAGCCTTGACATATTAGCCAGCAATGATGTTGTTCAGACTGATCTCTAACTTTGGAGTTCTTATGCCATAAATATTGCATCCTTCCTCAGTGTGGCATATCGTGATGGGCATTTCTGATTAATAAATGACTTGTGGGGATGTATTTTGAAATGATATAAATATCCTATTCATCAAATCTTCACTAAGTGTTATAACAGGTATGGATGAGTCTTGACTCTTACCAAGAGAGGTTACAAAATGCTCATTTTCTAGCTACATTATTTCCTATCAATGTTTAGTTGGTACTCTACCTACATGAATTTAATAAGGTAACAGTATGGACTCCTGGACTCTTATTTTGTTCAATGAGGTATAATCTTTTCTTCTCATTTATTTTGATGCTTAAATTTTCCTAGATTTAGTGCCTCAGAGTTCTGGCTCCTTTGCAATTTTGATATGTCTTCATCATTTTATGAGCTTGTTTTATGCATGTGTACATGTGACAAAAAATCCTCTTTTTAAAACATAGTCATTGTAATTTCCTTCCCATTCTAACATCTGGATTATCTTCTTGTAGTTGAATTTGGTTTTTGGTACCCCATTTAAAAATCATACCTGATAATTTTTAGTTAAATTCTGGATGTTGTGGTTTAGTTGCATGAAAATGAGGTGGATATTTTTCTTATATAAGAACATTAAGATCACATTTGGCAGCAGAGTGCAGAAACAGATACTTATGTTCTAAGGTTCACTTTTCCTTTTTTCTAAGGATGCTCCAAGCCAGCATCTGAAATGTTTACAAAGGATGTTACAAGTTGGCAGCCTTGAATTTATGCCTATGTCTCTTCAGAGCTCAAATTTTCTAAAACTCTTTGCTCTGTACTTTGGCCTCTAGAACAGTGAGCAAACAAATTAGTGCTCATTAATACTATTCCATCTATAATGTTCTATTATAGCAGAACAAAAAAGACTAAGACCTTCTCATTTTGTTATTGATCTTTAATAATGCAACATTATGCTGAAAGAATATTAGCTTGAACCAGATGAAGTTATCATTTTTATAGGTCAAATATATCCTCACCACTGGTAGTTGAAAACACTTTCATCTATGATTCCATTCCAAAGTATTGATGTTTTGCAATTTATGCTGTGGATATTTTTATAATTTATTAGATACTCTCAAATGGGAATATATGCTTTTTATTTGTTGGAGATATCCTTTAGTTTCTCTTTCTCTAACTCTTACTGGGTTTCTGCCATCATCTTTGAGTTGGCCAGGGGAATAGGACATCTACTCTAAAGAGTGGGACACTGCTTCTTTCTTTCCAAAAGATCAGTCTACTCTAGAAGTCTTGTATTGGCTATTTTTCTCAGTACTGTGTTAATACAAGAGAGAGGGAACAACTTAAAGAAGGTTTTGTTTCTGCTCACCATTAGAGGGTTCACCCTGTCATGACAAGGAAGGTGTATTGAAGGAGGCTGCTGCTCACATTGTGCACATCATCAGGAAGCAGACAGAAATTAATATTATCAGATGGAATGCTGACATATGTAGTTAGCAGGAGTGTTTGCCCTTCTGTTAAGACTATCTTTAAGGGCCTTCGCTGACACACCAAGAGGTTTGTCTTCTAGATTATTCCAAATGCAGATCCAGTCAAGTTGAAAATGAAGACTAATCATTGCAAGCCCTCCCAAGTGCAGAATGAAAAAGGCGTTTATCATCAGCTACTTACTGTAAAGAGAAGGGAAAGAAGAGAATCAAAATCAAGGATTCCTACTCTCTGAAGCAAAAACATCTACTATTTCAGTCAGCTTTATTCAGGATAATATTGATTGTCAGTGTGACAGGATCTGGAATTGCTTAGAAGATAAAATTCTGGGCACAACTGTGGATTGTTTCTGAGACTGGGTAGATTGGAGCGCAAAGACTCAGCCTAGATGTTGGTGGCATAGTCACATATGCTGGGGCTTCAGACTGAAGAAATGGAGAAGCGGGGTGTCAGTTTTCATTTCCCTTGGACTCCTGTCTCAAACGCGGGGGACCAGGGGCTTCAAGCTCTTGCCTCCACACACTTCTCAATACAGACCTTATCTCTTCTTAAACTGTGAGTTAAAGTAAGCCTGCCAACCCTTCAGTTGCTTCTACTCAGCTGTTTGAACACAATAACACACACATATATATGTATGTATGTATGTATGTATGTATGTATGTATGTATGTATTTGGTATCAGAGAGGGGGTTGTTTCTGCAGCAAACTTCATCATGTAATCAATAGGCTATTGGAACTATTTTTGCTGGGAATATGGAAGAGTTTGAAGCTTCAGGCTGAAGAAATACTATAATGCTTAAATCTTAAAGGAGCATTCTGTTGGGAGCCGGAAAGACTAAGATTCCATGAGAAATGCAAGCAGTGGAGGCGGTTGGGGGCAACAAGTACTCTACTGGAAACTGTACTTTAAGTCACTGATGTATTTTGGCAGAGGAAATAACTTTGCCTTGCTAGTATCTTTAATTCTCAATTAAGGTTGAATTTAAAAGCAATAGACTAATTTGTTTGCTGGAGAAATTTTAAGTCAGGATAGCTTTCAGACTGTGGACTCACTACAGCTCATGGCTCTTATTTGGAGATACAGTAGACTAGAGCAAAGGGAGAGAACCAGGAAGAGGGAGAATACATAAAAACGTGCAGTTTCAGAAGGAAATGAATGTGGATTGAAATATGGAGGATTCTGAAAAAGGAGGTGAAATTGCTAAAGGTTAGCATCTGTATAAAAGAAACCTTGAAGTCTGCACTGAGGCAATAAGAAATGTGTCCTGTGTGCAAGATCTCACACAAGAAGCTCCAATTTGTGACAAGGCAAACTCACTTGAAGGAGAGTAAATGCTATAACTAAGATATCAACTGGAGGTGTCTCTACCTGAGAACAACCACCTAGGAAGTGTTTTCCCGACCATTGTCCAAGGGAAGAAAGGCTGTATCTGAAGTACACAGCATAATTTGGCAGCATTATCTGTGTGGTACTATTTGCAGTTATGAAAGATGAGTGAGTAAGGATGTCATGGAATTTTGCATCTAGATTCCTCACTGAGGCCCATCAATGTGTGGCAGGATTTAGTTCCAACAATAAGGCCCCGAGAGGCCATTGAGTGGCGCTGTGGAGGTGAAACCTCAGGACCATGGAATTTTTCTGCCATGGAGGAGAACTATAGGCATAGCATGGCGCTAGCTCAGGAAAGAGGGTGTATGCTGTGGGCAACAGAGTTGGAGAGGTGAGGTTGCCAAGCTAGTGGGAGCACAGATGATTTTGTCATGATCTCCAGATGCTGGACATGTAGGTTGAGGATTTAGTGTTTACCCGGCTGTATTTAAGTCTCTTTTGGTCTAATCACATCTTGCTGTCAACCCGTTCCTCCCATTTGGAATTTTTATATTCAAATTATGGACCTTATTTTGATTTTATAAAAAGAGTGCCTTAAGTCTTCGAAAAAAACCCTGGACTTTACACTTCTAAAGAGTGTTGAAATTTTAAATGATTAAGGGAGTTGAATTTTGTGTTATGATTGAATGTATTTTGCACTATAAGTTGGCAATGAGCCATAGGGAGGAATGGAAATTTTGTCTTAAAAATGATACCTGGAGGTTACCTTGACAAGGTTGGATTTGTGGTGGCTGATATCAATTGTTAGAATTATATGGTGTGGAATCATCTCTGCAACAGACTTCTGGCTGCATCTGGGAAGGATTACCTGTATTGGGTTAATTGAGGTGTGAAGAAACCCTTGATTTGGGTGGCAGTGTTCCATTGGCTAGGACAACAGAGTGCATGTAAGGGACAATGTAAGCTGAGCATGAGTCCCATGGACTCATGCTTTGGAACACTTGTAACCCTGTTGTTGGCAGGAGTTTAAGGAGGATACAGCACCTTTAGGAGATGCAGCCTTGCTGGATAGGTGTGTTACTTAGGGCCAGACTTTGAGGATTTAAAGCCTCGTCCCACTTTCTGTTATCTCTTCCTCTACTTCCTATGTAGAGATAAAATTTGATTAGCCAGCTTCCTGCTCCTGCTCCTGCTAGCGTGCCATATCTTCCCCATTGCTATGGACTCTAGCCTTCTTCTTTGAGTTGCTTTTGGTCATGGTATTTTATCTTAGCAACAGAAAAGTAACTCATATACTGATTGTGAACACAGAGTCACCCTGCCTCCATGTCTTCCTCATACAATGAACTCTTCTTTCTTAAACTGTGGACCAAAATAAATCTTTCCTCCCTTTAGTTGCTTCTTCTCAGATAATTGCTCACAACAATGAGAAAAACATCAATATCAATACTTGTGTTTCTTTTGTAAAAACATTGATATTTTATTTATCATGATTTTTTAATTTTAATTTAAAGCATTCCATTAAAATTGTATTTTGATCATTGAATTTTTCAGCATGTCCTTTAATTCTGTGTCTGATGGAGCTTCACCTTAGTTTGGGTACTATATTCTCAGTATTTTGGGCAGAGTAAATTCTGATGAGGGTGTTTCTCTTTTGCGGAGCAAGGCTGGGGTGTGCTAAGGTGTGAGAAGTTGGCCGGCCTGTGAGCCATAGAAAGGTCTCAGTACTTACCTTCCACCTAGAGTTGACTTGTTAGATTTCTTACTCAAGACATAGAACAGCGAGTCCTCCCATCCTCCCACTCCCCTGGATCATCATCAAACTGGACATTTCCTCAGCATTCTTGTGTGCTTCAAGAGTGAACCATCTGTACCAACTATATAAAGCAAAGGAGAAACAAGAAAATTTATACTGATTTTCAAGTTCTGACTGGACTGAAATCTAGTAACCAACATTGACCAAAATGTTAGGGCAGAATATTTTTCAAATTGTTACAAATACTAAAGAGAGCATTGACTTTAAGGTGTAAATTCTTAGATGACAAAGCCACTTCATGCCTCATAATAACTGGTTACATATATACTGGTAGTAAGCAAAGTTTATTAAAGATATTAATCAAATCTTTCACATTAGTTATTAATTTTTATCTACTTGATTTATTAGATTCTATGAGATGTAGGTTAAATCTATTTAAGGTTCTAAGAGATGTGGGCTAAAAATTATTGCTGATTTAGCTATTATTTTCTTTAGTTCTGATGGTTACTTCCTTTATAAGTTTTCAGGTGATGTTGTTATGCAAGTATATGTCATGCTGACTACAAGTATTTGATATTGTTTCTTTCTTGTAGATGACCTTTATTTCTTTCGAGATTTTAATTCTCTTTTGTCTAATTTTTTTTCTGGCTCACTTGAGGATTTTATTAGTGTCTGTCTCTAAATGAGGCAGGCATAATCGGGAGCATGAACATTTTAAAATGCATATTTTAATATATTTAAAAACTAGTGTTTTTTCTATTAGATCTCTGAAATTTAGTTTACTACTTCTATTACTATTGATTCCTTCACTTGTTGTCCACCCCTGATTTTCGCCAGTTAAATTTAATTTAAATCTTTTTTAAAATATTACATAGTCTTTTTTCTTTTATTTTTGCACACTTCCCTTCCATCAACATTAAAAGCTTATCATAGATGGATCTTTCTCTAAGCATGGCAAGAATTTCTGTTCTCTCTCATTTCCTTCTGTTCAGGATGCTTCTGCATTTACTCTGTGTGAGCTTTTGTGATTTGGAAATGGTCTTTGATTAGGCTTTTGAATCTTTCTTTACTTTTGGAAGTCCTCAGTCATCATTTCTTTGTAACTTCATTCCCTACATTTTCTTTTCTTTCTCAATACTGGAATTCCTGGCAGCCAGTTGGGACCTTTTCTTCAGTGCTCATTCCTCCGCCCCCCCCCCCCCCTATTTTAAATCAGGATACCACTTTTAAAACCTTCTATTCTGTGGCTGTATCCATTCTGCTCTTCAGTCAACCCAGTCATTAGACATATTGTTTCACACCTAGCAGTTATAACTGATTTTCCTTTATAATGCTGGTTCTCACTGACATGGTCCACTCTTTTTCTTTTCTCTTGGGTATGATATTTATTATTATTATTTTGAGTTATTGTCTGCCTTGAGTATTACACTTCTTTGAGTATAGGTCACTCGGGTACTTCATATTAGTGATATTTCTCAGGGGTCTTACTCGTCCTACTGTATGATCACCTCTGACTCTCATGGGACACCATCAATCCTGTCAATAGGGGAGGAAGGCAAACTTCTATATTCTGGCTTGTGTTCTTCTGGGGATTAATGTTTCTGTCCCCAAATGTGCCATGATGGGATTTTTGACCTTTTATAAATGATCTTTCAGTGTTAGACATGCCCCTATCTTTTCTTTTCATGAACGAATGTGAGTAACCTTGTAGCGGTTTGGTTGGAACATAATTATTTAGGGAAAAAAGAAAATGGCAGGGGAGCCCAACGATGGTCCTAGGCTTCCATGCCTTCCTTTCTGACTCAGAGCTCCTACAGCATAGCAGAGAAAGATCCTCATGGCTGAACAAAGTATGTAACTAGTAGGTTTTTTCTAGGTCTTTTGACTCATACGAAGAAGCTCCCATCCCTCCACCTACGTGCTAAAACTACCTTCCCCCATTAGTTTCTCGCAGTGTTTGTATTCTGTAGGTGGCTATGATGTGAGGCTCGGCCACCACCCACCTCCTTCCATCCTTTATGTCATTGCCACCACCTTTCATTTTTGACTGAGAGGAGGAAGCCGATGTCTGGGGTCCATTCATCTTCAAAACCAGTGCTGTGAAGAAACAGTCTGCTTCTCATTGATACCAATTAAGGCCTGTGTAATACACACAAATTCTGTGTTCACTAAACACAAATTTTTATAGCAAAATTATTGTGGACAGCCGCAACACATAGGGTTAATAAGTAAGCTAAAACATAACCTTAAGTTCTTTTATATAGAAACTTTGGGAATTTTTTCCCCTAGGTTTGGGCTCAATATTAATTTCTACCTCTGAGGGGAAAAAGGACCTATTTAAAATCCTTTATTCTCCCATTTATATTAAATAACACGAAATTATTTTTAATAATATGATATGGAATCTAGAGACAAAACACTTTGGTCTACAAAAGGGAACCAATTTATTTCATAAATCATATTCGTTGGCTCCTTGCAGCAATTTCCCTTTTCCCTGGGAAGGGATGTTATTATGTTCTCTCTGTGGCTCTTGGTGTAATTTTAATTCATCATTAAGTAACACTTTGCTTTTTAACATAAAGAATTCTGTGTGCTTGATGGAGCAGTGCTCCATGGAAAGTTAGTTTGGAGCAACAACTGTTTGGAGCAGAGGAGTTTATTAATTTATCAGAACCTTATGTTCAATTTCACATTTCTCAGCATAGGAAACAGCAATCATCCGCACCTGTTGCCAATTAAAGCATTAATGGCACATCAATCAAAGAGAAATCACTGAGAAGGGAGACGACACAGGCTCTGTGCTCCTGTCATTTTTTTGGAAGTCATCCTCTCTTTCAACAGTAAGTGAAATCCACAAGCCACACCCTCCAAACTGCAGTCTCTACTTCTTGGAAATGATTTCGGCAGCTGAATGCTTCAGTTTGCAAGGCCACAAGCATTTCCCTGTAGAGAAGTCATTGTCTTAGATTTGAAAAGTAATAACGTTGCTATCTTAGCTATTTTTTTCTGTAGCTGCGATGAAATCCACTGACAAAGGGAATTTAAGGGGAAATAGATTTCTTGGGGGTTACAGTTTGAGGTGTAGTCCACTATGGCAGGGGCTCGAGGCAGCTGGTCATGGTCAAGGAACAGAACACTGAATGCTTATATTTAGCTCACTCTATCCAGTCCAGGATCTTTGCCAAGAGAATGGTACCACCCACAGTGGGCAGCTCTTCCCTCCCTAACTGATTTAATCAAGATATTCTCCACAGGCATACCCAGAGGGTCATCTCCTAGATCTTACCACATTGAGAACTGTGTTAAATCATAAGTTACTACACATGTGGAGGGTGGTTGGGGGCTGTTCTTTTTTTTTTTTTTTTTTTTAACCAAGCTTGACAAGGATTACATAGAGTGGGGTAGTGCTAACTGTTCAGGATGTATGGTTCTGGTTTAGTTTACAAAGGTTTCTCCATGAACTCAGGAGGCCAATGTAGCACTAACATCAGGAAGTCTATTGAGGAGGAGGCTGGGCTTCATAGCATCTTGTTATGATTGGAGAGGTGTAGTTCAGGCATGTCTTGCATTGAGATTTGGGATGAGGATGGCAGATGTGAACAGGAGTTGAAAGTGCATAGATTACTGAAGCAGATGTGTTCAGATTCCAGGTTGCCTTCTGTCTGGGGCTTGTTCTCTTAGGTAACTGATCTAAGTAGCCCTCGGTCTTGGGTTCTAACTCTAAACATTGAGCAGATGTGATATAAACTAAAGAGGCTGACTAGGTCCCTGAAGGTGAGATGAACAGGTTGATCAGGAGTGGCCATGTACAAAGCTCCTGCTCCAGAATTCTATAAGCGAGGTCTTATCTATTTATTTGTTTGGTGTGTGTATATGTGTGTGTGCATATTTACACACACACACATCACAAAAATTCCTCATGCTTTGTGTTCATAGCTATCTTTGATTGAATGTGGCCAGTGGAGTGTGGGTTGCAAGTGTCTATTAGAAGAAGGAAGGCAAGGCCTTGCATGTGGTAGGTGTCTGTGCTGGTTAACGGAACAAAGAAGGCCCACTCCCTGGCCATAACCTGTCCAATCAAAATGTAAAGGAAATGTGCCCAGTACTTCCCTAATGATTTTCTAGTATCTTCTTTCCCTGCCTCAGAGGACACATGACATCAAATATCAGCAGTTTGCTTTGTAAGTTGAGCTGGAGAGAAAACAGCTTCTGACTTGGCATCAAAAACTCAACCCCATTTTCTTGTTTAGTGATGACTGTAGTTTGGGTGAGGGTCCCTCAAAGACACTTGTGAGGGATGCTGGTATTGGGTAGTCCTGTGCTATTTTAAGAGGTGGGTCACTGTTGGATGCCCTGAGGGTGTAATAATTGTGCATCCTCCACTAGAAGTCTAAGTCATTGGGTTCAGCTAATTTTGAACTTTTGAAATTTCCCAGCCATAATATCATTACTTCATAAAGTCCTGTGTCAGGAATTTGTTACAGAGATTCAAAACTGACTAACACAATAATCTAGGTATCTCCAATCTCAAATATGTCCAAATAATTCTCAGAATATACTTAAGGAAAATATCTTAAGAATATACTTAAGGAAAATCTCTCAAATATCTTGCATGGCCAAAGATGGATGACCAATACAGGGGCTTTAAGCCATAGAATACTCTGAAGTTACTATAAAGCCTGCCTAGGATTTTCCATCCTTTACTGTAACATGCTACATATATGTTGTTCATATTACCTGTCCAAAGTGTACTCTGCAGAGATTGAGACCTTTTTCCATTCCCCACAGTGAAATGAGATTATGAATAAGACCACTCCAGCGTCTACCTTTCTGTGAGCTTGCCTGTAGCCACGGGGTATGGCGAAGCATACCACTTCATCCACAGGCAACCAAGGCATCTGCCTGGTAAGTCTAAGAACACTGTTTGATAGAAGAATTCAGAGTCTAAAGGGCCTTTTTACTCTGGGATTTCAAAGCCACAGCTTCTAGAAACTGATCTCCACTAGGTGAAGTCCTTCCTGTAGCACTCCAGAAGTGCAAGATGCCCCTGTGCTGGACAACAGAGAATCTTGATGAGACAGAAGGTGATGGAGAGCCCTGCATACAGAGCCCCCAAGTGTGTAGACCCTCATCAGTGCATACAGAGCCCGCAAGTGTGTAGACCCGCATTAGTGCTGTTCTTGTCTTTTTCCCTCTGTTTCCTCACCCACTTTCTCCTCCTCCTCCTCCAATGATCCTTTGCTCTCCCCCATCTCTTCCTTCCTTACCTCACCTCCTTTCCTTATTTCTCCCTCTCTTCCTTTCACTCATGCCTCCCCCCATTCTTTTTCTCTTTTCCTTCTCGCTCTTCCTTTTGTTTGCTTCTTTCCCTCTCTACTTATTTTTAGTCTTCCTTCACTCATTTCCTTCTTTGCCTTCTTCCTCCACTAAATTCTAAGATTCAGAAGACTCTTTTGTAGTCCTTCTAGACAATGAATTTTTAAAGGTCATTTGAGTTAAGTTTCTTTTTGCTTATATCTGAAAGTACCTAATGCACTGGACTCTGAAACATTCTCCTGAGTGTCCCTGCCATATCAATAAGTCCAGAAGTGGTTCATACATATGATTAGAAATAGCTGTTTGCATAAATGGACACATTTGACATTTAGTTTTCACTGTTTGTATACATGAGGGCTTAACTACCTTGCTTCTGCTCTTATCTTGTGCCAAATAATTCAGTGCGCTGCAGAGTGTTCAATAGGAGCTGGGATTTCTACCATCCAAGAGCGGGTAGCATCTTCACCAAGTTACAGCCCTCTTCCCATAAAAATGCAAAAGTCTCTCTTCAGATGTTGTCTAATGTCCAAGGGGAGGGGCTAGACACATCACTTCAGTTAAGAGCTATTGTGTTCAGACCATTAGCAACATAAGAAGAGGCTCACTGCCTTCCTTCCTTCCTTCCTCCCTCCCTACCTACCTCCCTACCTCTATTCTCCTCTCTCTCTGTCTCTCTCTCTATCTATCTCTCTGTGTGTGTCTTTCTTTTTTTTTTATTTCTTCAGGAAAGTATCTTCAGTACTCCGGACAGGATGGCCTCATGGTTAAGAGGCTAATTTGATGTTTATTTGATGAAAAGTCGCTAAGTAAGTGGGGGCTACTTGGCTGATACAGCTAAAAGAAAAGATGCAGAAAGGAAGCCCAGGAGGAAAACCATGCCACCTACTTATTCTATGCCAGGCCAGGGTTAGGTAAAAATGGATACTGGAAAAGGAAAAGAAAGGAAAGAGAAGGACAGGACAGGACAGGAAAAGACAACACAGAACAGCACAGGGCAGCACAGCACAGGACAGGATGACACAGGATATCCAGCTGAGAGTGCCCTAGAGTTTAGTATATAGATGTGGAAAGTAGGGCTGGGTACTTCAGAAAGGGGGTGGTAAATCCTGGTTTTAGGGTTCTCTCAAATGTGTCTTCATACATTCTCATTTGTGTCTTTTTAAGGAGAACAGTGTGGCCCAGTAGTAATGACTAGTTTGGGGCCAGACAGTTAAAACAGAACCAGGAGAAATTCCATTCCTTAAAACCACTGTGTGCTTTTTAAAGTACAGACTGATCTCCATACCTTTACTGAGATTTTCCTCACAATTAAATGACCAGCACACAAAAAAGCCCCTCCAAATTTGAAACTCCTCTTGTTCCAAGTGAATGTAAAAATATGTAAATTGGAAAATTTCATTTTGCTGCAATTTTCCCACATTAAAAGACACCTGATACACGAAGATATAATATACGTTCTTGGCAATAGTAATGCATCACTCATAAAATGGCTTATATGATCCAACCACATGATGTTAGGCACAGGCTACACATATACCATACACATCTAACCAGAGCAGCAATTATGCAGGGTGGAAGCCTCCAGTGTAGCCAGAGCAATCTGAAGGAAAGAAACAGCTTAGTGTTTGAGTGTAGCTCCTCTGTTTGCTGACTCAACTCTCTGCTTCCACATTTAGAAAAACATTTCTGTGCTGGATATGAAACACTTGGTTTGCCAAAATATGCATTCCTTCCCTCCCCTTCTTTTCTCTCCCCTCCCATCTTCCTTCCCTTCCTTTCCCGTCCCCATTCCCTCTTCTTTTTCTTCCCCCTTTTTCCTCTCCTGACTTGCCTTCTGTGTTTTTTTTCCTCTATTGTTTTCAAGACTTGTTTGAGAGCTTGCCTAGTACATTCAAGGCCCTGAGATAATTTATTAACCACATAAATAAAGAGATACAAAAGAAGAAAGAGGAAAAAACCAAAAGAAAAGAAGAAGAGAGAATAGAAAAGACTGGGCATGGGTTCAAATATCTGTAAGCCTAGAGCTGAGGAAGTAGGAGGAGAGTGAGTTTGAGAAATGGCTACATAATTGATGCCTTGTTGAAGGAAGGAAGAGGAGGAAGAGGAAGATTAAGAGGAGGAGGAAAAAGAGGAGAAGGAGGAGGAGGAGAAGAAGAATAGAAATACACAATTCAGAGTGGTTCCAATGCACCATCACACCTTACCTGCTTTTTCTGTCAGTCTTGAACTGAGTGCCTAAAGACTGTCACTGACCAACTTAGACCTTTGTAAATCTGAAATCCTTAAACAGTGAATTTTATTTTCAACTTTCTTGCCAGTCTAGAGAGATTCTGCAGTTTTTCATATCAAGAAATTAATTTGTTCTTTGCTACCCTCCCTCCCTTTCTCCTTCTTTCCTACCTTCCTTCTTGTAAGAAATAGAGAGTAACTAATCCAGTCCCAAGGAAAGGAGACCCTGGTGGTCAATTAGACTCCACCAGCTCAATAATCCAGTCTAGAACATGGGCTGGATCACTCAAGTTCATGCATCAGTGACTGTTAAATCTCTGGATTCTGCAGTAGATCAAAGGCACTTTGGGGTCAGACAAGCCTAGGTTGAGAACTTTCTATCTGAGGGGACCTTTGCAATTGCAGAAACTACTCTGAGACTCAGGTGGGACCATACATGAAATATTAACAGTGGTTCTCAAGAGTATCTGTTTATACAAGGGTGTGCCATGGCGGACGTACTGCCTCAGGCCCACCCACAAATAATGAAAACTGTGAATACTAATTTATTTATGGGAAAAGCCACAGTACAGTTTTACGGTACACATGCTAATAATAGAGCACTGTTGGCCATGAGAGGTTCAAGAATTTTCATGTTTCTCCTTTGGTCTTGGCACCCAATTTGCTGATAGGCTACAGGTAGAAGATAACACACAAGCATCTTAGTGAGATATTTACCTGTGAGTTATGTGGACTTCAAATTAATATTGTCAAGGAAACCATGAGATTGGTAGCAATTGTCTTCTGCTTATACTTGATCCTACTCCATGTAAGACTAGAGTTTCTTGATCTTTTTTACATTGCCTTTGGGGATAAAAACAATATTGCATTGACATGAAGTCAGCTGGAAAGACATGGTCATTAAATCCCAATCATAGTCTCCTAGTCAATAGATGAGTGGCAGATACCTAATCTTTGTAAGAGACCTTCACCTTGCCATCAGTGTATGTGTGCCATGTGGTCTGGATGTATGTGTGTTCCCCTAAATGCTTACGTTGCAACCTATTCATCAATGTGGTCATGGTAGAGGTGATTAGGTCCTTGAGAAAAGTGACTATGAGTGGGATTAGTGCCTTTAATGTGTGTGTGTGTGAGAGAGAGAGAGAGAGAGAGAGAGAGAGAGAGAGAGAGAATTTGTGATTTAGCATGCTGATGTCCATTTGAAAATTGAAGTTCACACCTTTAAAAATAAGCACGTCCTAAAGCACAGACAAGGCCATCACCACCTGTCTTAAGTGTACTGGAAGGAACGGAAGGAACTTTGTGCAGTATTAGAAATCTTAAGTCATAACCATCTGCTTACGATGCTGAGCCGAATGCTCTGTGAGTTGAAGTAAGCTTTGCCTCTGTTTCGAAAGGGATTTTAATCTATAATGCACATGTTTGGTGCAGATAAAAATCATATTGTTTTATGGGGAGAAGTCAAAACACTATAACGGCTTGTTGTAGTTTGGATGTAATTGACCCTTAGAAACTCACAGGAAGTGCCACTATTAGGAGGTGTGGCTTTGTTAGAGTAGGTGTGGCCTTGTTGGAGGAAGTGTGTCAGTGTGGGGGAGGGCTTTGAGACTTCCTATGCTCAAGATATTGCTCAGTGTCCGTTTGCTATTGCCTTCTGATCAAAGTGTATCCAGCACCATGTCTGCATTCATGCAGCCATGCTCCCTGCCATGATGAAATGGACTGAACCCCTGAAACTGTAAGCAAGTCACTCCAATTTAATGTTTTCCTTAGAAGAGTTGCCATGGTGTCTCTTCATTGCAATAGAAACCCTAACTAAGACACAGGGAAACTTCTAATTGTTTGTTTACATTTTTAGATTGCTAGTTTGAATAAACAGTTGTCACCTAGATAGGTGAGCAGGACTCTGAACCACTAAGGATTATGTGGCAATTTCCGAACATTCTCTGTACCTCTGCTGCAAACTTACCATCATGTCTTGCTGGAGTCTTGTCTTACTGAACCGTTTTTAGGTATTTTTTACCCTTAGCCCAGCTGGTTAATGCTAATTCATTGTCTATGTTTCTGCTTTGGCATGGCTTCCACTTCTACTGTGGAACATTTCCTGCCCTTTGAAATACTGGTAACCTGGTCTTCCTTATTCATATGTAGCTCTCAGCTCAACACCCCCCCCACCGCTCCACACTATGAGGTAGGCATGGAAAGATCTACTGTGGTTTTGAGTAGTACTACGGTTTGTAGTACTACGGTACTACAAGCTGCTACATTACAGTAGGCTGGCCTGGATTCCAGCACTAACACCTAACATAGTGCCTGGCAATGAGCAGTTATTGTTAAAGCAAACTGAAGTGAAAAACCAGTCCTGGAAAATTCCTGAGTAGACAAAACCAACTAAGTGTTGGTTGTAATCTTTGTTTGCAATGGTAACAAAAGGGAAGTTGGCTTGGATCCTTTCTACTAGAGAAAGATGAAACCTAAGTTCAAACAGAAGAAGCCACCAGGTCCCTTGTATTGCTAGGGACTTGCCTTTGGAACACCAAATGCAGCTCTGACCAATCAGATGCTTGATTTTGCTGGCTTCCACATTTGCCCTCTAAAACGCTCTCTCTTGCTTTTTTATTTCCTCTCAGCAGAGCTCCAAGCTCTTTCTGGTATGGTGCTCCTGATTCATGAACAGTTGCCCTGCTCGAAGAAACTCTTTAAAATGTCTATTATGTTTCAATTTTTATTTTCAACCATAGATGACAAATACTTCATTGTTTTAGGGAACTATGTTTCTCGGTGGAGTAGTTGCTCTTTGCATTGACATCTGTGTTGACATCTAGAATACCCTTGTCCAAGAGTTGTATGTTACAGATAGTCTACCTGTACTCATCTATGTAGTCCGGTCCCCACTAATCATGCGTGATCACTGGCAATGTGGCTAGTGGGATGATGGAACTAAGTCTTTGATTATATTTCATTGAAATTATTTAAGTGGTCCCCAGTGGAAGGCCACTTTAGATACAGTCCCAGAAGGTTCATATGAAACTCATAAGCAGTCGAAGTTTCTCTGGGCAAGAAGTTAAGAGCTCCATGTGTTCTAATAAGGCCGCCAGCTCTATGGGGCTATTTAGTTATGTATTAAAGTCCAAAATAACTGAAATTAAATAAGTTAAATATCGGCTTCTGAATCATGCTAGCCACATTCAACTGTTCAAAATTCAGACTCTGAGAATGGATACCATAAAGTGTACCGTAGAGGGCATCTATACCATCAGAGAAACTTCTAATAGCAATCATGTGCTGCAGAATAGATCCGTTAACCAGAAATAAAGATGCATATTTCTGGCATTGTTCTTTGTTAGGCTCTGTGAGGGAGGCTTGGTTAGAGCACTGGAGTCATAGTTCTTATGGAAAGCAGATAACAGCGACTTACATTCACCTTATCTGAATAGGTTTTTGACTCCAAGAACCCGGCATAACCATGAAGTGGGACACTGACAAGAACTAAGAAGCTGGCACAGCCTTGACCAAACTGATTCATGTGAGAGCATGTCAGGGTCACTTCGACACTCTCTGCTTCAGTTTCTTAGTAACTCAGACACCAGTCAGGTAACAAGGTTGCAGCCACTTCTTGATCTCTCTCTGTCACTGGGGTCTCGGAAGCTAACCTCTTCCCAGGGCATCTCTCTTTGCTCCTCATTTGCATCCTGTTCTGCGCTTGGCCCATTCTCCTCCCCCGTGATGCAGTTATTGGCATCGACTTGGGTCTTTGTTACCTCTAGAATGAAGGCTAACACCAGAGCTTCTCTGGAAGACCACCCAGAAGTTTCAGCTGGCACAGCGTGGTGCCGTCCATCTGCCGAAAGGCACCAGGCTCCCTGTGCCAGGAACACCTGCGCTCCTCGGTGGTCCTGGCTAACTTATCATTTCCCAGTGACATTCAAGGCGCAGGCCTGAATGCCCACACTGGAAATCACCCCCACGGAGTTTCTCTCCTCCCTTCAGCAACATTGCAGCAGCAGCGGGGCGCTGATCAGCCAAGAATGGTCCCAGGCAGGGGGTTAAAATCGGTCTGGGCATTTTCTGAGGAATTTCCTTCTGCTTTGACAAAGCCAACTTTCCTGTGTTCTGGGACATAGTGAAAATGCCATCTGTTAAGGTAGGCTTTCGCCATGCAGGGTTGCTTTTGGGGGAGCAGATACTGAAGTACTCTGCTTTTGAAATTTCAAAAAAAGAAATAATAAAAAGTGTTAGCTTCAAGTCTTTGCTTCCTTTTAGGAGCCCTTTTGTTTTTGTTTTTTGTTTTTGTTTTGTTTTTTAGATTTTGAAAGTTGATTTTCTTGTCAACTTTTTGGTGCACCCAGAGACGGTCATGTGGTTCCTCTATTCAGTGTGTCACCTCTGTAAAAATAATTCTGATTTCTCAATCTTTGGCCATGGGGAGAACTTCACTGCTCTTTTACTTCTTCGATTTACTTCCTCCCTTGCCCACTCTGCCCCAGGGTTTTCAAACCACCACCATTAAAACTTCTCTAGGAAAACACTTAAATGCCAACTCCCCCCTTCCTAAAAATGTCTTGTCAGATTTCTTCCTCTTGTTTGCTTCAGAAAGTGGTGCTTTGATTGTCCATTAGAGAGTTGTTTACATTTCTCCAAAAGCTCCATTTAGTTTCCCTGACAAGGTGGAATAAGTGACTGGCTGTGATGGATAGAGGCACCTGTCCTAATGGCTGCTCACACTGTGCCCACCAGTGCACGTTACATTGATAAATTGACAACAGTTGGGGCATGCTCTGCTAGCAGCAAGAACGAGGCTATGAGGACAAACACAGGCGGCGAGACAGTCTGCTTTAATATTCTTGGGAAAGGTGTACGGCCTCCCGTGCTAACACCCCAACAGCTGTGGGGAGGAAGTAGCGCAGAGGCAGATTTTCTTTGTTACATTGACGCTACCTCTCCTTGTTAGTCTAGAATTATAGTCACCGTCAGCCCGTTTAACAGCCCGCCATCCTGGAGCGGAGGGTTGTGACGAAAGGTACCTGGTAAGATTGTACTTTTGCATTATGAATTTGTAGGTCTTTTCAGTCCCTTTGTTGAAGACTTTTCTTCTCTCCCTGACAAGAGAAAAACAAGGACAACAGAATGCTTCCTGTTCACTTGGAGTGGAGAATCGGGCAGATGTAGAGTAGCCTCAGTTAACACTGGGGTGTTAATTATCTGGACTAAGTTGCTTAGAAGGTCTTGAATTTCTGGTAAGGAAGAGGTAACTGCCTGTCATCGCACTCCACCCTGCTGGGGTGAGGTCTTAGGACGTCTTCAGTGCTCTCTGCTGTGAACTTGCTCATTTTCCTTTTTCCACTCTGTTGGGTTCTCATTCCCCTTAATAAGGGCTGGAGCAGCAGCAAGGACCTCAGTGAAATATCTCCATCTGAGAAGAGGTCGACACAGAGAGGTGCATGAATTGCTCCTTGGGTTCATCCTAGCTCCTGCATGTCCGTCCTCTCAGATTAAGTTGGAAACATGGGGCAGAGTGGTGGGTGGATCTGCTTGCACAGCGGGCCAAGAGCTTCAGCAACAGCAGCAGCAGCAGCAGCAGCAGCAGCAGCAGCAGCAGCAACAACAACAACAATCTCCAGCTGCCCCTTGCTCCATCCATTACAAGCTTATCTTAACTGAGGACTAATCTAAAGGAACAAATGACCACTGAGAAAATGCCACAACTTAATACACAGTCATAAGGAAGGAGAGGGAACCAGAAGCAGAAGCAGCATGGACCCGACTAGGCTTTCCTGAGGCCTGCTTTCCAATGGCCCCGTTACTGGTTTGATGATAAGACAGTTCGCCTTTGTGATTTGCATGGATAATGAAGCAATTAGCAGCCGTCATATACAAAACATGCTAGTCCTTCTTCATTAGACACCAGACTGGAATGACATACCACAAGACCTATAGCGTGGTGAGGCCCGAGAGCCTGGCTCCGTCCCTTTTACTTTGTGTGGAGTTTTGTTGCCAGCCTGGTTGCTGTTCGAATCACCGTGGCATTAGAAGGCTAGACTGTGGTTAGCCTAATGTGAAATTCTGACTGGCTGGCAGTCACCTCCACCCCCCACCCCCTAACTGCTACTAAATTTCATTTCAAGTTATAATTGTTGACATTGGAAACAGCTACTCGGATCAGAACAACAAAGCAACAATTATACAGGATCTGGTATTTCTCATGCAAATTATAGCAATAAAATACAGGAAAATCCAGCCCACTTACAGGCCAGTTTTTGTCTGTGGAGAATACAATCTGAACTATTTGGTTAACTAAATTAAAATGTAAATCTTGGCAGGATTTTCTTCTTAGATAGTGATATGAAACAGTTTCTAAGAGTCAAAGAAGGAGGAGGAGAAGCAGTGGCTGCTTAAGAAATAGGAACCCAGTCCAAACAACTCACATAAATATATTTTTTAATGAAATAAAAGGTCAGAAAAGTACAACTATAACAACAGGATGTTCTAAAACACTGTTCCAATAGGAAAGACAGAGAGAAGGGCAAGGCCACTGTACTTACTTTTTATATTTTTGCTTATAAAGAAACTCGGAAGCTTTAGACACAGTCATAGAGTCCCTTTTGTCCCCAGGAGTCAAGCCATCTTGCTCTTATTCCCTGGTGGCCTGATGTGCACAATGGGACGAGGAACTAACGGAGATTAGTGAGCATTCAAACTGACTTCTTTGGGTTTATTAGAATCACTCTTCTTCTTGTCTTTGTCTCTCCGTTCCACACACACAAAAACCAAACTAGGTGCAAATGTCGCAGTCAGAGGACCAACAGAAATCACCAGCCACAAAGACCCTAGCCGCATCAAGCAGGTACAAATGCATCCTGTCCCAGAGCTGTGCAAAGACCCAGGGGGAAATGGTGTGCTCTCTGAACTGTTGTAGTGACTGCTTTTAAAAACCAAGCTAAACAAGGCAATAGTTCTCCAGCAGCCTAGAAGGGAGTTGGACACTTGAAGCCCCCATCAGTACTTTGAAAGAACCAACAAAGAAAACAGAGATGAGAAACCCCTGAACTCCCTGCTTGTGCCCTGGGCAGCTAAGACGGTATCTGCTCTGAAAGACATACCTCTGTATTTGACCACAAGTAAGCTGACCCATATGAAGCCATGACAATGCAGGATAGTGACCTTTAATTTATGTGTTTAATTTTTTTATGTAAGGAAAAGCAATGGAATGATCTCACCTCGTTTCTAACAAATCTGATCTTTAAAAGGCAATAATTTCGCAAATGCACTTTTGCGTTAAGAGCTCTGTTCTCATAAGCATGGAGCAAATGCTGTGTGGGCAGTCACTGACTTATAGCACCTCCATTCAGTCGCTGCAAGATAACCAAGAGTAATGGCTTTTGATAATCAGGCCACACTATTAATATAACATGAACCACAAGCGCTTTTGTACTGTGGTTCAGTTAAACCAGCAAATCTCATTGGAATATAAAGAAGGGGTGGGGAGTCATGCTCTCTTTCTACTTCTGCAGTGAAAAATATGCCCCAGGCACTGTCTAGTGTGTTTCGTGTCTCAGGGCCTGCACGGCAGCACTGGACAAGGTTTCCATCGGAACCTCTGGCCCTCTCAGCTCACTTCCAGCTCCACCTCTCCTGGCTAGGTCAGAATTTAGATCCCTGAAATGCAGCAGATGGATTTCAAATGGCAGTTCTGTTCGCTGGAGGGGGGTGGGGGGGGAGAAGGGGGCAGCGGCTGGAACCTGTGGAAGCCCAGAGCAAGCTGGCTGGATGCTGGGTTCTTGCTGGCCCGTGACTGGTGAAACATTGCAGGGTGTAAAGGGACTCATTCCAGCTGATGTGAGCAAAGGGGAATGTTGCCCCTTCGTCGTAAACGTTAATGTGAAAGAAAATACGAGGGAATCACTTCTGGTGGTAAGAGCCAGGCAACATAATCTTAACAAGTAGAACCAGGCTTAAGCGCGTCCCTACAATGTTTATTCATATGGTGACATTTACTGGAACTTTTCTCTAAAAGGCAATGGTTTCCTTCTTTTTTAACAACCCAGAGACTGTGATGAAGTTATCTTTGGATATATGATCTATACCTCTGCCATCCAACTCTCCGTTTCCTAGGACATGTGTGCTAGGAGTGAATTATGTATTGGGCCTCAATGCTTGGGCTATTTCTGTACATTTGGGAAAGCTTGTGGATGTTCAGTAAAAATATACATTTCTACATTTCCTGAATCTCACAATGGGGAAAAAATGCAACTGAGGCTAAGAAATTACTTAGGCACATTTTTCAAGGCTAACTTTTGAAGACAGAATAATGCGAATCAGAAGTGAAGCATGGACATTCCCAGCAGTCCTATCAGGAGACAAAAACGGACGCCCACAATGCTTGCTATGAGGCTCTTGTCATTCGCTCATTAAACGTTATTGAATGCTGACTGCAGGTCAGTGAGTGGAGCAGGCTCAGAGAAAGACCGATAAGCAGATCGTCTCGGAAATCAAAATCTGGCAAGGCCAGGCATGTACATAGTTAATTATAAAACTTGGTAAGTTCTGATTAGTAGGATCTACTTCTGCCGTCGTGGGAAGGGTTTTCTAGAGCAGTGTGGAATTAATAAGAGCTCTTGGAAGCGTCTAATCCGATCCCCAAGATGTAGTCTTGTGTCCATGTTTTATCTTCCCTCCACTGCTGTAAATTAGTTTAGATTAGTCACTGAGTCTAGTTTATATTCATACAATGATGTATTGAGCAAGTACCTGATCTATAGATGCTTCACATCAGTTGATACCATGTAGAATATTTACTATGCGTCAAATATGTTTTCTTACTTACCCTTTGAGGCACCTCCTGAAGTGGGTCCTAAGTTACCATCATTTACAAAGGAAACTTTGGACTGATGGTTTAGTCCATTTCACAGCTTCTTTATGGAGACACTTGACGGGAGTGCAGTGCTCTGATCTGGCTGCAGAGACACTCCTTGTCCTGTATATGCTGCCTCTGGTCAATAAATGCTGCTGGAATGCTGACTAAGCCAGGAAGAGTCTTTTGGCATTTATATTGCCATTTTGTTTATGGTTGTAGAATTTCTTAGGAATGCTTAGCTCAGGTAATGAAACAAAAAAACCATCAGACTGCATAAAGATCTGTTGAACATTAAATTTTTATTTATCTCCATGAGCAAGACAAGCAATTGTCCCTAGTGCATCTGTTCTGTAGACAGCCTTGAGCTGTGCAGATCAGCAAGGACAGCCTTGACGGACGCCGCTACTTCTTTGAAAACGCTTTACTGTTTGGTGGGTACACACTGTCATTACTCTTGGCATCAGGTCCTCTGTTTATCTCTGCATTATCGTCCCACAGTGTGAGGGAGTATATAAAGAATGTGTTTACAAGAGAACAGAAACAAGTTGACTTGGAAAACTTGTCAGAAAACTGAAAACCTTCTTTCTACCCAAGTTCAACAAATAATGGTTCTCTGGATGAGTCATTGTTTGGATTATGGATGCAATGATAAAATATACCTTGCTGTTTTGCTTTGTAAGCAACAGCGTCCAAGTTTAAAAAGTTAAGCATTATGAGTTGATTTTCACTTGGAGTCTCAAGAGGAACAAGAATGAGCAACATTTAAGGGAGATATAAGCAAGACTTTCCTTGAATTTTCTAGATAAGTATTAATTTCCACATGGCAACAGTGAAATGTTGCTCTCAGATGCTAATAACTACATCACTGTCTTTTGAAGACAAAAAAAAAATCCAGTCCATTCTGTAAATGTTTCTTTCTGGCTTTAAAGAATGAATCAAGGACTAGAGTTAAATCTGAGTGGGAAGATATTCTCTTAGCCCATGAGAGACTCCAGATTCAATCTCTAGCACTAATGGAGAGAAGAGACCATCCAGTATTACTGATTTCCCCAGATTTTGCCAGTCTGTCCCAATTATAGTCCCATATAAGCCATTTTGAAAAATTAAATTTCTTTGTTTTTACAGTTGGCATTCACTGATTTACTCATCATCAGCTGACTTCCTGTTATGCAAAAGAAACAACTTTCATTTACCTTTGAACTCTATTTCTCACCTGTTAGGGGTTGTTGAAGACAGCAACATTTTTTTATTATTTTACTCAGTAACCAAAATGGTATGTGGCATTTTATTTTAAATTAAAGTAAATTACAATAATTTTAGAAAATTTCATTATATCCCTTGAGATAATTAGAAACATAGAATAACACACTAGAGAAAAAAGTTTGCCTTTCTATTTGTGTATGCGTATCTGTATGTATGTGTGTGTGTGTTTACTTGGCACTGGAGGTAAGAATCATATGTATCTAATAAATATACAGGAAAGGAACATCATTTTAACATTTTTAATGCTTTCAAGATGTTTTACTTAACCAAATTCCTAATCTTCACATAGTAAGTTAAAGATAAAGAGCATTCGAGTTTGTTCAACTTTCAGATTTGAGTAGTGATGACAGAAGCTCAGATTAACTACACTTGTGTCTGTAATTGCATTAAAAATAATTCAATAAAACGAAGCCTATTGCTTCATTTAATATAAATAAAATTGTAATTTAATTAAGCTTAAATAAATTAATAATAGAGAACAAAAGACAGAATGAGACATAGCATAGCAGATTAGAGAATCTTGGTGAAGATAAGAATCTCAGTGTTGCAGAAAACTAAAATAAGAATCAACTTTCTATAATTCTCGGATCTCCCTTTAAAGATGAGGAAGCATGTGCAGAAATGGCAAGAAATGTCCTCTCTTCTGTATGTCATGGTAAGCAAAATATTGAAACTGGGTATGTTCACATTGTCTTCTTCATCAATGTGCTTCAACCGACATGCCACACATTGCTCTGCTACAGTTCCATTGGTTGCGGAAATGGTTCCATGGCCAGATTTTCTAGGAGCAGACTTAACCACCCATAAGAAAGCTCAGCCTGAAAAAGAGAAAGAAAGACAAAGAATAAATAATTCCTTGGCCAGTGCTAAGCCATGTAGATGAACTGGGTGTCACTGCACATATCAATAATTCCTGGTACTCGCCAGAGGAGGTAGGTAAATCATGAGTGTAGGCCCAACCTTGGCTAAATAGTAAGGGTTTTTCAGAAACAAACAAAACCCCAAACAAAACCCAACAATGGAACCCCCTGAAATCTGTGGAAATGATAGTGAGTGTAATATTTATTATAAACAGTAGTCCTAGTAAGCAATGGAGTGGAACATGTATACTAGAATCAGAGTCAACATGTAGTGTCAACATTGTTTAGGAAGGAGCAAAAATATTACCTTATATTGAACTTTAAGATAGCAAGAAAACGCGTATCAATGCTAAGGTAACAATTTAAATTAATGATATAATACTAATAAATAGATAGAAAGAAAATGGGATGTTTAAACATAATCTAAAAATATTTTTAGAATTTACAGAAAACCCAAGAAACGAGTAGAAAACAAGCAGTAAAATGACAGTGATGAAACTTCAAGTGGAATTAATTATATTTAATTTTGATGGACCAAATTCTTCAATGCAAAAATAGATTGTTAGGTACATAAAAGACAAAACTGTGTGTTGTGTACATGAGACAAGTGCACTCAGAATTTTCTTTGGGTCTCCAGCCAGCTCACAAATAAAGACTTATTAGTTATGAGTGCTTGGTCTTAGCTTAGGCTTGTCTTACTAGCTCTTATAATTTAACATATTTCTAGTCATCTACATTTTGTCTCAGGGCTTTTTACCTTTCATTCTGTATGTCATATTTTCCTGCTTCCTTCATGTCTGACTGGCTGGCTTCTGGTGTCTCTTTTTCTTTCTTCTGTCAAGCCTAAATTCTTTTTCCTATTTACTCTTACTGGCCAGAAGTCTCCCCTATACCTCCTCTTTCACTATTGTCTCTTCAGTTTTTTATTAGAGTAATCAGGTGTTTTAGGCAGGAAAGGTAAAACAACAGCACATATTTACATAGTTAAACAAATATTCTACAACATTTCCCCCTTTTTGTCTAAATATAAAGAAAGATTTTAGCTTTAACATAGTAAGAGTATATATAATAAGAATAATTATTGAGTAAGAATTGCATTTACAATATCTAGTTCATTTCCACTTGGCAAATTCAGAGAAAACACTCCCTTATTTAGCTTATCTACAATGAAAGAAAACTTAATATGGAGGTTCATTGATGCCTATCATCCTTTAATGAAGTAGATTGGTGCTGCCAGGAGCAAACAAGTTTCACTGTCATGAAAAGAATTAGGTTATTAAACATCTTAAATGACATATTCTGTAAGTTTCTGAAGCATTTGAAGATCACCTATCTATCTAAAATATGTCATGTTTAACCTTGAAAACATACCTAACATAACTATGAATGTGATTATTATGAACAATGAACCACAAACCTATATTCCTTAATTGTAGGTGGAGTTTTCCTGTTCTGACCACCTGTTCCAAAATAACTGTCAGTCATTTCTCAAATAACTGACTTGGAGACTTAATATAAATTATAAATGCTCAGTTGATAGCTTAGGCTTGTTACTACCTAATTCTTACATTTGCATTAGCCCATATGTCTTATTTATTTTGCTCATGGCTTGTTACCTCATTTTCTACACATCCTGCTTCCTGAGTGACCGACTGGCATCTCCTCTGACTCCACAGTCCCTCATCCCATTATTTTCAGTTTGGCTTTCCTATCTAATGTTATCCTGTTTGGCTATTGGCAAGTCAGCTTTTTTTTTATTAAACCAATCATAGCAACAACAAATCTTTACAGTGTACAAGAGGATTATTTCATGGCACTTAATTATACATTACATTTTTAAATGATCTGCATAGGTATAATACCTTAAAAAGAAGAGAAGCATATATATAATAAAGCCAAAATAGCCTTATACTTTTATCAATAGGCAAAAATGTCTTAAGCAAGAGTAAAAACACATATAGAATATGTTTAAACAAAAATATTCTTAAATTAGTATCAATATACAAAAATACCTTAAATAAGACTAGGAATATATATATATATATGTATGCCCTAACAAATATAACCTTTAGTTTGTATGAATATACAAAATTCTATACCATTATCCATATCCAATGTAAAATATTTTAGATTAATAGTTGTTTTTAAGTTTAAAGTAGATTCAATAATTTCCCCTTTATCTTACCCATAGTCCACATCCCCTTTCAGAAAGCGATCCTTAAATCCTACCCCCTTTGTTCAGTTTCTTCCCTTACTGTGACCTTAACAACTTGCAAACAGCTCTCACAAAACTTTATAACCCTCCTATCAGAAACCGCCCACCCTACCTTTTGGGAATATGGTCAACATATTGTTAAAATTAATTCATGTTGTCTGGGGTGATGGCATCCTTAGGGGACCTTGAGAAAATTGGGATAAAAGTAAAGTCCCAGAAAAACTAGCTGTATTATTTTTTTGTTTAGTCTCTGTGTGATGGGAAATTGTAGAGCTTATCTAAAGTCTTGTCTAGGTAGTTTATGAGGCTGGACCATCTCAAGTAGCAGCCTTGAAGTTGTTCTGAATGCAAAAATCTGAGGAAATTGCAACAGAGGCATCCTGAAAGCCTGGAACACCTGGGCCACCCATTTTCATTGTTGTCTGATCTCCTTGCTCTGAAAACACAACAACTTTCAAAAGTAACATGCATATGTGCATCAACACAAGTATGGATTGTGTGTTAAAACAAAGCATGACTAAGATGATTTTGTTTTATATTTAAGCAGGTAGAAAACACCTGCCAACTTTATACATTTGTTTGGACTGTAAAACCAAACCTCTATCTATGCCATATCAAAGGATGGCATGCAATAACTCACAAGGACTCTGTAACCTATAAGATTTATCATGCCTCAACAAGTCTTAGACCTGTTCCTGTGTCAAGGGATCAGCATATATGTAACCTGTATTATAGTTTTTCTAGGTTTATTTCTTTATGTCTGTAGCCAAGATTTTCAGGGGATTTCCCCCAATCAAATCTGGTCTCTACTAATCTTGAAGGAATCTGCACCCTTTCATTTCCTGTGGAAACAAAAGCATAACCTCTTCTCCAATGCAATACATTTTATGAATTTCATTTTAAAGTAAGACATTCTTAAAATATCCAGACTGGTTTAATTCAGCAGTTTCTTCTACAATTCACTGTCTCCCAGTAGTTGCTGTTCACTCATCAGCATCCAAAATCTCTAAGTCAACAAAACACCATACAGATCCAGACTCCCAGTGTATTTCCATCTTTACGTGGCTTATTCTTTTTATATTATTTTAATCTTTCCTTTAAAAACTTTGCTTTTTCTTTTCTTTTTTAAGCACCTATGCACTCTGTAACCCAGTTAAAGGTTTTTGTCAGTCTGGACCTATTTTACTGTGCACCTGTAGCGTTTTCTGAACATGTGAGCTTAATCATCTACTAGGCCCTCTACCATGTGATTCTGGCAGTTGGCTCTGCCCTTTTCTCTGGTCTTTGTGAGTCAAGCCTTAAGCCCAAGGGCTTGGCTGAGAGCTCTGTTTAGCTGGTAGCTGCATTTAACCACCTCAGCTCTAGGAATTTGGTGCCTGTGCTGTGGTAGGCATTTTTACTTAGCTCCTTGTTTCTACTTAGAGTGCCAGCTGCTCAAGTGTTCTGCTGCACAGTAGAACCTCTTAAAGGAGCCATATCTTCTCTCTCTCCCCCCTCTCCCTCTCTCTCTCTCTCTCTCTCTCTCTCTCTCTCTCTCTCTCTCTCTCTCTCCAGCTTTATTGAGCCCTATGTGGAAATCTTGGCCCCACATCATTTGTAGATAAATTTTCTTTGGGCTGCCAACCAGCTCCCAAATAAATACACAGACTTATTATTAATTATAAATGCTCGGCTTTACCTTAGGCTTGTCCCACTAGCTCTAATGACTTAACATGTTTCTAGGCATGTACATTCTGCTTTGAAACTTTTTATTCTTCTTTCATTCTGTATGTATTACTTTTTTACTTCCCCTGTGTCTGTAGGGCTGCCCCCTGTAATCTTTTTTTCTTTCTTTCCTTGAGCCTAAATTTCTCCTCCTACTTACTCCCCTTGCTCAGAAGCCCTACCTATATCTCCTTCCTTGCTATTGCCTGTTTAGCTTTTTATTAGAGAAATCAGGTTCATCAGGCAGTAAGGTAAACTAGCAATACATTTTACATAGTTAAGCAAATGCAACAATTTTTATATAGTTAAATGAATATTCTACAATATAAACAAATGCAGCACATCTTTAAATATTTAAACAAATTCAACACATCTTTCCAAAGTTAAATAACTATTTAACAACAGACAAACTTTGGCATGAATATCCAGAAAAATCTGAAAGTAAATGAATTGATAGAGAAACACAGACACTAGCCAAGAGTGCAAATCAGTTATTACATCAAACCAAGGAGAGGTCTAGGCATTCATTCTGAAATGATCCCAGAGATATGCACACACTCCAGATGAGAAGTTCTAAATAACCAACAGATGCCTCTATATATACAAGCAAGAGTGAGCAGAGAAAAAGTATACACACATGTCTATCATCTTAGTGAAAGGGCACAGCATATCTCTGGCCAGGCGGTAAAACAGACAAACATTAATAATGACATAGATAGTAGAACCTAATGATACACATCATCTTCAAGTGTGCAACAAGTAGTTACCAACATTAACAGTACACTGAACCATTAAGCAAGTCTCAAAAATGCTATATTACTAAAAAATCCATCTTTTAAAAGATCCGATAAATTCAAAGGTATTTTAAATATAAAGGGTGCATTGGTAAATTATATAAAAGGTATGAAATTATCAGCAAAGTCAGGAAATATTCTTTTTTTCTCCAGAGCCTCTTATATATCATGATAGTCTTGAAGTTGTTATATAGCCAAAGATGATCTTGAATTTTTGGCACTCCCTCCTTCCTGAGTACCAGTGTCATAGGAGCATTTGAATACCATGCTGGTTTGGTGAAATAGGGGTCATACCCAGGGCCTCATGCTTGGTAGTCAATGACTCAACCAACTGAGCATATTTTTAACTCCAGAAAATACTTTAACCAAATAAAATAAAATATACTAAAAGTATTAGAAGTTTGACATATCCTGTATAAAGGTATTTAAGAAAAGATGATTTTAGAACAGGGGTGTATGCCTGTAATTCCAGAATTAAGGAGGCTAGGGTCAGGAGAATACCAATTCAAGGCCAACCTGGGCTATATAACTAGATGTTATATTAAAAATGAATGAACAGCAAATAAACGAAAGCAAAATAAAACAAATCAAAAAATAAAACAGAAAAAAAGAGGAAAGGCTGAAAGTTAATCTTGTGAAAATTTATTTCAAGAAATGTAAAGGAAGAGCCAACAGCAAGTAAAAAAATAGAAGAAATTATTAAACATAAAATTATTACAGGGAGAAAAAACCAACATTTTTCTTTTGTAAGTATTCTTAAGTTGATAGAATGATAAAGAGCACAGATATAAATAACCAGCATGAAAACTGAAACATCACTGCCAACAATAGAAGACCTAAAATGCTGCCGAAAGAATACCATGAGCAACTTTTTGCCAGAAAGGTTGCTTATTTAAATGCATTTGATCAATATCTAGAAACATACATTTAAAAGCTAGTATAAAAGTAGCGAACATGAAGAGTTTTCAACAAAAACACTTCCCACAAAATTTCTTTAAACGCAGATGACTTCATTATTGAACTATTCTTAATTTTTAATGAAAATCACACCAATTCCACACAAATCTTGAGGAAGAGAACGGAATATACTTTATAATTCAATGTAAAAGACTGTCATATCCTTGATGGTAAGATTTTTAAGGATGATTTTACAAAAGGATAAGTGCAGGCCAGTTTCTCCTATAACATTGACTGCAAAAGTCCTAAACAAAATAGTACGAGGTAAAATTTAGTGTTGTATCAAATTAGTGGATAAAGTAGATAAAGGTGAGGTTAATCAAGAGCCTGGAGAGTGGGCTCGGTGGTCGAGAGCACTTGATGCTCCGCAGAGCACCTGGATTTGGTTGTCAACACCCACAAATGGCATTCACACATACCTGTACCTGTAATTCCATGGTCTTGATACCTTCTTCTTGTCTACATGGGTTCCTGCATGTGCATAATGTGCACATGTTCATGCATAACTATAAATGAAAAATAAACTGAAATACTTTTAAAATTTTGAATTAATTTTATTTTTAATAAAATAAATGATAAAATTCACTATCTTTTCAATGAATAAAAATAAAAACAACTGATAAAATTTAACATTTATTCATGACTATGAAGTTGTCCTTTATAAACTAAATAGGTGAGAGTTTATGTAATTTGACATAGGTGATTTTCAAAAATCATTGATTGCCAAATTGTTTGGAATTTATTAACTACTGATCACCCAGAATGGTTTCTGGACAATTATAAATTATAGGAAATTATCAGTGAGTATTTTAACATGTGTTAATGTGTGTTTAAGCTAGTTATTAATACTCAGAATTAGTCAGTATTTTCATCATTCTTTTCTTGCCTAGAAAACTTCTAAAAACTGCTTTCAAGAATATCCCTCTCTTGTTTTTTATTCAATAAAAATATATAGCAGGATGTATCCCATGTACTTTGAAGATTTATATGTTCTTACAAATGTACTTAAGAAATGATCAAAAATTATACAAAATACATATTTGCACCAATGACTGAGAAATCAAACCAAACCTAAGGCCTTCATTTATAATGAATGTATAATCTGATGTATGAAGGAAATATAATTGTAAATGATGGTGGTATCATACATGGATTCAGGATAATTAATTGCTGGTGTTTTCAGAGTCTATTCTGAGAATCATAAAATGCATGTTTGAAGCTATGCATTCCTTAAAGAATCACTAAAATGTGAAAGGAAGTACAACAAAAGAACCATTTCCAAACATGTAAGTTTTTTACTTTTATTGATTTTAGGTTTTGAGACAGGGTCTCATTACATAGCCCTGGTTGGTCTCATATATGTCATTTATCACAGGCTAAATTTGAACTCATGAGGATCATTCTGCCTCAGCTATTCAAATACTAGGATTATATATGTGAACCACCACGTCTGATTGAGAATCAGAGTTAGACCCTGGGTGATTATACTAAGAAAAGCAATGCTAAAATGTCCACTGAGGCCAGTGTTCTTTAACTCTGCAGTAGAACACAGACTTGAACTTTCTTGAAATCAAACTCCACTATGTGTGAAAAGCATACCATTCTCTGGAAATACTGATGTGTTTTTCTCCCTCTTAGAAACTTACCAAACTTGAGGTGAGTAAAGAGCAAACATTTTCTATTTTTCCAAATGCCCTAATAGGATGCCACCATCTAGAATGGTTTGCAAAATATAGTCTGTTACCAGAGATAAGTAGGTTAAAATCAGATGATAATTTCTTTGCTGTATTCAGGTAGGCTGGAGACAACCATAGATGGGCACCTGAGAAGAAAGATGGCGCATAAGGAAATTTAGTGTGCAACACTTTGAAAATCATTATCCTCTCCACTATTGCGAGGATTAGAGGGTAGGCAGGGAGGTGATGGAGTGAGAGGAAGGATGAAAGGGAGAACTGTGGTTGAAATATAAAGTGAAATTTAAAAAAAGAAGAAAATAACTATCAAAGCTGGTTGAATATTTACTTACATAGAGAGATTTCTTTAAGGGTTTACTGTAGGTGAATGAGTTAATATGAGTAGGGATCACTAAACAAAGGAGGTTTAGGAGAATTCTAGTTTTAGTTTGTAATCTCTATGTAAGATGAAGATCCTAGTAAGAATGACTAGTAATTGCTTTCTCAAAGGAGGTATGTCTGCCATGGACAAATCTTCTTTCAAGATATCTTGTTAAGGCTATGTACACTGCTGCATGATCTCACATTGTAAGGGTAGATGTCCCAGAACCTAAAACAGTAATAGTACCTCATGGCATTCAGGAACTATAGGTGTCATAGAAATCACCTGAGATCATATGTGAATGATCATATTTGACTTTCTTTTGACATTTGCAAATTGAGAAAAACTAGTTGTTATAAACATAGTTTCTTTTCACCTTCTCTGGCATTTTTTTAATTTATGTAAATAAATTCTACATAGTATAATAAATAAGAACATATAAAGGTAGTATATATTTATAGGTAAATGATCTATGAATGTTTTTATAATATATTCTGGGAGAATATATGCTTCTACTCATCATGTTCTCAATACCTGGATAAATGAGGCTACCAGGGATCAGAATTCTTTATCATCTTAGTTAGGATTTCTATTGCTGTGAAGAGACTACATGACCATGGTAACTCTTAGAAGGAAAAATATTTCACTGAGGCTGGCTTACAGTTGAGAGGCGTGGACCATTAGCTTCATGGCAGGAAGCATGGTGGCATGCAGGCAGGCATGGTGGCGGAGAAGGAGCGGAGAGTCTACATCAGGCAGCAGGAAGAGAGAGTGACACTGCCTGGCTGGAGCTTCTGAAACCCCAAAGTCCACCTCCAGTGACAAACTTCTTCCAACAAGGCCACACCTACTCCAACAATGTTACACCTCCTTATGAGCCTGAGGGACCATTTTCATTCAAACCACTGCACTTATCTTAATCTTGGTTCCCCTATTAGAATGAAGAAAATTGAGAGCATATTTATGTGCATTCTTGTGGTAAGCCCAGTGATCTTGTGGTCTCAGAAACAGTCAATTCACTTGGGGAAACCTCCACTTTTCTTTATTCCAGAGTAGAAATGCATACAATGCTTTAACAAGTACCCCAAATATTGATTTCCCTAATGGTTTAAATTTTTCTGAGGGAACAAGGAAAATAATGAGTTAGAAAGTGAATGGTCTACTCAACCTTATAAACACTAGGGGAGCACACAAAACATAACATCAGCTTGGCAATCACATGAATATCTGTATCATGCTAATGGCCACAAAGAGGTTATGAGATTCTTGGGTATCAATTTCACTTTCTACAAACTGCGTCAAATAATAAAACTGTACTAGTGCATGTCTATGTCTTGGAAGTTTTATGACTTTTTTTCTCCAGAGGTAGACAGTAGGAAAGTCTTGAAAACTGTTACCAAAGTGCCTGAGATATGACCAACCATACTACAGAATAGTAGCTAACCATATTTCCCAGCTACTATTATTCTCTGAGCTAATCATAAAGGAAATTAATATGCAATATTTTACATTAATTATATACTTAGATTCCAGTGGAAGAAGCATGAGTGATAAATACACGAGCAATTACTGAACAATAGAACTTTATACCATTCCCTGACATGTTGCAGTCTGGCTGTTTCTAGCTCTTTTGTATGTTGTGTTTTTTTTTTTTTCTTAGTATGACTAGTATTCAAACCAAAATGAAGACAGCTTCCCTTCTTTCTATTTTGTTTGTCTTCTTTGTTTCTTTGCAGAGATTATTCTGGTCTAGTTGGGTCCAGTGGAGCCATATCAGCCTTTACCCTTGCCTTGCTTTACCCTTGACTCTCCTTTACTATCTACAGTGAGCCTTTTGAAGACATTTCTTCTCATGACTAGGAAGTTTTGAGTGTTTATTTATTTATCTAGCCTCATTAGATGGGAATCTGTACAACCAGAAGGTCTTGTTTTTAGGTGCTCTAATATCTCCTTGTTCTTATTCACTTACACCTCCATACTGTATTTTAGTTAGATCTTTCTTGACTACCACCTTAATCCTCCTGTAGTCATCTTGAAGGCAGGAGATGGGCTCTATATTTGATTCGAACTCTGGGGGCATCCTTCATGACAGCACACTGGTATATGTTCATGTATTTCAGTATTTTCATGCAGAAACCATAAACACACACAGTATGTTTGTTTAAGAAACCCTGTATCTGGTTAGGGAGAATCTGGACTCTGCCACAAGGCTAGCTGATTTAGAGGTTTGAAACTGGCATCAAACTGCAAATGTAGCCTTTGCTCTTTCTATACTTAGCTGTATCATTTATAGACCAGAGATAACATTTGAAGGCAGTTACGAATATTAAGTAGTTTAATGCATGAAGAGTACACAGTATTTAGGAGATAGTATGTAAATTCTTATTATTATTATTATAAAGTTTCAGTGAGTAGTGAATTAGTCATTAACTGACTTCAGTATTCTGTTGTCTTCCACTAGTAATACCATTTACCTTTTGTTCTCAGCCTCATGTTCTTCTGTTTGGCTATTTCTGATATCCCAAAGACTTTAGTTCTCATTGATGGGCTTTGCCCATTTCAGTCTTTACTTGACCATGGAATCCAGGAGAAACACTATCAACGGAATGATTGCAGCCACTCAGTTCTAGTTCACCCTATTTGGATTTGCTGAGTGTTCATGGTCATCAGTCTGCAAGATACTGATGAAGAAAGATGCAGGCACTGGGGCTCAACACATTGTCCCACAACTTCTCCTCAAGGTGAAGAAGCTGAAGGGTACCACTGGCAGAAGTGGCTCTTTGCTCACATAAATGACTGACCCTATCAGAGCAGGTGTTTTTACTGACAGATGAATGAATGGATTAGAAAATGAACCAGTTCAGGTTTCATACCATTTTCTTCTGACTTTCTGTTATCTTCTTTCATCTCTCACTTTCTTCCCATAAGAATCTTGTGGCAGGGTTGGTCCGAAAGACTTCCCTTGATCAAAGAACATTCTCAGCTTTAGAAAAAGTAGTAGATAGCAAGCTAGGTCCTGGGGGAAGTGGTGGGCAGACAGAGGAAGCTCTTGTCTCTCACAAATGATGGGAAAGGGAATACTAAACTAGACAACCAGGTAATATCTACTTTAAAGCTCTGATTTGCAGTTATCTCTAAGACTTTTAATAGTTATATCTGACAAGAATTTGGTAACCTAATAAGGAAGACTAGGTTTAAAGGTTAAGAGATTATGTCCCTGGCCACATAGATTATGGGCAAATGGCACTGGGATTTCATCAAAGAAACGTTTTTGATTTAAAAAGACATTTGGGGCATTTCTTTTTTTATTTGTGTGTGTGTGTGTGTGTGTGTGTATAAACAACACCTTAAACATAAGGGATGTTGAAAATTTCAAAGGCAAACAGATTACTGAGAGTTTATAATGAATATTGTACATTACTGAAGTTCCTGGTTTGTTTTGAGTTTGACAAAAAAGTAAAATAAAACAAAGTAAAACAAAGTAAAATGTCACTGTAGCTGCTGGTGTTGGAGCTCGATTTAGAAATTAAACTATTGCTAAAAATTTGGGCAATTTTCTTGAATATTAGTTTTCTCTAAAGATGTGATCAACAGTGAAATGGCTTACTAATCAGGATGTAAAATACCTTGAAAAATTCAGTGTTAAAGCTAAAGGTATAGTTTTAAATAATGTACCAAAAGGTCATAAATGGCTAAAAGCTAAAAGAAATGGAATATCATCTAACAAAATTTTTAGAGTGCAGCAAAGATACCACATAGATGGAAATACACGGCCTTAAATGTTCACACAAGAAGAAAGACTGAAGAGTCTTAACCTGCAGTTTTTCTTCTAGGACAGAGAAAGCATAAGAATGAAACCAAAGAAAGAAGAAAAGAAAGTAGAGGAAGAAAGAATGGAAGTGTTAAAAAATTATGGCAGAAATTAGTAAGATAGAAACACATAAAATGAAGATTAAAATTAATTCAATACAGTGGCAAATCAGTTGGAGGTAAAAAGCACAAGTCATAGATAAAAATATTAAATATAAATCCATGACCACCAATGCAAAGAGAATGAATTCAGCATAATGGAGAAAATATGTTTTACAGATGGATTTGAAAAAATAAAATGGCCAGAATATTTTAGAGAGAATTAAAGTATACTAAAACCAACTAAAGGGGGATTTGAAATCTGAACAGACATGGACACACTAACAAATCATTTAAATCATTAAAATTCCTTCAGATTAAAATCACCAGGATCAACTGATCATAAAGATAATTTCCACCAAACATCCAAGGAACAGATAATCCCAGTCAAAAACAAATGGTTCTAAAAAGAAGAAGAAAAAAGAGTGAATATAGTTTTTTCTTAATTTTATTACGCTTTTAGAAATTTTAAACCTAAACAAGGACAAAAGATCTTAGCAGAACCTCCGGAAAAAGGTTTACAGTTTAGAAATAAGCAGATGACATCAGATGAGGGCACACCTATCACAGTGCCTAGGTTTCTAAACACTCTCAGTATCAAATGCTGATGAACGGGTAAGGTCAGAGCTGTTGCTCATTGCTGGGAATGCAAATGGCCCAGCATCTTGGAAAAGAATTTGGCTGGTTCTTGCTAAACAGTAGCAATTTCTTACAAAGCCTCCTCTGACTGGAAATCATGCTCTTTTCAACTCAAAGGAGTTGAAAACGGATCTACACAAAGAACCTGCTCATGGATGTTTGTAGCAGATTTACTCAAAGCTAGAAGAAAGCAAGATGTTCTTAAATAGGTAAATGGAGAAATAGCTGAGATACAACTGAATAATGGAATATTATTCTGTGCTAAAATGAAGTGAGCTCTCAGGCCATGAAAAGAATGGAGGAACTGTAAAAGCACAATGTTAAGTAACAGAAGCTAATTGGAAAAAAAAAACTTTACAAACATCTTACAAGCAGTTATAAAAGAAATGTGGATATGCAAAGCAAGATGATTTGGAAGTATAAGTTGGGGCATGCTATGGCAAGATGCATTTTCATTATATGTTTCCTTATAAAAATCAACATAGTTTGATGTTGAATTAGAACTAGACAGTGTTGAACAATGTAGTAGAGTTTGGGGTTAGTTGTCTAGAAAAGACCTATGAGCACACAGATCTACATAAACCCAACGTGTATCTACCATACTAATGTCAGGTAACCATTTGGGAAAAAAATTCCTCTCTCTTAAAAGTTGCCTGTCCCATGTCCCTCCCTCTCTTCCACATCTCGTTCCCTCCCTCCTCCATCACGTGTGCTTGTATGTGCACGTGTATGCTTGTACGAATGTATTGAGTATGTGTGCATGTGTGTGCCCACACATACAAATTCAGAGGTCAACAGCCTGTCTCACTTTATTGCCCTCCACCTTATTTTTAGAAACAAGGATTTCTCCTTAACCTGGAGCCCAACTGGAAAGCAATTTGGGTAGGCTGCTGACCAATGAGCTCCAAGAATCTACCCTTGTAGTTATAGATGTGTGCTCCCCCAACAGATTTCTGCATGTGTCTTGGGATCTAGCTCACGTTATCACATATGCATGGTAAGTATTTCCAAATGAGCCTCCTAAAACTTGAGTATTATCATTTAATAATAAGCACTCAAATCCATTTCTGGTGAATCAGATATCTGAATGTGGAAGCAAACTTTAGACTCTAGAACTTTTACAACAAATTAGGGAATCTCTTAGTATTTGAATATAAGAAAAAAAATAATTCAATACTAAATCCACAAGAAAAAGAAAAAGAATTGGCATTCTAAACTTTCTCCCAGTATTTGATACTAATAGGAAGAAAGGAAAAGGACACAAATGGAAAAGCTTTGTTACACGAAGTATCAGAAACCATGGCAAAGCAATGAAAAAAGGCAAGTGTTACAACTGAAAGTGAGAGAAAAAAAAGAACAGGAGACATGGACAGGCAAAAGAGGAAAGAGAGTGGCTACAACCACTAACACACCAACCATTGGCTGACGGAGATGTTCATCTTCTCTAGTTAGCAACACAGAAACATTGGATTCCTTTGCTATAAAATCTCTCACCAGATTTGCAAAAGCAAAATATCTGAACATAGCAAAGATTGGAGAGAAAAGTAAACACCCTTACCTGTAGATACCAAAATATGGGAGAGTGACTGAGTAGGTCTTGTCATCCATCAACTACGTCCATAGGAATATCCTGGAGAAACCCAGGCTTTTCCCAGTGCTCAGAATTCACGAATGCGCTTGCTCACCAGTCTTTCCCATAGAGTGGAAGCTGCATGTTGACAGAGGAATGGCTTCACTCATGACCAGCCCCAGTGCCCAGAACTGTGGCTGGCAAGTGGTAACTAAATACTGCTTTCAAATGTAAGCAAGCAAAATCAAAGATGGGGTAACGACATTAACCGGTCCTCTGAGTCTGAGGAGTGTCTGTGCAACCAGTCTAACCTTGGCACCTGTCATCCATTTTGACAGGTCCACCTCAAGTGTGTTCACCATGTGGGTCGACTGCCCGAATATTTCTCCTTCATTCTCATCCCAAAGACTACGCCTTTTATTTCCACAGAATGCTTGGGAGATTGCCTGCTGCTTCAGCAACTCAGTGCAATGACTCATGACTATTTCTTCATTTTTAAAAATACTAATTCTCCCATAACTTTCATGTGAAAAGAGGGACCATGAGAATTTCATAACTCTAAAATGCCATCCTCCCGAACACAATGGCAGTACTATAAAATAAGACACTTCTGTCAGGCCAACAGCGCTGATGCCAAAGATAATGGCTGGATCTCCAGTTCCTTCCTTCAGCTTTGAGTAGAGATTCCTGGGCAGTTTCAGGTCCCAGCAGCGGAGTTGACATGACGCATTCTAAAAAAGTATTATGTAGATTAAATCACAGTATTTTCTTGACCATGAGATTTTTAAAAAATGGGCCTGAGTACAAAAATATTTTCACTAATCATTTTTGAGATCAAAGATTTCATTTCCTAAGAGCACAAACTTCAAATTTTTCACCAAGGGCTTACTTTGAACCTTGTTTAATGGTGGCGTGGAAGTCTTTTCTCCCCTTCTCTTGAACTACAGCTAAAAGAGTTGTAGAAAAGAAAGTCATTTCAACAGTGAAGTACTTTAAATGACTGGCTCTAACCACAATGTCTAAAAACAGTATAATTCAGACTTGGGAGAGCCAACTAAATAAATAGTGATGATAAGCGACCTATCTAACAATGTAGCCTCCTTGTCTTGTCATTAACACAATTATGTCAGCACAGTCAATCACCACATTGCCTTGACTTTAAAAGCCAGAGACTGAATACCTGCTTTTAGAGTTGGAGGCGGCAGAGAGAGAAGAGCTAGTCCACTTAAGCCAGCAATGTGACTTCACGGTTATTCAGGGATTTAAAAGAAAAACAAGGTTATACATCTGCAGAATGCTTTGTTGTTGTAGCAATGTTCAAATTATTCGTATGAGTTCAATACCATCTGTAATAACCCTTTGGTGATCCCAGACAAAAAGAAAGACTTGGATTGCAGCATTCCCTCTGCATAGGAGAAACGGATTTACTACCTGAAGTGATAATAATGGGATTCTGTTCAGTTTCAAGTGGAGATGAATTGCGCAAGAGCTGACTATGGAGTCATAGAATAGCAAGATCCTTCAGAACATTCTCCTGACATCCTACCCTGAAACCCTCTGTAGCCAGAAGTGACAGATTCTAGACCACTAAGCTGTGTGAAAGGGCTGGGCCATGGAACAGGGAAGGACATATTCAACACATCTGCGTGTTATTTCTCTTCCATCCACCCAATGGATATAATATAAATATCCATCTATTTGCATTTTAAAGTGACTTTAATTTCATTCACCAATAACTGAACATCCACAAGAAACATTGTCTTTATTTGAAATAGTCTCTACAGACCAAAGAAGAGGGCAAATACTTAACAAAATTCAGTGGAGAAGTTTGACTATCTAACTTTAAACAATAAAAATACTTTGATGCTAAAGGGCAGGGAGAGGGCAGCCTTCATGCTTAATTATATGGATTTTCACCACACCACTTCTAGAATGTTGGCTGCTTCTACAAAGTAATAACCCACTCACAAGAAAGACCACATAATAACACACAGGGGCCCTTCCCTGAGGGTGATGCATACCACCCCCACTTTACAGAGGAGAAATTGAGGTCCTGGGCATCCATATCAAAGCAAGATTCAAGCACAGTTACATTCCATTGAAGATAAAAATTGCACTATCTCCTCCATGTTTAACTGATTAATTCTTTGGTCAGCTTTCCCCTCTTTTTGTTTTTTTTTTTTGTTTGTTTGTTTTTGTTTTGTTTTGTTTTTTATCATTTCACTATTCCTCTCCCATAATCAATGCAAAATGCACAAGAACTTCTGTTTTCATTGTGTTATATGGTTCTCTAGACACTGGATGGAAGAAGAGCTAAGCCAGTGGTGTCCCAGCATGCAAAGCAGCTCACTACAGCCCTCTCTAACACTTCCTTTTGTTCTTAGTCCTTCATGTTTTTCTCTGTACCAGTATTTTCTTACCACCAGACACATTATCATCTTCTTGTTTGGTCTATCTTCTCTGGCATATATGATTTTGTGTTGGGTTCGGTGTTGAATCCTTCATGTCTAACCTTTGTCTATCACCATGCTTACTCATAAAGAATAGATGCTTTTCTTTCATAGATGAGATGATGAAGACTCAGAGTCTTTCCCCATCATCTGTTACATAAGTGGAGGATCTGCCCTTTAACCTGAGTCTGAGGACTGCCCTGTCTTCTTGAACAAAGCCATCAAGACAGAGGTTATCAGTTTATTTAAAGATGGATAAATAGTACCTTTATCAGTTTGGTCATAGGGCAAAATTGAGAAAGAAAAATTGACAATAATTACTGGCTTCAGGAAATTGTTCTGAATGCTCTGGATAGCAAACCATAGAATTTGGGTAGGAAGTAAAATTATTTGGTAATTTCCAAATCAATTCTTTTAAAATAATTTAGACATTTCAGAAATGATTTAATGGGTTGCATATTCAATGAGTAGCATGACTGAATGCTTTGTAAGTACAGAAACAGTCCGTTTGTCTGAGGATGGGGAAGAAGACTCTACTTTCTATGATATTCTAAAAAGTTAAAAAAATATATACCTCACAAGATATTAGTTTTATGCTAAACAATAGCTTATTTAAATAAATCTAGGCAGAGTGATCCTTCAAAACCATAGTGCTTTGTATACAATTTTCAAAAGCATTCTTAAGGTACCTGTGTAGTAGGATTTTCCTTTGGGTTGCCAGCTCCTAAATCACGACAATGAGATTTATTTTTGACTATGAAAGCTTAGCCTTAGCTTAGGCTTGTCCCACTGACTCTTATTACTTAAATTAACCCATATTTTTAAATCTACATTCTAACACACGGTTTTTACCTCTCTCCCATTCTGTGTGTTCAATTTGTTGTGCATCTCCATAGCATCTCCTATGTGCCCCAATTAACTTCTTCCTCTCTTTACCCAGAAGTTCTGCTTAACCTCTTCCTGCCTAACTATTGGGAATTCAGCTCTTTATTAAACTAATCAAAAGGTGCCTTGACAAAGACACCTTCACAGTGTACAAAAAGGTTATTCTACAACATACCTGGATATGTAACACAGAGATGAAGATTTGATATTCACAACAAATCTACCAAAACTTATTAATAACTTCATGGACAGAGTAGACTTGTCCCATGTCTTAATCTGTTTGCATTTTATTGTTGGAAATTCAAAATAACTGTAATCAAAATGTTTAGTAACAAATTGAAGTTTATTTCTCTCAGCTCTGAGAGATGGAAGTTTTATATCAAGGGGCAAGAAACAGATGGGTCTTCTTGTTGTGTGGTCATATGGTATAAGGTGGGTTGAAGAACAACTCAGGCAGCTTACAGTCTAGTGAAGATCTTACTCCTTCACGAAGGAGTGGTACTCGCAGCTTAGTATCTTCTTAAAGACATTGAATCCCAGCATTATCTCATTGTCAATACATAGATTTCTCAAGGTGATACATCTAAGTCATAGCACTGGGGACTAAAAGTGAGAGCTGAGACTGTTGGTCATAAACCTGAAAGAGGAAAGCAAAGTCTAGGAGAGATTCCCACTAACCAATTCATATGACATATCCATCTGCTCAGCTGTCTTCTGAAGTAGATTATTCTACTTCACAGCTAAAACCAAGGCCTATGATGGCTAAAGTATTTTCTCAGGAACACATAGTTTATAATCGATTAGACCAACATTTAAACTCTGAAATGCTAATTTAAAATTTAAAACTGCTAAATACAGTTGAAAATATGATAGTATCTTACTTAGGGTTTCTATTGCTGAGAAGAGACACTGTGACCACAACGACTTTTATAAAGGCAAACATTTAATTGGGGCTAGCATTCAGAGATTTAGTCTATTATCATCATAGTAAATGGTACATAAACCAACAGGATGCTGGAGAAGGAAGGGAGAGTTCTACATCTTGGTCTGCAGGCAGCAGAAACACTTTGTGTCACTGGACGTAACTTGAACATAGGATACATCAAAGCCCACCTTCACAATGACACACTTCCTCCAATAAAGTCACAACTCTTAATAGTGCCACTCCCTATGGGGGTCATTTCAAACCACCACAGATAGCCAAAGAGGTCTGGGCATCTATATTCTGTACATTCCACTGTGGACCCAGGAAGAGCAACCTACCTCATAGACTTGTGTGGCAACAGAAAGAAAGAAGAGGACGGGTGTCTGAGAACCGCATGGGCTGTCAGTGCTGAAAAGCTTTTCTGTAAATCAGACCTCCTCACGTTTTCCTCTGTACTTCCCTTCCAACATGCTTTGGTGTGACTTGGGGAGGGGATTATATTTAATCATGAAACTAAGCCAGGGATGACACGTATCAACACAGATCTTAACTGAAAGGTGACAGAAGCTTCCTAGAGTTTCACACTAGCTCTTTTCTAAAGAGTAATGAGCCTGGCAGAGAATCTTGACTAACGGGTGGTATGGGAGGGGGAGTGGAGTATAATTTAGGGGATTAAAATCCACAAATTCTAGAAAACATGTACTGTCTCCTATTACTACTCAGGGGGCTTCCCTTTGAAAAAACCAGGTAAAAAGACAACCTGGGCAAGAGCCTGCAGTCAGGAGTTTTCCCACATGCATTATGATTACCCACCCATCTGCTAAAACTATTATGTCTATGACATTTTGTTCAAGTATTCACTTCTATTTTCTCCTTACAATAGCTTTTAAAGTTATTTATCATGGCATATTAGAGATAGGGGAGCTAGAGCCATAAAATATAACGACTCTATTGATAGAAGTGTTGATGCTTAGGACCCAAGTGAGGAGCATATTGTCCTTTGTGGAGGACTTCTCACGTTTTCCTCTGAGAAATGGCACAGCCAGGCCTCTCGCAGAGAGAACGAGGGTCCGTGTTTCTGTAGCAAGCTGCCCACTTTGGTCATTGTTGACGAACACCACACTGTTGAATGGCCATCTTCCAGAGTTATCTCTTTGAATGAGGCTCTGTAGAAGTTGGGAAAGAGGTCAAGCTTGACATAGGGAACGACCTAGAACACTAATGGCCTAGAATCCAAAGAAGGGTTAAGGATGCACGGTGGAGAGAGGGCTGACTAAGCAACAATTAGTGGGGATTTCTTGACAGTTCACAAATGCTGGAAGTCTGGGTATCAGGGATGCATACTGAAGAAAACGAGTAAGAAATGGTCTAACCAGAGCAGAGCACAACACTGTGAGAATCGCTCTCCAGACTGCACTGAATAAAATAAAGAAAAAAAAAGGAGTCAAAGAACACCCTCTTCCTAACAGAATTCACAGTGACTGTAGTGTGAATATGCCAGATCCTACTTGGCCCCAGTGTGACAGACCCTGCATAGCAGTGACTACAAAGGGGGTGGCCATTCCGGCCAACTGGGCTCAGCAATGACTCAGGTTTGTTGGATGAACTCATTAATGTATGCCTGATTTCTCCTGGTTGCAAGTTTTTTGTTTTGCTTTTTTTGTTTTTTTTGCTTTGTTTGTTTTGGTCATTTTTAAACTCCTGTTTTCCCTTGTCCTCATTACTATTTATCTACTTTCTTGGGTTCAAAAGCCCATTTTTATTAAGCTATCCAGTTATCCCTAAGCATAAGACAATAATTCTGCAGCTTACTTGAGTTAATATACTTCTATAGGATTTGCCTCATAGAGCTCCATATCCTTATTAGGAAGCCCATGAGTTTCATCTGACTTCATATCTGAAGTGCATTGACCTATAAAGATAGATATTCTAAGCTTAATTCACTGGGCCAGACGTCCCCCATCATCACAGTCTGGCTGTGATGCTCCACCTGTAACCTGCTTCCAGTATGCGATAGAATGTGCTTTCAGGACTTGATCCTTTCTTCTTTCTTCTTCCCTCCTTAAATATGTCCTCAGTAGGCTTGGCCATGACTATCGAGACTGAAATCAAGAGTTTCTTGGAAAGCCAACAATTCCTTGGAATATACACCTGAATATATTCTGAATCTTGAAGAACAGAAGGCATTTGTGAGATTAACATGGGAGGGGAGGGCCCAATAGATGGACACATCAAATGCAAGAAATATGAGATAGCCGTGATAGTATAACCTGGAATCAAGATGCAAGTATTTAGTATAGTTGGAGGGTGACATAGGAGATGAAGAATGTCGGAAGATGACATGAAGTAAGGTATGAGATGGCATCAGAAGGAAAACATACAGGTCTAGGATTTGGAACTCTGTTGTAAAGATAATGGGAAATACCTAAATATTTTTTAAGTGGATTTAGTGGAATTTCACTTATATTTAGAACCACCATTTAGATCGTAAGTGGGAGGAGGGGCTTGAGTATGTAAACCAGAACAGCAGGTAGGAGATTGTTGCAAGGGCTGAAGAAATAATGAATCCACAGACAATGACAGTAGAGAAAAGATGAGCTGCATGAAAGAAGAGAAATATGGAGGCATAATTAATGAGCCCTGCAGGGTTAGTAGACAACAAAGCTGTGCTTGCAGGAGAAACCTGGAATATGATGAACTTCTGTATTAAGTAAAACAATCCATTCTTTTCTAGACAGGAACAAAGCCAGAGCCAGAATGTCTGTGATGATGTGGCCCTGGTAAGATGCAGGGATCACCTACAGGATTGCAGAGGATATAGAACAATGGTGAACATAGAAGCCAGACCTTGCAACCAAAGTTTCAACACAAGTAGCTAAGCAAGAGATCTAACAGGAGAATGTGACCTAGGGACCTGAATATTCTAAGTTGGAAACAGACTTGGGAAGTTCTCTGTGAAACTCTCGCATGCAAGTCTTTACAGGAGAGAAGAGATGATTAATTAGAACTCAGCCATACGAATGTAAAGTACCCACTGGCCTATCTAACAGAGACACTCAACAGGTAGCTGAATTTGTGACCTGGCATGAGAGTCCCTTATGTAAGACTGAATCGGTCCATAGGGAAATACGAGGACACCCAGGAGGAGCTCAGCATTCTCAGGATGTCCTTGTGTCCTCTTAGTTTTCTGTCCCCTGCTTATTGTTCACGTGCCACTGAGGGATTGGGTGTGGGGGTGAGGGCTCCTTTAGCCTCTGCTCGTTACACTGATCCACTCACAGCTCCTCTGGAGTCCCTGCAATCCTGCTTGAGCCTCCTTTTGCTGTTTTGATCCTCTCTATGCCTCCCCTGTGAGCTTTCAATTATCTCTCAGCTTTTCTGAGTCCCTCAAATCCCTTAAATCTCTGTTGTGAGATGCACGCTATTCTTAGTAGGCGTGTTCCCTTTGAAGTCAATGGGAACTTACAAACAACAACAACAATAAAAAACAAACATGGTCCATCTGCCATGAAAGGCTGATGCAATTAAGGGGAAAAAAAATCTAGGAGTGATTTTAAGAGAACGGTATCTCTTCTTTGTAAAAGTACCATTTAGCAAAGATCTTAGGTCTCATTGTTTCCTCAACCACTTCTACTTTTTTATTTTAATCTAGAGTGTTCTCCATTAAAAAGTGATTTCACCTGAACTACTCAAAATAATGTTAAAAATCGCACATACGCCCACGTACCCCAAATCAGGTTCCATGATTAGTAACTGGGGGCAAAGAGAAATTACTTTCTGTGTGCATTTTTAAACGACAGAATCTCATACACAATTATTACAAATGGTTGCAAAAGGTCATACAAAGCCCACTCAAAGCAAGGTTTAGAGTCATGGGTTGACTATTACTTTAATATATTTTTATTAAAAACACTCATAAAATCATATGTTACATCTGAAGAGTCGAGTATCTATCCGCTATAGCCTAGACTTGCACTGTGCTCTGTGAGACAAGAGCTTGCAGTAATTCATAAGCAGAAGAGACAGAAAGATATCTGAGAAGGATGCTGAGTTTTGAAAGCCAGGGGCCTGGTTCTCCAGTGAGAATTTTGCTGGATTATTTGGAGGGGTGGAAGATGTGCCTGTGTGCACATACTTGTTCTAGGAGGGAAAAACATCTTTAGTCTTTCTATGCTGCAAGACAGCATACACTTTTGTAGATGAGAAAGCCAAGGCTACAGCAGGCCAAGTCTTACCTAGTGGAAAATAAATAGCAGACGATGGCTTCAAATTTATTCATGGGCTTTTTAGAGCCCTTTGGGAGTGTAAATTAGTGGCAGTGTAAATTAGTGGGAGTATAAGTTAGTGTGCCTATGGAAGTAAGTGTAGAGGTTCCTCAAAAACTGAAAGTACAACCACCACATGGTCTAGCTATCCCATGTCTAGGTATGTGATCCAAGGTATCTATGTCAGCACACAGTGGAGACGCCTGCATACTCATGTTTATTACAACACTATTCCCAACAGCCAAGTTAGGGAGTCCACCTGGGTATCTGTCAACAGCTGAGTGGATGCAAACAATGTGGTCTTTTACACGGCCACAAAGACTACTGAAATTACGTCATTTCCAGGAAATGGATGGGTCATCATGTTAAGTGAGTTAAGCCAGACTCAGAGAGACAGATTCTGTATGTTTTCCCTCATGCAGACAATCAAGGCTTAAAACAAGTAAGATATGGCTGTTTGGGGAAGATGGGGGGGGACCATCAGGAGAGAGAGAAAGAACTTGAGATAGAAACGTGGGGGGGGTTTACTATAAATGTGATCAAAGTACAATATACACATGCATGAAAATGCCACCCAAAAGAACAACTAAGTCCTTTCTTTATGCATGGCTGTATCCTCACGGGCGGCCTTGTATTTATAAAGTACATGGACTTAGCTTTGTCGAGCCTCAGTACCTACTCTTGTCTGCATAGGAGAATTTGTGTACAGAGTTGGTGGCCACATGCAATGAAGAAACGCTTGATTAAGTGTCTTCACGGATGAGCTCAACCAACTGCACGTACATCTGAACTCAGAACCTTGGATGTGAAGTAGCTTACCATCTCAAGTGGAGTAATATGGACAGATAAGTCACAGGAGCCTCCACCCCCGCCCCAGAAACCTTCTATGTGCAGAAGAGGCTTTCTGCTTTCTTTCTCCTAGAAGATGCTCTTTGTTTTTGCACAGTTCTTTGGTTGGTTCTGGAAGGATGTCTAATGTTCATTCACTGCAGAAAGCAGGGTTCTTAAACTTCTTTCTGTACTTTAATTTTTAACTAATGGTTCAAAGATGTGTTTAGTTAACTTACACCACTGTTTATCACTATGCTGCTTCAGCAGAAAACCTAGTAAGGAACATTAATTATCAAATGTGCCAGTTTTGTGACCATTAAGTACCTCATTAGATTCTGTTTTGGAAACTGCATTTATTAGCATCTTTATAGAAAAGAGCATAGTGTGATTGGCACTGCTTAACCAGAGCACAGTCTAAAGCAGAATCACTGATGTAATACGGCTCCTTTTTATTGTTATACAGCAAAACAACATAATGATAATGTCTCATTGGAGGCATAACTTTAAAGAAATTACAAGCTCAGCTTACAAGCCTGGATGTGGTTTAAGGGGACAAACAACAATCTTCATGAAAAGCTCACTTTGTAGACTGGGTGCTTAGGTGTCTCTTGAAGATCAGCCTGCAATTTCTGTTTCGTCTTTAAGCTTCTTGTTGGAATGGAGAGGCTTGTCTACACCTATCATCATCCCCCATCCCTGTGCCTGCTGGAATGTGGGCAAAGCTGGTCTCTGTTGACAGGGTTTATATCATATCTTCCTTATAGGCCTTGATTTTGTAGTTGTTAGCATGAAAATCTGATCGGCTTCAACTGTGAAAGAACCAGAAAAGAAAAAAATTAAAATGCTTAAAATATATGGTACAGCCCAAGCTTTTCTCCATTAGAAAGACTATAACTGCAAAAAGATTAAATACAAATTTGTTTTGCTTTTAAACCTCCTTAAGAAGCACCTATCCCATCTGACCGTATAAATTCCAATGGAACACGATGACATGCAATTACTAATCTCCGTGTACACAGCTATGCCTCGGGGACCTGGTGGTTCATATTTTACTATTCTGTAATCAAATACAAAACTAATGAGCAAAAATATGCTTCCCCCAATAAATTCTCAGCACCTGGACAAGTGTCTGACAGGGAAATGGAGGATGCACACAGAAAATTCATTCTCTGAAGCTATTAAAGTGTTATACTTGCCAACAAGTGTTCATTAAACAAGAATGAAGGATCTTTACACCAGTTCCCTACCAAAGGCTTTTTAATATTTTAATGGAGAGTAAAGACTATTTATCTGAACTCTGATCAGTTAATGTTCAGATCTGTTATGGAGAAACAAGGAGTCCTTTATAATACTTTCATAAAAATCCACTTTGCAATGCTTCAAATAAAGACACAGGACTGTGAAAGATTATGCTGCACATAAACAAAATCAGTACCATTTTGAGATTATATGGTTATCCCTGGAACTCCTTAGTACATTAGAATCATGCTGTATTTTTATTTAAAAAGTGGTTAACAAAATCCAATATACAAATGGAAAATGGGATTAGAGATGGCATCCCAGCCATGTGACTTCATCCAGACTCCAAATAGCAACCAGCCCACTTAATGAAGCAGAGAAGGAGAACAGAAGGCTCATCTGGCATCCAGGACTTGGAATGAAGAAGGGAAAAACAGAGGACAGGGATAAGAGTAGGGGAGAGAACAGAGGGAGGAAGAAGGGGGCAGAAGAGGGGAGCGAAGGAGAGAGGAGGAGTGGGGAGTGGAAGGGAATGGAGGGGAGACCACAATGTTAATGTGTAGTCATGAGAACGGCTTTTCAAACCAGAATTCACATAGCTATATTTCTGCTTCGGAGTCAAAGGATTTGAATACATACAAAAGTGCTGCAAAATGAAAACAATATAACCGAAGTTATGATGTAGTGTCCTGGAACAATATTTTGATGGCAGTATGACAATCATATTTATTTTCATCACTTAATTCCACCATACATGCTTATATTTATGCATATATGAAAATATGCAGATGCATAGATAAGCCTGGTGACATATTTTAACAATTGGTTCCCACTTGGTGGTACTGTTTGGGAGAGTTATATAATGTAGGAGGCCCTCCACTGAAGAAAGTATATCATGGTGTTGGGATTTGCGGTTTGGTAGCCTGGTCCCACTTCCTGCTCCCTGTTTCTCTATTTCCTGTGTGTATGAAATATGATTAGCCAGTTTTGTGCTCTTGCCTCCAGGCCTTTCCTGCCTGTTGCTATGTCTTTCCTACCACGATGGAGCATAATCCCCCTGGAACTGTAATCTAAAATAAATATTTCTCCTCTACCCTCATGGTATTTTACCACAGCAACAGAAGAGTAACAGATATGTGTGTGTTTATGCACAGACATATAGCACAAGTTAACATAGGAATATTGTAGCAGACAAACAGTACAGAGGCATGGATCTTGACAAAGGGTATCAGGTACATGGGTGACTTTCAAGATTTCACGCCCTGTATTAATATCTGTACGTGCTAAATTTAGGCTGTGCTGCCTTGAATGTAATCAAGCCAATAAACAAAGCAGGCAACATGTCTGGTCTCAACTAACTTTTTCAAAAGAATATATTGAAGAGACCTTTCCCCTTCTGCCCCTGCCCTTCCTTTTCTTCAAAATGCTTCACGAAGCCCAAGCTTCTTGGAAAGTTGCCAAATGCCAGAAACCATTTTCCTAAGTACCTTCCACATAAGCGGTGGGGGGGGGGGCACTGTTAGTGATTCCAGTTCCTGGGTGATACAAGAACACCTTGGGTTATCCAACCCATAGTTCTTGGAAAAGTCAGATATTTATATGAAATAGCACAGCTCATCACCAATTCATATTCTTTGAATCTGAGTTTCCAAAGTGGTTGGAAGCCCCAGAGAAGAATGCCTGCTTTAGGGGACATGAGTTGTAGAAGAGGCCGCTGTTGGCAGCTCCTTCCCTGAGGAACTTGCACATGTTATTTAACCTGTGGCTTTATTGCTTAGGTAACTAAGATTAAAATGCACTCCTAGAAAAGAGCAGGGGACATAATGAAGATGTTTAGGATATTTTACTCCACTCAGACAAATTACAAAAATTATGGTGAAAAACCTCACAGTATTTTTGTAAACTGTCCCCTTGTCCCATGGTTTCCTCAGAATGAGCAAGTGAAGCTAGACAGCTTAGAATCTGCCTTGGTCTGTCACAATCTGCTTGCTCTGTATGTCTGCTGGGGTTGTGTGGACTATAGGCATCCACGTTTGCAAAATATGGGAAGAAGATCATAGTTATTGTCTACTTTCATTTGTTTGGTGTCTTAAAAATGAGTTTAACATGGATTCTAAGGATCTTTCATTTGGAGCTTTAAGCTTACACTAAAGGTTTGCGATGACTTCATACACCATGGATCCTGAACGTGGCTATCCTGACTTTGGTCCCAGAGGAGAATAGAGAGTTCAAGGAGTTCTTGTTCTTTTTATATATGTATGTATGAATATATGTATATGGAAAGAGAAAAGGAGCAGGATTTGGATTAATGAACTTGACATTCAGCCCAAATGATCTACAATCTACATAGGTCCTAGGGAAAGCATAGTTATAGACCTTGGCTTTAGTTTCTAAGGAGAATTTGTGACCAAATCAGGAGAGCTGCCAAGGTCTTCGTTCACAAAGTCATCCAGCTGGTATCAGTGAGGTACAGTGAGGCCCTAGACTCGACATCTGCACCAAAACCTTTCTGGAGCTAACAGACTCTCTAATAACCTACAGGCAGGTTGCCTTCCCCATGGAAACCCAGCCAGAAGGCCAGCGCTGTGTCCACGATAAACAGAAAGTGCTGATGTTTCTTCTTGTGATACAAGAGGTCTCTGTACTTTATACAAGCTGGCAAAACAATGGCTAATGATTTAGAAAACCCCACTAGCAAGAAAGTTCTGGTTAGTATGGGAGAAGATGGGCAAAAGTTATGGTGTGTGTGTGTATGTGCGTGAATGTGTGTGTATGCATGTGTGTGTATGTGTGTGCATGTGTGTGTGTGTGGTGTGCGTGTATGGGTGTGAGTGTGTATGTGTATGTGAGTGTGTATGTATGTGTATGTGTGTGTCTGTGTGTATGTGTGTGTGTGGGTAAGCATATAGAAATATCTTGTGGAATGATAAGAGCTGAGTTCAGTTTTATGTATTTAGTTTGTTTATGAGACACTAGGAGTGCCCTGTGGTTTGCTCTGGGCCTCTCACTGTTCTATCTAAGTGCTATCAAATATTACCTTGCTGAACTTTCTCGGGTCATACAGTGCCACGGATCTTTTTTTTTTTTTTTTGCTGAAACCTGGAGTAGAGATAATGCTGTCTCTGTACATTAGCATGTCTTCCCTTATAAGGAAACGTTTGACTGCACTAGATGAAACTCATAAAAGCTAATGAACAGTCCTCCTTAATACACATTTCTTCTTTCCTGTTTGGACTTGAAGTGACAACATTACAGAAACACCCTGCAGGTTTTTTATCTAAATAGCATCCTATAAAACAATGTCCTCTTGTCAGTCACCACTAATTCAGCACAGTCAAAGCTATAAATCTGTCCAAAGGCCAGCACAGTGCTTAACTTGGCACATCACTAATAAAATTAGGAATGCAGGTTTATTACATGAACCTTAAGTAGGTTTGGCGAAGATATTAAGATTTTTGCTTATGGCAACCGTGGCTAATGTGGATTGGTATTTTCATTACAACACACCCCACAGCACTTCTAAGGAGCAGCTCAGGTTTCCAAATTAGACAATAACCCCCCCATACCCACTCCTAGGTGCTGCAGCTGGAGCCCCCCCACCTCCCACCTCAAAAGCTTCATGCACTTTAGAGTACTCAAGGATGGGAAAGACTTTCAATAATGCTAATTCGGCTGAATAAAATTAGAGCAAATTAATTAATACTTCTATTAACGTAACCTGATTTCACTTTGTTCGAGAACAGAAGCACTTATAGGCTTTTAACATGCGCTCAGAAATATCATTTCAGCCCGGGGCAATTTTGAGAAGTGATTTATACGCAGTTGCAAATACCTCTGAAATGGTAAGATTGGAGAAGGCTGAATGTAGATGAACCAAGTTGTCCTGCGGTCTTCGGTTATCTTATTTTTACTATTTTTTAATTATGAAAGAATAATAAATACGTTCTCTCGCCTGAGTCAACACTTAACACAATGGCTTATGTTTGCATAGTGACTTTGCTTACAAAATGGCCTCAGCTGCCTTCTGGTGTCTACTCTCAATATGATGACGGCCGTGCAGACAGCTACTGTTACCTCCATTTCGCACAGACCTGAGTTTCTTCCTTGTATCCAGCCCTTCACCCTTGGGAGCACTTAGACGCCCACAAAATGTTGTTGCATCCCTTTGCTCCTCCTACCACAGATAAGTGTGCGTTCATTCACCTTCATCTCTTTAGTCCCACCGCTTCTATTGTCCTGATCCATCCAAGGACTCTTTGTCTCTTCTCTTCTCGGTGACACAGACCCTGCAAGATTTCCTTTCCTTCCTTCCCGTGCTTGTTGAGGTTGCCCACATTGGCACCCTGTACTAAGGCAGCTCTGTTAAGGTATCAGGGGAAGCTGCCCAGCAGAGAGGAAGTGGGGAGCTCTCTTTAGCATACTGCAATCTCAGAAAAACAAGGGAGATGGGCAAAGTCACTAAAGTTCACTTCATGAAAAATACAACACACCACAGAGAGCAAGTATGATTGATGCCCGTGGAGCAAACTGTTTATCAGACAAACACATTTTGCAAACTTTGACATAAATTGTTAAGTTGCCTTATCGCCCAGACAATGCGACACTAGAGCGTCTTTGTAGGAACTTCCCCCAAACTCTTTAATGACCTCTAAAAAGCTCTATCTTATCATGATCTGATTTGCTACCACAATAAATCATTTACAAATAGCGTTAAAAAAGAGAGAGAGAAAGAAAGAAAACTGGCATTAGAAATATGGATTCATTTTCCAAACATGAGAAAGCTTCAGCACCGGGCTGGCTATTGTGCCGTGGTGAAGGCATGACAAAGCACTCAATATGCCTGGTGCTAAAAGATTCAACAGGACAGAGCTGCAGCCTCTTCAGATCTAATTGGAGGCTAATTACACATTTGGTAAATCATGCAGACACTTTCATTTTCTCTTTCTCCCCCTGTTTTCTGACTTTTACCACTTGCAGTGGGGGTGGGAGCTGGAAGGGAAGTTATATTGTTCAATTTCTATTCTGTCTGATGTTTGAAAATGAAAATGGTATGTGGAGGTGGTGGTGTACAACCACCAATCGGCACACTGGTGCTTAGATCTCTCTGCTTTCTATAATCCAATTTGATTCCATTAGCTCTGTGAAATTAACATTTATTGAACACCTACTATGAGCCAGACAGTGTGCTAGATATTAGGAACGTGAAATGAGCAAGGTGTTCTGGTCCTTAATGGATCTTTATTGTGATAAATCACATGCGCTCGGTACGTTGCCTTTTTCACCTCTAAAATAACAGAATTAGCCCACGTCCTTTGTAGATGCTTCTAATTTCAGTGTGGCAACTGATGGTTTTATGTTGCTGAATCTTCTCCATTTTCTCTTTTGCATACATTTTCCCTTCTGTTTCTCTCAGCTTTCTATGCCGGAAGAATACCCATGGGATCTCCTGCCCTCTGGTTCTTTTCCTGTTTAGCCAATGGAGAACGTCAGGAAAGATGTCAAAATATTCATTCTTCTGACTCACTCACTGAATTGCCGGATTGATTTGGTCTGGCCATGTAAGTTGATAGACAGTCCCTGAGTTTTCAAGGTGGCCTGTCTGTGTAACTCTCCTTTAGGGGTCTGGACATGCCCTCTCCTATCTACATGGCAGGCTATTATAAAGCTCCACCATTACCAACCAGTGCAGAACACTGCATGCTGATCATGGCTTCCTTCCATCTGCACACCACTTCTTAGGCAGTTCTCTGTAAATTACCTTCAAGATTTTTAAACTTTTAAAAACTTTTAATATAATTTTAGTAATTCTCTTAGAATTGCATGCATGCATGAAGAATATTTTGATCATATTCAGCCCCTCTCCTGCCTTTAACTCCTTCCAGAGTCAAACCCCCTGCCCCCAATTTTGGTTCTTCTTTTTATTTTTTTTAAGTTCACCAACACCAATTCCTGCTGCTAATATATTCATAGCTATATGGCCAACCACTGGAGCATGATCTATGTACCAGGGGCCACGCTCTTTGCTGTGGGACATTGGTCTTGTACTTTGTGAAAGTTTGTCACTTGTATTGGTTTAATAAAATGCTGATTGGCCAGTAACCAGGCAGGAAGTTGGCCAGTAACCAGGCAGGAAGGATAGGTGGGGCAACCAGAACAGGAGTGTTCTGAGAAGAGGAAAGGCTCGTCTGTAGTCATAACCCAGACACAGAGGAAGCAAGATGAGGATGCCTCACAGATAAAGGTACCAAGCCATGTATGTGGCTGACATAGACAAGAATTATGGTTAAGATTACAATATAAGAGTTAATAAGAAGCCTGAGCTAATAGGCCAACCAGTTTATAATTAATGTAGACCTTGTGTGTTTCTTTGGGACTGAATAACTGTGGGACTGGGCAGGACAGAAACCCCTGGCAACAATTTTCCCCACTCCTAAAAACATCAAGTGGCAATAGTCCTCAACTAGAGGTGGGAGTTCATGAAACCCCTCCCCTCTGTGATGAGGTATTCACTGGCTTGATTTTGTGCAGGCAAGCAAATGTTTTAATTCTTAAGTGTTGTCTGTTTCCTTCTGGAACTCATTTGTAAACCATATGAGTAAATATCAATCAACTGAAAGTGTCTTAAGTCTTGAGAAGAAATCAATGTGAAATAGAAATGTACAGGAAAATTGGAGGATATATCCATCCTTATAATAGCTTGACCACTTTCCTTTCCAGAGAAAAGACAGTCTAATGTTTAATCTGTTTCTTCTGTCTTGTGATAATCCCACATAATGTGAAATTGAACCTCTTAACAGATTTCTAAACACAGTACTGCTAATTGTTGGCTCCATGTTAAAGAGCTGTGCCCTTGAGCTTACTCATCTTAGATCTTTATGTTAGTTAATCACTAACTTCCCCCCTTTCTTCTTTCTAAAAACTCCTGTCAACCATCATTCTAGTATTTACTTCTGTGCATTTATTTTATTTTAGAAATACCTTGTTTAGATGATATCAGGAATGTTCTTCTTTGGTGGCTAGCTTATTTCACTAAGCATTATGTCCTGAAAGTTCATCCACATTGAACACTAGAAAACTTCCTTCTTTGTAAAGGCTGAGTAATGTTCTGTGCTATGAAAAGTCATACACTATATGATAACTTTTTGGTCAGTAATGGACTGTATAATGATGTGTTTCTTTTTTTTAAGCCCAAAGAAGACATCTTTATTGTTGCTCTAATCCTTAATTTAGGAAATGATATAAAGGAAGAACTGTAACAAAATCCAGCTGGTAGAATCCACCTCAGTCATTTCTGTGGCCTTATTTTCTCTGATCTGATGACTGTAACAGAATTTCATGTTTCTTCTAACATGCATCCAAATATAGTTACATAAATGTCCAGTGGCTAAAAATGAATCCTGCCTGCATTCTGATAAAGTAGAAATAATATATGATCTTTCTCTTCTTTTTTTATAAATTTTTATTGCTTTATAAATAATGCCATTCAAAATTTCCACCTCCTCCCCTCCTCCCCTTTCCCTCCCTTTCCCCCACTCTTCCTCCTCCCTCCCCGTCCAGTCCTAAGAGAGGGCAGGTTACCCTGCCCTGTGGGAAGTCCAAGTCCCTCCCCCTCCATTCAGGCCTAGGAAGGTGTGCATCCAAATAGAATAGGATCCCAAAAAGCCAGCACATGCAGTAGAAACAAATCCCAGTGCCATTATCATTGGCTTCTCAGTCAGCCCCCATTGTCAGCCACATTCAGAGAGTCTGGTTTGATCACATGCTCATTCAGTCCCAGTCCAGCTGGATTTGGTGAACTCCCATTAGATCAGGTGCACTGTCTCAGTGGGTGGACCAACCCCTCACGGTCCTGACTTCCTTGCTCATCTTCTCCCTCCTTCTGCTCTTCATCTGGACCTTGGGAGCTCAGTCCATTGCTCCCATGTGGGTCTCTGTCTCTATCTCCATCTATTGCCGGACGAAGGTTCTATGGTGATATTCGAGATATTCATCAGTGTAATTATGGGAGAAGGCCAGTTCAGGCTCCCTCTCCTCTACTGCCGAAGGACCTATCTGGGGACATCCCCATGGACACCTGGGATCCCCTCTAGAGCCAAGTCTCTTGCCAACCCTAAAATGGCTCCCTTAATTAGGATATCTTCTTCCCTGCTCCCGTATCTGCTCTTCCTCCACTCAACCATCCCACTCCCTCAAGCTCTCCCCAATCCTTCCCTTCTCTCTCCCCCTCTTCCCTTCCTTCCAGCCCCATGCTCCCAACTTTTGCCTGGCGATCTTGTCTGCTTCCAATTTCCAGGAGAATCTATATATGTTTTTCTTTGGGTTCACCTTATTATTTAGCTTCTCTAGGATCACAGACTCAATGTCCTTTGTTTATGGCTAGAGTCCACTAATGAGTGAGTACGTACCATATTCATCTTTTTGGATCTGGGTTATCTCACTCAGGATAGTGTTTTCTATTTCCAACCATTTGCATGCAAATTTCAAGATGCCATTGTTATTTTACAGCTGAGTAGTATTCTAATGTGTAGATGTATCACACTTTCTTTATCCATTCTTCCATTGAGGGGCATCTAGGTTGTTTCCAGGTTCTGGCTATTACAAATAATGCTGCTATGAACATAGATGAACAAATGCTTTTGTAGTATGATTGGGCATCTCTTGGATATATTCCCAAGAATGGTATTGCTGGATCTTGAGGTAGGTCGACTCCCAATTTCCCGAGAAACCGCCACACTGATTTCCAAAGTGGTTGCACAAGTTTGCATTCCCACCAGCAATGGATGAGTATTCCCCTTACTCCACATCCTCTCCAGCATAGGCAATCATTGATATTTTTGATTTTAGCCATTCTGACAGGTGTAAGATGGTATCTCAAAGTTGTTTTGATTTGCATTTCCCTGCTCGCTAAGGAAGTTGAACATGACCTTAAGTATCTTTTGGCCATTTGAACTTCTTCTGTTGAGAATTCTCTGTTCAGCTCAGTACCCCATTTTTTAATTGGGTTATTTAGAATTTTAATGTCTAGTTTCTTGAGTTCTTTATATATTTTGGAGATCAGACCTTTGTCTGATGTGGGGCTGGTGAAGATCTTCTCCCATTCAGTAGGTTGAATGATGTGATTCTTTAAGATTATTATCACCACTTTCTGTTGTAAACCCCCTCATGATGATCCCACAATGATGGTAAACTAACACATGACTGGACTGGGGATATCACATTCTCTCTCTCTCTCTCTCTCTCTCTCTCTCTCTCTCTTTCTCTCTCTCTCCTCTCTCGGTCCCTGCAGGATTTCATTACATAGGCAAAACTAACATCACCTAACTCACAAACCTCTTACATAGATATCCTGAATTCTGGGATCACAGACCCTCCCTTCACCCATAATAAGATGTATAGGTCATTTCTACATCTTCTCTATTGTAAATAGTGCCTAGGTGAACATAGGAATACTACCATCTCTTTAAAATTCTCATTCTGACTTTTAATTTAATGGAACTCACCAATCAAATCTGTTGCTATAATGGAGAACCATATCTTCATGACTCCCTTTGCTGTATGTTGTAGTTTCAGGTGGACTGTAAAGAACATTCTTGGACATGACAATAGAGAGGTGGGACTCGGACAGAATACATATTATTCTGTGTAATCTCACCATGTAATCTCAAGTGTCTCTGTCAAGTTTCTCAATATCATTTTCAGCTCCAATGCTGAATTCTTGGATGTAGGACAACTGCCTGGCCTGCAAATTCTCCACCTTTGGATTTACCCCTTAGTCAATTCAGTGTCTGGGGAAGCTGATAGGTTCAACAATGAGAGGCACCAACTTCTCACTAGCAACATGTGACTATGATCACGGGTAGAGGCAGAGACAGCTGAGATAGGTCCCACTCTGTCCCTGTGGGTTTCACCATGTGCTGGTGAGTTCTGATTTGTTCTTGACATTCTGCCCTTTACATCCATCTTCTTGTCAACTTCCTGACCCAAGGAAGTTCTCAACTAAAGTATAAAGGAAACAGGCTTATAGCAACCATTAAGTTTTTATACCTTAATTTTGTAATAGCAAATTTCTACATTCAACTCATTTCTCACTATTGTATTGGTATTTAGACTCATGTATCATGAAACATTTTGGCTAATGATGTGCTATACATAAAATAATGTCTCCAAAGGTGATCTCTTCTAAAGATATCACAGATATCAAAGTTTTCATAGTTATTCTATAGTATAATGACAATGTCACCTAATATTGTATTTCCTAGAATTTGTCCTTGTTAATCTAACTGTATATCAACATGTGTATCAATGAATAGATCTTCATATCATTTTTTATCTTTTTATCTTTCTGTCATCAATTTATCTATCATATCTATTATCTATCTATCTAATATTTTTGCAATATATAGCCTTGTAACATATATATATATATATGTCCTGTCTATATACAAGGCATATCCATATAAACACATACCTTAGTATTTCTACTTCTCTAATTAAAGAATAACTGATATATTGATTAAGACTCTTTTTTGTAAAACTAGGCTCCAAGCATAGCTTCTTTAAGTTGGATCTACTATTTTTGTTGCCAACCAAAAACTTATCAGTCAAGGACAAAGATCCTTAATATCCTCCCAAAGTTCTTTTTTTTCCCTAAAATAGCTTATTTGGCAAATGGACATAAAAGGAATAAGAACTCTTTTAGTGGACAATGACACACATCTCCTAAAGAGATAAATGAACACACCACTGACCATGTGATTAATTCTGTGCATTGACCATCAAGGACCATGATGTGGGTGTGTCTGGGAGAGTGTTTTCAGATGTGATTGACATCTGTATGGATAGAAACAGGAAAACCACCATTCTCAGTGCAACCAACCATCACTTTATCCTCTGAAGCCCAAGCACTTCTTGGACTAAATCATCTTTTACCTCCTCTTCTTCTCAGACTGGGATCAATATCTCTAGCTCCTCTTGTTCAGGCCTCAGAACTATATGAAATTACATCAACCATGTGCACATGGCAACTCTGTGGAACTTCTCAGTCTCCTCTCTGACAGCAGAAAATCCTTCACAGTAAACTTTATATGCAGACTGAGTACCATTATCTAAAGTACTTAGGAGCAGCAGTGTTTCATACTCGGGATTAGTTTACCTGATTATTTACAGACATGTAATTAAAGAATCTTAGGGTCAGGATCTAAGTCTAAACATACAATCCACATGTAGTTTTTGCATGTATGTATGTATAATACTTGTGTATGCATATTCACATTTATAGGTATGGACATGCATCGTGTGTGGGTAGGTGTGCATGTGGAGACCTAAAGTTGACATAGGTATCTTGTAGATTGCCCTCAACTGTGTTCATTGAGGTAAGTCCTCTCACTGAACCCAGAACTGCTTGGTTCAGCTTGTCTAGATAGCTAGCTTGCCCTGAGGATCCTCTTTCCCTGCCTCCTAAAGTTCTGTGTTACTTGTAGCTATCTTCCTGTCCCGTCTTCCTAGGACCTGGGTATCTAGGGTCTGGTGCTCATGCCTGTGGGTTGAGCACCTTATCCATGGCTCCATTTGCCCAGATTCTCACGCACATTTTGGATATGATTTACATGCCCAGCCTGAAGGTGATGGCAAATAATTCTTAGAGTAGAAAAACAACTAACTGGGATGAGCTCTTCAATATTCTTATTCTCTATTTCAAAATGTTTATGAGGTAGAGAGGCATGAGGGATGCAGTGAAGGAGGTATAGAGGCATGGCTAGGATAGGCAGTTGAAGGCAATCAATACAGCCAGACCTTCCCTTACTTGATATTCCCTTTTTTATTCTCCATGGTTCAAAGGCCATGTGATTATGAACAAGTGATGAAATTCTTGCTTGGATAGAAGCAGAGTGTAGAGCCAAAGCTATAGGGATGTTTCTCTGGGTTACTTCTGGCTTGTTGTATTTTCATAAGAATGCCAAATCTTGGGAATGACATTATAGAATTTGCACTCTGATTGTTGGTCTCCTACTCATTTTTTCTAAATTCACATAGAAGTAAATACACTTATGCCTAGACTTTAATTCTATTTTTGAAGAATGAAGTATCTGTTAAGGAAGTTGATAGCTGTATGATAAAATAAGCTCTGAAAAAGAAATGAATTGTTTCAAGTACATAAGTCTTATGAAAGTACAAAGATTTTAAAATAGGCATAAAAGACTATTTCAAATAGGTAAATAGGGATATTAGTAGCATGAGATGGCTTCAAAGTCTAACAGGGAACCTGAGGATTATGACAGAGAAACAAAATATAAATATATGTCTTAGTTACTTTTATATTGCTATAATATGACACTATGCAAGGCAAATTGTAGAGGAAAGAGATTATTTGGGGCTTACAGTTTTAGAGAGTATGTCCATGACCCTCACAGCAGGGTGTATGGCTGCCAATGGGCAAGCATGGCACTGGAGCAGTAGCTGAGAACACCCTTCTTGAGACACAACCATGAGAGAGAGAGAGAGAGAGAGAGAGAGAGAGAGAGAGAGAGAGAGAGAGAGAGAGACTGGAACTTGTGTTGGTTTTGCAACTTCAAAGCCCACTTCTATTGACACAGTTCCTCCAGCAATGCCACACCTCTTAATCCTTCCCAAATAGTTCCACCAACTGGGGACTAAGTAGCCAAATATATGAGCTTTGTGGTGGTCATTTTCATTCCAATCGCAACAATACTTAGGAAAGAACAATAGAAAAAGACAAATGGACCAAAGAGAGGGATAGAGAATAGAAGATCAGTGGTTGGATATGGCCAGGGCAGGTTACAAGCATGGACAGAATGTTGTGAATCCCAACGTTGTGCACTGAACAGTTACTTAACATAAAAAGTTAATTTTAATAAAAAATATGAGATGTATATGATAGAAAAGGAAAGATCAAAGTATGATAAAGGAAAACCCAGAAGAGGGAAAGGTGACAGGGGAAAAAGGCTAAAGTACCTGAGAATTGCTGAGAAATCAAGCTGAAAGACTTCTGATTAAAATACCTCATGTATTAACAGCTAAGCCTTATGTGAGGGGAATGCCCTGAACCTAGATATTTATAGTAGAGTTTAAAAGCATCAGAGACAGGTAGTGCCTTGCAAAGATGTTAGAGAGGAAGCCTAGACCAGTAGAAAAGAAATTTGATTTCAGAATCCACTGAGGATAAAAAAAAGTGTGCAGGAAAGCAGGGACTATATTTATTACACAGTAAACGTGTTATACTTGATAGGAGAGCTGTGTTCTGTGTCTAATGAAACATCGTCAGGTTCAGAAGACAGAGGTAAGGACACTGTTTGGAGCAGGGGCTTTTCTGCTTGAGTGCAGCCTGCATGTGGACAGCTATTCTCCACAGTGCTCTCCTGTCTCAGTTCTTCTAGAGACCTAGGGTTTTCCATGTGAGACCTGTTTACCTCCCAGTACCTAGGAGGCTCATCAGAATATTGCAGGTATTCTGAGTAATGTTTCCTGAATTTGATTTATAATATTCTATGATGCTTCTTCTTTGCTTAACATTTGATCAATGAAACCAACGTCAAATTTACCCAATAAACTATTAAAACTGAGTAAATCAAAAGTGTATCTTCAAGTAATATTTACTGTGGAAAGCACAGAGCTGAGATCCAATAAGAAAATCAAAGCTCCATGGAAAATTCGGGGCTATGTAAAAATTTTAAGGTACAAAATATCTTTTAAAATCAGTTATAAGCAAGAGATAAGCCTAACGAGGAAACTTAGGCCTGCAGGAGGAAGCTTCTCTGGAGATGACCAAACAAGACAGTGGTCTATGAGTAGAGCAGAATATCATCAGGAGTTGTTTATCATTACTTTTTTTTTGACCAGTAATATTTGATTTTACCCCCAAATCCTTGAGCTGTTTAGTTTCTGGTTCTTGACCACTCAAGCAGTGTCAGGTGTGGGTTCTACTTCACTGAGTGGGCCATAAGTGAAATCTGATATTAATTGGTTACCCCCACAAGCTCTGCGCCACCATTGGCATGGCCTATCTTGCAGGCAGGGCACCACTGCAGAACAAACAGTTTGTGACTGCCTTGGGAATTGGTAGTGTGTAGGTTTGAGCAATAGAAAAGATACTGAGATGACTGATGCTGGTTCCAAAAAGCATCTGAAAATTTTGAACTACAAACCACCCACATCTAATCTTAGCTTTTCAGTCAACTAAAATGCCCACGCGTTTTTAATTTTTTACCATCCTTTAGCTGACAGATAACAAAAGGACAACCTAAGTTATTTTGGATTAGTACCTTTAATTTGTTGCTTAATGTTTGAAAAATAGAGAAGCAACCCTAAACAGCCTGACTTCCAAAATTTTTCCAGGAATTTTGGTTTATAGAATCAAAAGCTCAGGGTTTTAAAAATACAATCGTATCTTGCAAACCAAATGCTTATATTGAGCAGTATAAAGTAAATTTGCCTCAATTTAAGATGGATAATCATATGCAGATCTGGAGCCTTTATATTTTATAGCATTCCTTAATTCCTCACCTTCCTCCTGCACACAGGACAGACGTAAAATATTCCATCACAGTGTTTAGGAATGGTTCTGAAAAAATGGGGAGGGAAGGGGTGAGTTCTTTCCAAATGGCATATACCTGCCAAATTCCCAACTGTATTAACGACAATTGACAATCCTAATTCCTATGTCAGAGTCACAAAACTGAAGATGTGACTGAGGCTAACTGGAGACAATCCCAATGGAAGGGGCCGAGCAAGGCAGCGAAGCTGCGTTTTTCAGGCTCTCATTTCCGGAATAATGATTGCTGATAAAATGAACATTTTACTGCTAAATATCTGTCATGTTGCATTTAAATCATATTGATTCCATCTCCTCACCTTCAAAGAACAAATGTCACCACTCCTGTAGCAGTTAAGGCACCCGTCTCCTTCGAGCATCCTGTGTGTAAGGTACATATGTGGGCTAGGCCTCCGAGATACTCACAAACCTATACATACACGTACACACAGAACCTACAGTATATGACTAATCATCATGGTCATCAAAAGTTAATGGACTCTGAAATTGATACAATTCCAGTACTGCAGCTCATAAAAACCATAGTGATGTTTTATTGTGATCCACATCATTCACACTGAAGAATCCACAGAGAATTAGGACAGGCTTTTGCACTTCTCCCAGATAACTAACTGCTCCACCCACATCATACTGGATGTCTTCTTTTTCCTTGCAGTATACAGAGTGAGAAAAAGCTCTTAATAATTTTTAAGTGTCTGGCTTAGTAATGTTAAGTACATTTACTTTATTTCATACCAATTCCTAGAACTGTCCATCACATAAATCAGAAGCTTCATGTTCATTAAGTAAGAAATACCTTCCACCCACTCCAGTGCTGCTGGCAAAAACTGTTCTATTTTATATTTCAGGGGCTTTGGCCTTGTGTAAGCATTTGTCCATTGAAGATATAAAACTTTGAACATCGAGATCTCATGGTTTGTTCATACTGTAGCATATGTCAGTTCCCCTTTTGGCTTGAGGTTGAATAATATCTCATTGTACGAATACAAACATTTCTTAGTCTGCCATGGGCATATTGCTTTCATCTTTTAATAATTGTAAATGATACTGCCTTGAGTATTAGTGTGTAAAGCCGAACATGATTTCAGCTGTTTTGGACATATACTTAGAAATGGGACTGCTGGGTCACAAGGTAATTCTATTTTGTGTTTATCAAGGGATTGTCTTTCCATTTTCCTGAAGAATTTTGCATTCTCAGGTAACAGTGCACTCAAGCTCCAATTTCTCCACATCTTTGCCAACACTGGTTATTTAGCCATTTTGTTTTGATAGAAGCCATTACAAAACATATGAAGTGGTTTTCAATTTGCATTTCCTTAATAATCAGTGATGGTATGCAACAGTTAATATGCTTGTTGTCCTGGGTATCATTTTTTATTAGAACAAGTAAGATATTAAGGATCAACATTGATGTACTCAATGTCCCAAGATGTTGGCACACCAATCAAAAAGTATTACCTTAAATAGGGCTAGTACTTAGCAAAAGAAGTAAATCAAGAAATAACTAAAACCCAATTGTTAAAGAGAAATCTTCCCACAGGAGTGCAGTGAAGACAGAGTGTACATATAAAAGCCTAATGAGTCTCCTGAGGCTTGGGGTTCCCTCCAAGAAAGAACTTTTGCCTTCCCACCTTTTCATCACAAGGCCATTTAATGCTACGTTAAATAAATATATGTTGACAAATGAGTAAGCTTGTTCTTCCTATATATGGTTTTCAAAAAATTTTTCCAGTATGTCTTAATGCTTTTTGCCCCCTATGCAATGAGCTTCAGTGTGGATCAACACACTCCACTCCACTCTGAAAACAGTTGCCTTGGAAGAGGTGTGAATTTTCCTTAAAAGTGTGTTAACTTCAAAAGGCGACCTGGTGAGTGTTAAAAAATTAACACGTTTCCGTCAGTAGCCAAAACATCACCCCTGGATCTGTGCACTGGTAGACTGAATTGACTCTGGCTTAGATGCCAACAAAGTCATCACTCAGCAGTAACCTGGACCAGGGAAAATTTGTTCTTTCCTTGGGCTGCAGAGTGAAGGAGCTGAAGGACCATGATGCTAGCAGGGCATAAAA